>CM053594.1:221315553-221326573 GCA_028646575.1 Pseudocheirus occidentalis | reverse complement strand
TATTAAGTGTCTGAGGCCAGATTTGAACTCAGGTTGTCCTGACTCCAGGGCCAGTGCTCTGTTCACTGCACCACCTAGCCGCCTCCATTAAGAGCAATTAACAGCTACACAATGCCAGTTTTAATGTATACTTTTATCAAAGCAAAATGGACAATGGGTCTTGAAGGTACCCAAACAAAAACCATACGTTGTTAATAAAAACAAATCAAACAAGCAAAATTACAGGGCCCATCACCCCAAAGCAGCTATAGAAAGATGAACACTTTATCAAAAATGAGGAAAAGGATCGAAAGATATTAGATCACATAAGAAACAGATTAAGAAATTACAGAAATATTTTTCGAAACAAACAAATCTCATTACACAAAGTAATAGAGAGTAAAGGAAACAATAGGAATCCCCCACTGCATTTGTGCAATGTAAAGAGAAAATTATTTATCTGAGGACAGAGATTAATAATCGACTAAAATCAGAGAGTGAAATCCGAAGACACTCTATAGGCGGCATCTACGCAAACTCAACCAACAAAATGTTGGCGAGGAAGTTTTGACCAAATGACCGAGTCATGCAAATTTGTTTATTGAAAGTGGCTTATAGCAAGTGAAGATCAGGTCCTTGCCACCAGGTATTACAAAAAGGTTATTTTGAAGAAGCCTGGACTTACAGATCAATGAAAATTATGCAACAGAGTGATGGAAACAATACTGCTTATCACTACAGGTTGTAAAAATTTAACATTTTCTGAATAGTTAGAAATACAGGATCAACTGGCTAAAATTATATGCTCACTATCCTTTTTAGATGGACAGAAAACAAATCCTTGCACTACACATATAAACCCTTAAATATCTCTGAGATCCCACAAATAAACTGTACTGGAATTGGAACATCATTACAGACAAAATTGTTATTCATAACTACCCAGAATTAACATTGATCCAAAATTTTAAGAATAACACTTAAATAAATGTCACCACACAAAATATGCATAATTCTTAAACTACATGGAATAAAAAGCTTTCTAAATATAGAGACCTGATGAAAGATATTAAAACCATGAAGGAACAGAATAAACATATGCCAACTCTATTGTCCAGTCTGCTACTGGTGTAGTTGCAAAGATGCTTTCCAGGAGTTTAAAGAAGATAAACTTGAATCCCAAGAGTTTTATTCAATTACAAAAAGTAATCAATTTATTCACTTATACAACAGTTCACAGACCATAAATACCAATGGAAACTATCAAGATAGAGACTTGTCTTCAAACCATATCTTCATGAATATTATTTAAAATTATGAGAATGAGATAACAACAAGAATAACATGTTTATATAGTACTTTAAAGTTCAAAAAGAACTTTACATACATTATTTCATTTGATCCTCCCTGAAGATGCTATTATCCCCATTTTACAGATAAAGTCTAAATATTTTGGGTGTGCTTCAAACTCAGATTTTTCAGATTCCAAGTCCAACAACCAACCACTATACCATGGAACTCAAGGATAATGAAGGATAAAAGACCAATAAACATCACAGAAAAACTTCCAAATCTCATTTTGCATTGAATCTTATTCTGTACCTAACAATCCATTTTTTAAACCTGCCACTTAAAATCTAACTTAGTGAGTCTTATGAATATACACAGGCTTCTAGTCTCCCCTTTCCTCCTACTTTCAATTATTTCTATTTTTAGAATGACATTCTTAAGTGCTATTGGTTTTTAAATTTTTTTAAATTAAATTAAAAATTTTTAACAATGCTTGTGATTTAATAAACAAAGAAAGCATCCACTGAGGAATTTCCTCTTTTGAGGTAGAATGGCCTTTTCTCTTTACCCTCTAATCTTAGAGTTTTCTAGGGTCAGCATCATCTTGATATATATCAGAGGCATACCTGGACTCAGGTCTTCCTGATTCCATGGCCAGCTTTTTACCTAATATACCATGTCGCTTTTTCAGATTTCAAGTTATATCATAAAGAAGTAATAATCAAAATTATTTGTTACTTGATTAAACAATAGAAAAGTTTATTAATAGAACAGATTAGGTAAAAAAGACTTACAAGTAATTGAATGTGTACAAACAAGACAAAAACAATACCAGAAAACTGGAAAATAATTTGGTAGAGCTTAGATTCAGATCAAAGTCTTATGCCATATATTATAATAAATCTCAAAATATAAATATTTAAAATATAAAAGGTCATATTAAAAAGGGAGGAAAATGATTGGAAGAAGCTATTTGCATAATTATGGCTTGAGAGAATTTTGAAACAAACAGGGAATAGAGGAGGTCATAATAATAAAATAGATAATTTTCATTACATAAAATCAAAGTGCTTTTGCAGGAAAAATCAGTGAAGCCAATCAGCTGCAATAAGAGGAGAGACTGTCTATTGGGAGAAAAATTTTCTCATCAAATGTTTTTGACAAAAGCCTTATAACTAAGATAGATATGGAACTGTTACAAATAGATAATAACAAGAGCTATTATTCCTTAATAGAAAAATGGTCAACGGATATTAGCAGGCACTTTTCAAAAGATGAAATGCAAACTATCACTGCCCATATGAAAGAATGCTCCAAATTGCTAATAATAAGAGAACATCTCTGAGGTTTCAACTCATATCATCAGATTGGCAAATATTGTAAGAGATAAAAAATGATCATTTAGCATGTCAGCTATCTCTCCAAGTTTTGTATTATTTGTATAATTTTGACAAACACACCCTCTATGCCTTTTTCAAGTCACTGATAAAAATGTTAAAAAGAATGTACATTAATATTGGGTCAGTTTAAAAAATAGACTTATTAAGAATTTAATTAAGTCTATTTTAAGTGCATATATATCCTCTAGCAAAGTCTACCTCCAATGCTTCATCATGGTATGCACAGTGACCCTGGGTTCTCAAAGGTAGTTTTGTCAAGCTAAGATGGCTTTGAGTACAGGCCCATCAATGGATTGTATCTGTCATCCAAATATCTGCCTCACTAAGTTCAGAGAAGCTGGTTATTAGAAGCTAGACCACCCAATAATCAAGGCTCAGCAGCAACTCATGAAGATTGTCCCTTAAAGTATTCAGTAATTGTAATATGCTTCATTTGTAAACAGAGTTCACCACAGGGAAATCACAGATAACGTACAATTATATAGAAGACTAAGGTTTGCAAAGCATTTTATATAGATTTGCTATTCACCCACACAGGTTCTAGGTCTCCATGGATCTCCATGACTCAGAATCTTCTAAGCCTCATGGAGCAGTGGAAATGGTGAATTTGGAGGGGGGAAAAGGCCTAGGTTTTACAAACTGTGTAACATTGAGCAAGTTAACTAACCTTTCTAGGTCTCAGTTAAAGAAGTTGGACTAGGTGACTTCTAATGTCCCTTTCAGCTACAAGTCTATGATTCTACAAAGAGTTCTGGGGGTTAGGTATGACAAGTATTATCTCCAATTGATATGAGGCTCAAAAATAAAACCATATCAGACATTGAACTTAAACTGAAAACTCACCTAATCAGTCTGCCTCCCTCTCAAATATTGCAGCTGAAAATTTATATGAGTAACATTTTTTCCTCTGTGGAGGTTATCCATTTTGTAAATCACCCATGGCAAAAGCCCTATTTTTGTGTCTCACACATCCTATAGCCAAGGAGTTATAGAGCAGGAGTTCTTAGACTTACTTATATCGTGGACTCCTTCGGAAACCCAGTGAAAACTACAGATCCTTTCATTCTCAAAACAATGCTTTTAAATACATAAAATACAATGTGCAGGATGAAAAAGAAACCAATTTCACTGAAATGCAGTTATCAGAAATATAACCCCCCCACACACAAAATTCAGGGGCCTCTGCTCTAATATCACGCAGAGAGTAGGAAGGAATCTGTGTTTCCTTTGCTGACAATTATGAACAAGGTGCTGTAGTTATGCATGTGGATCACTTCAGCATACAAAACAAAAGAATAACTAGTCATAATTCAAGAAGCGACAATTCAAAGAACATTCATTTAACTGCCTAGAATTGCCATGGCCTTAAAGAGAACACCCTAGCTTTTCTGGGATATAGTCTGGTTATTCTGGGGTAGAAGAGGTCTAGCACACAACAGAAGTGACTTGGCAGGGTCTCCATGAACAATTAGCAGAACAGCTTATGAGGACTTAGCATTTTAAAAAATTTACTTTATATATATACATACATACATAATACATACATATATACATGTAGATACACACATACTTACAGATATATATGCTGAGAAAAGAGAGAATGTAGGAAAAGGTAAGAGAAGATTTTTCTCTCTTCCTTGCTATGGGAAGTGAATGAAGCAAAGGAAACTATTAAAACTATTAAAATCAGTACTTTTACATACAGCTTTATTTTTAACTTCAGTCAATAAATGCTTAAGAAGTCATCAGTTATAATATACATACAACTGCCACCAGTAGGCAAATATGTACAGCATATTGGAATGAAAGCCACTTCTTCCCAATTCCCCATTCCACTCCTGCCCCCAAGTCACCAGTGCTGCTTCCAGCCCAGCCCCTATTACCATCATCTGGGGAAGTAAATCCTAAGGAAAAGGGTACAGCCATCCCCACTATTGATCAACCAATTGTCATACACAGGGCAGGCAAGCAGGACTAGCTGAAGCAGCAAGACATTCTGAGTGAGACAAAGACAGAGAGAGAGAGAGAGAGAGAGAGAGAGAGAGAGAGAGGCAGAGAAAGAGAGACAGAGACAGAGAGATAGAGACAGAGATGGAGAGACAGAGAGAGACAGAGAGAGACAGAGAGAACAAAAGGGAGACCGAGAGACAAAGACTGACAGAGACAGAGATAAATAGACAGATAGATGGTTAGATAGACAGACAGACAGACAGAGAGACATGAAGAGACATAGAGAGAAGGCAGTGAATGCTAAGCAAATCAAACCACTACCACCCTTGTGACCACCATGTTCCCTACTGTGATGGAGACAGCCCAAGACGCTGAAATAAGATCCTTGGGAGCAGTACTGCTTTTGGCTTAGTGCAGCCTCAGATAGCATCATGGGAAACAACCGTTATGGAGATGCAGCCTGGCCACTGCTCCTACAGCTACTATAACTGTAGCTACTGAAGGTGGTTTGTTTTTGCTTTTGTTTTACCACTAAAATACTTGGCACCATCAAATAGTTCAACATTAGAAGCTGATAGAATTTTATAAATGAAAATGATATTAAAGGGAAAGTATTAACACCTATTTAGCCATTGCACCCTGAGGATCAAGGACCTTTTCTCTCTGATTTGTACCTGAAACCTTTCACATGTTCTCTCCAAATTTAGAATATGAACACCTAGAGAGTAGGTACTATGTTGCTTTTCTGTTTATATCTCCAGCACTTTGCATGTGGTAAAGGCTTCCTTCATTCATTTCTTCATTTGATATTAAAATAATTTTAAAGTAATGTAGGATTCAGAATTCCATATCTAGTACTTCAAAATACAAACAACTCAGTGTATTATATAGCCAGCCAAGCAAAATCTTTTGTGACACTTTAAGGTGTAAAAAGAAAAAAAAAACACCAAACGTCTATTGTCTCCTTATAAAAAATGTCTATCAATGTCTTTACTATGTGGTCACCAGTAACAGTGATTTTTTTGAGTAGGGCATTATATAAAAGATTAATACATGATCAGTTGTCCTTTCTATTTAAGAGACCAGTTCATATATTTTCAGAGTAGCTAAAACTATAAAAGTAATGATTTTTAAAATATGAAACATTCTGCAGAATACTTTAGATGCCCCCCAAATTGTGAGGTTATGCTTTAGGAAAACAAAAATAAATTCTGTATTTTGGTTAATCTTCCCCAGATAGATTACATAATGTACACTCTGTACAAAGAATATTATATATACATTTCAAGACTATATTACACAGTAGAGCTGCTTGGAAGGACTAGAGAAAAATTTACAATAATACCATTCTTTTCACATGTAAGGTCTTTTCACTTCCATTATAGAAGATGCTCTGATCACCCCATGAAGTTAATTCATGATAATAACTAATCTAAAGAATCCTATAATTTCAAAGCTCTGAGATTACTATCACCACAAACCTTCTTTGTCTGAATCAAAAATAAAAAATTCAATTCTGCCATGAATTATCATGACCCAAAATTGTGTCCTCAAAAATACAATAGTATTAAGTCATATGAGGAAAATTGTTTATACAATATACTTATCAAAATTTGAGATAACATGAACCTGTGAAGGATAGCAAATATACCGAAAGCAGGAATATTTAAGAATATGATTTTGTTGTCGTTGTCATTGATCGGATAGATCTGTGATTTCATTGGTATATGCAACTCCCAGGGAGGATATTGCCTCTACCCAATGCAAATCAACAACTGTTCTGCCCCTTATAGTCTTTGAGAGCTGCCTTGGGCATTGAGATTTTAGTGACTTGAGTCCAGTCACACAGCCTTACCTACATACACTCTTCCCCCTTCCACCTTGTAGGATTTCAACGTTGATCTTCTTGACTTTGAGACCTATTCTTTATCCACTACACCATACTATCTCTCAAGATAGGGGACAAATATAATATCTTGTGCTTGTTGAGACATGGCTTAAGTATAGCCCAAGGCAGGGACAAATGATAACTTAGTGTTTGAGTCTAAAGAATGCTCAAGAAGAGATTTAACAAAAAGTGATATGACTGCCAAAAAAGTTTGTGAAATCTTAGTCAGTAAATGTTCAGCATTCAGAATGATGGTACTATTGCATTCTGTCCTATGTAGGCCATGACTAGAATATCATGTTCAATTGCACATTCCACATCTGAAGAGGGACATTGATATACTAGGATATGTTCATAGAAAAGCAACCTGGATGATAACAGGATCTGAAACTATACAGGGAGTTGATAAGCAGGTGAGAGGGGAGGAAGTGGAAGCAGTGAGTCTGGACATTATTTGTTGATTGATATCAGACCTAGTGGGGAGCTTGGAATGCTGAAGTTGTGATATTTCATCCAATTTAATAGGAAGCTTAGGGCAAAGAGCAAGCAGGAAGGTGACTTTTACTGGACTCCTATGTGTGACTTGGATAAACTGGAAGTAGTTGGATATTTGCGGAAGATTCACATAGGGAATTTCTTGTCCCCTGCCAGCTGAGAGACTAGAGAAGGCTTTACCTCTGTTTGAGGTCTGTCAGATCAGGAACCTGATTTTCTGTGCCTTTTTCCTCACCCTCCCTGACCTCAATCCAGGTGGCTACAGACCTCTACTTTCTTTCTGATTGCAAGTAGAAGTAGGAAATTGTATTTCTCTCTTCTAATCTAGCCTCAGCTGTAACATGCTAGGTCCTGCCATTGTCAATGGCCTTGAAGGACGGCTAAAGTCTTCTCTTCCTGTTTTTATTCTTGCAGTCTCTTTTCTTCTCTGTCTGTCTTTATGTGATTGTGTTTTCAGGCTCTGAGCTATTAGGGCTGCATGGCCTTGGGCCATTTCAGACCAACAGGGACCAGAATAGGTATTGTCATAATGTCATAATTTACTTTAATTCTCTTTGCAAGAATGCATGTGTGTCTGTATTTTTAGGGTTATTCTTGAAAATCAGATTATCAATTTACATCTTACTGTCAATAAATCTCCATGTTTGTATTGAGGGATTAATTTGTCCCAAAGTCTACATGCTTCTTAGTCCTATATCCCATAAAATCACTCCATCTAGAGGTGTTGTATTTTCCTTTACTCAGAGATTCAGTCCATACCAAATTTTTATTGGCCAAAAAAAAAAAAGATCCCAGTAGTTATTGGCTAGAAAGGAGAGTTGCCATGAATCCCTCTTATCTCAACTATTATCATTGTCAACTCTTTTGAACATACCTATGCAGGGCCTTTCCCTAAATGATCATGATTCAATTCAATTTAGTTGATGAAGCATTCATTCAACACTCACTGGGGGGGGGGGCAGTATTAAAGAAGTATTTGGCATGGTTTTAGTCATAAAGGGGACTACAATCTATTTAAAATGGATAAAAGAGAAAAGATGGGTCTTTGAGGCAAATTCTTTTCTTAAGCAGTGGTTATAACTAAAAGAATACCAGAATCATAGTTACAGATTAGATGCTGAAAGGGACCTTAGATGCCCCCTAATTCAACTTCCAAATTTTACAGATGAGGAACTGAGATCCAGAGGGGTAAGGTGAAATGCCCAAGGTTACACAGGTAGTGAGAAAGAGAGCTGGCTAGTGATTGTTTTACAAAACTGTCTTTTCCTATAAACTAAATTTTAAAAGCCTCCTGAGTGTTTTTCCCCCTTTGGGTAAGATATAATTCCCAAATTGCCAGTTCCACTGAAATCTAAACACATTTTGGTTTAAAACAAAAGTTGTAAAAGATGAAGTAATGGGATATAATTATTGAAAACAATAGCAATGAAAATCCCCATAGCCCACTCCCCTTGGGAATTATGGCTCAGTGAAGATCTTAGCTGAGGGACAGAAGCGATTGTCAATTTCACTTTTAATTTTATGAACTATGATAATTTAGGCAAGAAAATATCTTCAAAGGGTCAATAAGATTCCTGAAAATGGAATGAAGACAAAGTGTGAAAAGACTGATCACAGCCTGGGAAAAAACAAAACAAAAAGAAATAAACTAACAGGCAAATGTCGTAGGACTTTCTAAATGTCCTTTTAAAAAAAGCCTTTTCTTTCTTTTAAGTGAGAGAATTGCAGTTAAAATTCATTTTACAGCCCTTAAAATGAAAACATTTGCCTATTAAGTTCTAACAACCCATAATATTATATCTGTAAAGCATCATTTGGATCCCTGCTGTTTCATTTAACTTTAGCTGAACCTTTTTTATTGTTTCCTAATCTACCCTAATTTGCCTAAACCCCTTATTTGCCATTCTTCAAATTGTTTGTTTACTTCTTACAGGAAATATGTGTAATAATAACAAAGTGTTTTAAAAGGCTAGAAATAATGTTAGAGCTAGGATATATATCCCATTCTACTGTGTATACTATGTACCCTGCCTTCATCAAGAGATTTTAGAATTCTCCTTTGTTAGAGAAAATATTAGAGAAATAATCAGGAATGAAAAAAAAGCAAAATCTCAACTGCTTCTATTTGAGCTAAATAAAAAGCAGAGAACAAGAAAATGCAAGACATGGAATCAGGAAACATATTATAGACTTGGCTCTACAAATAATTAGCTATCTGACCATAGGAAATTCACTCTCTGGTACTTATTTTTCTCAACTGTAAAATGACTAGATGACTAAACCACTCATTGTCATGAAATAAGGTCCTTTACAGCTCCAATTCTATATTTGCTACAAAAGTAAGTAAAAAGCACCTCAAGACTTCATGAGGAATTTAGATCACTCCCCTTCATTTCCTTCTCTCCACCCTCTTTCCCCTCCCTCCCTCCCCTCAAAAGGAACCTTTATACAGTGGACTACCTTTCTTGTGCATAAATTTTGTCATATTACTTTTCTGCTCAAAATCTTTCTGTAGTTCCCTAGGGTTTCCAGTCATTTGCATGTCACTTAAGGGCCTCCAAAATCTGTCACCTACTTCTCCCATTTTATTTCATTTTTGGTTTTTTTTTTCCATTCCTGATTAGTTTTTCTAATATTTTCTCCAACAAAGGAAAATTCTAAAATTTCTTGATGAAGGCAGAGTGCATAATATACACAGCAGCATAGGCTATATATCCCAGCTCTAACATTATTTCTAACATTTTTCTGGACAAACTGAACTCACTCTTCACTATACATGCCCATCCTTTGCCATCTCTTTGTATTTATTCAATAGCATGATCTAAAATATTCAACACACTGTGATCAAATTGATGATGAACTTCTTTAAACCTAGCTAAGCTAGTCCTTGAGTAACAGCTGAATAGTCTATTAGAAGAAGCTAGGAGGTTTGGTGCATGGTATTGGACTTGCATTCAGGAAGACCTGAGTTCAAATCCAATCTCAGCCATTTAAGGGCTTTATGACATTAGGCAAGTCACTCAACCTCTCTCAGTCTCAGTTTTCTTATGTGTAAAATGAACATAAATAGAATGAACCTCATGAGATTATTGTGAGAATCAAAAATAAAAACATATAGAAAACATTTGGCAAACCTTAAAGTGCTATAGAAACGCTAGCTATAATGATGAAGATGATGATGATAATAGTAACAATTATTATTACTGGGCATGCACATTTGAAACATTTCAACTCAGTAAGATAGGTTCCAGTGATCTATCTTTTAAGAACCCCAAATTACTTAAATGTCTCAATAAGGCAATTAAGTAGGCCTTCAATCTAATAAATTTAAGAGTACATAAATAAACTCGTGATAAATGATACTATGGACATAAAAGGTTACATAAAAATATCCAACAAAACCTTAACTGATGTTTAAACAAACCTACGTGTGTGTGTGTGTTTCTAGGTGTATTTTAAATAAATTATGTAGAATTTTCTGGATTACAAATCTCTAGTCTCACAACGATCCTGCCAGGTAAGTAGTAAAAGTATCATTATTCTGTAAGTGGGGAAGCTAAGTTTCAAAAAGACTTTAAATAACTTCCCACATTCACATAGCTTATACTCAAATCCAGGTCTTCTAAATCCAAGTCCATGTATCCAGTCATGGAGTAAAGCTAAAACTGAACAGTGCCTAGGATTTGAAGGGTACTGAACACAATGCTCAGTATGTCCTGGGGGAAGGATGAGGCTGAGGGTGAGGTACATTTACTTGTAGTAATGTAGTTTTAAAATATACATACAGATCAACATTGTAATGTAAATGGAAAGTTGAATTTTTAATGTAATAAATTTTATTTGTTTACTTGTTTACATCATTCATTTTCACGAGATTTTTGAGTTACAAATTTTCTCCCCGTCTTTCCCCTACCCCACCCCCAAAACAGTGATCCCACTGTGGAGCCCCTCCCCTGGTCTGCTCTCTAACTTTCTAGTAGGGCAGGGAGGGTCTCCCTATCCCAACCCCTGTATATCT
>CM053594.1:221299928-221315053 GCA_028646575.1 Pseudocheirus occidentalis | reverse complement strand
TGGGTGACATAAAGAGACCCAGCCTCCCACAAACCCCCAAACAAAACAAAATATAAATCATATTGAACATTATCTTCATTCTATTAAGATCATATTTAGTATACTAAGTCACTTTGATAGGTATTGTAAGACAGGTAGACAGAGAGCTAGTCTCAGAGTCAGGAAGACTTGAGTTCAAGTTCTGACATACATTAGCTGTGTGACTCTAGGCAGTGATGTAACATTTCCGTGCCCTTAAGTAACTAGGTAACTGCTCTAACAACTTATAAATAGAAATAGCTGACTGCTGTCAATCCCCATTAGTAAAGAGAGTTGTCTCATAATTCACCCCTTAAGTTACAGACCTAAAGCCCTCCTTCCAAAAGAATCACTTTAGGATATATGTAGGTATGCTTATAAGTGCACAGTTTATCTTATATTCAAAAGAACTATGCAAATTCCATAGAACCAAGGATATCATTCTCTAAATTTCTCCAAGTTAATTTCTGTTCTCAGTTTGGTCTGTCTAAGTAATCTTTTCCACTTTCTGACTTTATATATGACTACCAGTTATTGGAATACAGGATAGGTAGAACTAGAATGGAACCTTAATAATCTAGTTCAAAACTCTTATTTTACATATGATGAAACAAGCTCCATAAGTTTAAATGATTCTACCAAAATTATACTCATTCTAAGAAGTAGAATCAGGATTCAAGTGTATGTCCTATACCACAGCCTCTAAATTTTTGTCCAAGCTCTCCCTCTTGTCCCTCGCTCTCATCAATAACCATCACTTCAGGATAGCTAGGTGGTACAGTGAATAGAGTACCGGCTCTGTAGACAGGAGGATCTGAGTTCAAATCCAGTTTCAGACACAACACTTACTAGCCATGTGACCTTGGGCAAGTCACTTAACCCCAACTGCCCTGCATTCCCCCCTCCAAAAGGCAAAATAAATAAATAAACAACCATCACTTCCTTCAGGTCTTGACTCTACACACCTCCTCCAGGAGGCCAGTGCTGACAAAATCTATCCTACTTCAATCACTCCTTTATTCTATAATTTTATATAACATAGATGTTCAGTCTCTGATTTTATGTATCTGCACCAAGGTGTGGAAATGTGTTTACTGGTAGACTGATGGACAATGCCTACTATGAGGTCTTATACTTAGAACTCAGTATATGCTTAATTTATAAAAGCATGCAGACTTGGAACAACATGGGAGGAATCTGCAAGGCCATGATTAAATGACTCAGTTAAATATTTGGATTATTTTTATAGGATTGATGTAGCTCACAGATGGTTTAGGATTAATGTAGTTGATTTATTTCTTTAAACAGACTAATGTGCCTGGGAGACAATAGTAACCAATTTATCTCTACCCACACTGTTAATTTAAAGATGAAGGAAGCTTTCCAAGCCCAGATTTCCAATAGTTTTGATGGAAAGCTCCCTGAGATCAATTCCCTCAATCCCAGGTTTTGGTTTATTGGATAAAGAATAGACAGGTCTTTGGGTGCATTACTGCTTCCATGTTTTTCCTGTCCTTATCTCTTAGAGAAGTATTTGTATGATTTTTTTTTTAAGGATTCCAGTTTCTACTTCAAACTCTTTAAAATCCTCTCCTTGCTAGCTGATGGTGGAGGCACTAAGACATCATCAGAATGGCTAATAGGCTAGTCCACAACTTCTTGAGGAGGTCAGCTCCCCAGATGATATGTAAGAGCTACAGGTCAGAAGGCTCACAGGTCAGCCTGCACTTACATCCCTTTCATTTAAACTTAAATTTAAAGATCTATAATGTTTTTCTAGTGGTAAAAACCAACAGAAAATTTATAAAACATGTTATTATCTAAGTAGTACTGGAAACTTGGCCCTTAAAAAAGTCATCTTTAAACTAAACAGAGGGAGCGATTGTGGTCTCTGGTGTAAAACACTTTTCTAGTCTGGTTTTATCGTCTCAATAGTATGGAGCTTTGCTGTTTACTGTATTGATCTCACTACTGCTCATGTGCTCCAAGGGCCAAAAAACTGTAATCTGACAACTGTGGCATACATCACTGCTGGGCAGGAAAAATCTGGGACTGCACATACAGAAGAAATCTCCAAAGCACATTTTCTTGGATACTGTACAAGGAGATCTATGTGCAATACTTCTGAGAACTGAATCCAACACAAAACCTCCCTGGGGGAAGGAGGAAACATCATTTTTGTATAATAGCAATTGAAAAATAAAATTATCATCTGTGTGTAAAGTCCAGGAACTTTTAACCTTTTAGTTATAATTGTGAAGAAAGGATCATTTAGGAACAGGGGGAAATTTGTTTTTTGCACTTTTAGATTTAGAAAGAAGTAATAAAATATTCAAAGGAAAGGCAGTCCTAAACTGGAATCCTCATAGGTCACTTCAGCTCAGTGAAAATGTTTATAGCTGAGTTCCAAACCTTTGAAAAATTGGGGTTATAATGAAAATAACAGACACAGACTTCATTAAGACATCAAGAAGAACACTGTTAAAACGAAAAATAAAATACTTGACAAGTTGCTATTTATTAGTGATTACTAAAGAGTCCAATGCGAGTGAAGATCAGCTATCTTTTTTTGTGACTGAAAGCCAACTTCTTTTTTTTTTTGAGAAGCTAACATTTTTGTTGTTTGAAAAACAGAGAATGGTGATTACTTTAAAGCTGTTTCCTAAAGAGATGTTCTAATCAGTGTACTAAGATTTTTTTCATACATTTTCCCCCTTCACTTGTTTTCCTTCTCAAACTTCCCTATTACTTTCCATTACTTTTGGTTCCTATTGACAGTGTGACAATATGGATCTCAATAGTAATATTAAATATTTTGTCCAAAATAAAAATGGAGTAGCCTAATTAAAATTACCTCTTGGCTCTTAAACATACCATATTTTCACAGGCCCACCTTGAATTGGAAAAATGACAATTGGCATATGAAACATTGCTTTCGTCCTGTCATGAAACAGAAGAAAAGACACCCTATGCTACTGTATAACTCTAAGACACCTTACCCTAATGAATGTCCCTATAGTGTAAATCTATTTCCAATGGCCAATCCATCCTTAATAGCTGGTCTATTGTGATAGAACCATCCCATTCAAGACAGTGAACTGCTTTGAGTGAAAGAAAAGACCATGCCTTTGCATTCAAAACCTAAAAACTGAGGGACTTTCACTGTTACCTCATTTTGAAAATGCACATACAACCTTTATGCCATGTACGCATATAACATAAAAACAGACCTTGAATGAAATCATTCATCAGAAAACAACTCATTCTAATGAGAATCACCCATCTATTATAGATCAATTTATGCCTAATATATCATGCTTAGTATATATGACACAAAGACTACAATATATTGGGTTGTTCTTATCCCCTAATACCAACATCATAACAGGAAATTCCCTCAAAAATATGCAGGCACACACATGTATATACATTTGTATATATATGTACATATATATTATTGTTGTTCAATATTTTCGGTTGTGTCTGACTCTTTATAACCCTGTTTGGGGTTTTCTTGGCAAAAATACTAGAGTGGTTTGCCATTTCTTCTCTACCTCATTTTACAGATGAAGTACTGAGGCAAACACAGCTAAGTGACTTGCCCAGGGTCACACAGCTAATAAGTGTCCAAGACCAGATTTCAACTCTGGAAGATTAAAGACCTGGCACTCTATCAACTATGCCACATACCTGCCCTTATACATACAAGTGCCTATGTTTAAATATATTAATTAGATGAAAAAGACTGTCTATCTATATTCATACAAAGGCAAAAGATAAAATACCTGTATATATTACATGGAGAAAAAGTGATACCTCACAGTTTCCTTTTTTTTTAAACACATTCACTTATTCATCAAAAGATGAACTGAACTAGGGCCTTAAATCAGTTCTTGTAAGGTAACAATACTTCCTTCTTATGGTTTTTCTGTGCTTAGTTACGAGGAAGAATCTGAGGAATAACCCCCATTGTTATTGTGTGGCCGTTACAATGTCCTGCTAGTCTGGACAAGTTATTAGGTCAGACGCTAACTTCCTAAGTAGAAAAATGATGTGGTTGCCTTTGTCCTCTTTGCAGTAATGGTTGGAGTCAGTACTAATTAAGGCCCTGCGGCAATGTGGTTCGAGAGAGGTCAGACTTCTTTCTGGCACCTAAACAGTACTCAACTCAAAGAAACTGCCCCTAATCTGAAATGATGTGATGTAGGGATGGCCATTCAGCTTCCCTGTGTATTTAAAGGAAAATGACAGTTAATGACAGGGGTGTCAAAAAAAGAGCAGATGGAGAAGCTGGAGAAAATGTCACTGTGTGGTCAAGTTTATCCACAATTAGTTACCATACTTAACAAACAAAGATTATAAAAATATACAGCAGCCCTGAGGCTCCTTTCTATGACTTTGGTATTCCTAAAATGTGAAAAAGAAATCTTTATCACGTACACCGCTGGAATAAATAATTTTGGACAAATCAAGGCCCGTTTGTTCTGGGTCTCCTCTATTCTGCACCATCCTTTTTTTTTTTTAAACCAACAAAGTCATCCTTCCCAGCAGTACTCCAAAATTACTAAAGCATAATTATTATTAGTTTTGTTTTATTAATAATAGTATGAATAATAAATACAAACCAAGAGAACACTATTAAAGTTCTTACTGGGAATAAACCATTGTAGTAATTAATCTTTAAGTCATTTTCTTTGTCCCCCTTCAGGCACAGAACTTGGGAAATCAAAGCAATATTCAAAACAGAAACCAAGATTTATTGTCAGTTAGTTATAATAGACACCTGCACAGCTTACTAATTACTACAAAACCATAAGGTCTGTTGGCACAAATCCTTTCCCCTTCTCTTTTTTATCCACCCCTAGTGACACACCTGCAAGCCTTTAATTGACACTGTATTTGTCTTGGGAGTTCTTGTCAGCATTGCTCACAATGGTATAGCTCTGGTAGGGTGGTATGTCTACTCTACAACCTTCTCTTTGGGGGAGGTTTATAACTAGTTGCTAAATATTTGCTTCAGGGTAGAGTTTGATGCGTGAGGTTTCAGTCTTGGGACACAGGAACACGAGTTTTAAACTAGGTGCGAGAAGTTTCCAAATTTGAAATTTGTATTTTTAACTTGAAAGATTTCTGGGTTTATGTAATTCAATAGTAAACATTTTAAAATTCTATTGATTACCAATTATGGAGATTTTCTATAAAAGCTGTACTAGTGTTTAACTTTTAAAGATTCTGATGTTTGCATTTTCAATACCTAATCCAAAAACCACGTGACCAATAATCCAAATTAAAGCATTTTTGTCCTATTATCAAAAGAGTAGGATATCAAAAGGTCTTTGAGACAGAATGTTTTTGAGATGACTAGAATTACAACAAATGGCACCAAATTTGTAAAAGGACGAATTTGTAAGACTCTAGGTTTTACATAGAAATATTGAGAGAACTAGAGTAAGACCTCCCCACCCCCCAGGATAATGTACTTAAGAGGACTTCCTGTGGTGGATTTACAGGAAGATCAGACTTTGAGCTAGAAGGGACATCAGAAATCCTCTTGTCCATACCCATCATTTTTACTGATAAAGAAATAGAATCCCAGGAGATGAAATGACCTTACCAAGGTCACAAGGTAGTAAACAGTCAGGATTTGAACCCAGGTTCTCTGAAGCATCAAAGTATGGCCTCGACATTGCTATGAAAATCAATTTGCGTACTTAAACGGAGTATAACTTTTCCCTCTCTTAGATCAAACACAAACATTTATTAAGCACCTACTGTATGCCAGGCACTGAGTTAAGTGTTGGTGATATCGATGCAAAACAAACCAAAATAATCCGTATTCTCAAGGAATTTCCTTTACAAAACAGCACCAGAATTCTTTAATAGCATACTTTAAACCCATAAGTCTACTCCAAAATCTATGGGGTATTTACAGTATGAGAACAAGAGGAGTGATAATGGATGAAAGAAATAAAAGAGAAATTGAGAAAAAGCAAGATCATTATACTACTTGAAATTCAATTAGATTCCTAGTTGGTTGAAGAGGATGCCCCTCTAACAGCAAATGGGTAAGAACTTGCTCAAAGAAAAGTTAAGAAATTGTGTTTGACAGTACTGACCCAAGAGTAGTTCCTTGCTTTTCCTGACTTTTTCTTTTGTTAAATGGATAGGGAAGAAAATGTTAACATGAAGAGCTCATCTAAAAATCTCTGGTTGAGTTCTAAGTAGAACAGTTAGCCAAGATGATAGCTACAGGCCTCCAGCCTCCTGGCCCCTTTAAAAATTCTTCTCTGGTTGAGTGGTTGTTAGTCATCCAAAGAAGCCCCCATTATCCCTCCTTCTGGGTTGCAATAAGCTTGGGATGGAAACTCAAATCCTGCCCCCAGGGAACCTCAAAAGGTAGTAGGCTTCTGAACCGGAATCATTTTAATTTTGGCATCATAGCACCAAGTCTAAAATTTATTTCTTGCAATATGAAAATATAAGGTGGTTAAATTAATTTAACAATAACATGACTCATTTGTCCAATAAGTCCCAAGAAAAGTGAAGCAGAAAGTTGCCTTAAATAGATTAACTAGTTCTACTAATACAGAATTTTTTTCATAGATTTAATTACAGTCACAAAGTTTTATAATATACCATTAAAGATTCTTTCAGGATAGAAGCAAAATAACATTTGAAAAATGAAATTTAATTTTTGGTATTGTTAAGAGTTTATTTACAAAGTGTGTCTCAAAAGTTTTTTTTAAACAGTTAGCTTATTTACACAGGCTGTCCCAAAAGTCTCAGTAAAGTTTGTAACCTTAAAAGTGCACTAAGACTTTGAGAATATTCTGTATTTAAATATAAATACTTTAAGTAGTTAATTTGTTATTAGAAAAGGTGATCATTTTTATTAGAACTTTTGCTTTCTTAAATGCTAGCAAATGCATTTCTGGAAGTGTGGAAAAGCTTTTCGGAGAGTTATCAACGTGCAAATATATTTAAGACATAAAGTATGAGATAATGTTGGGGGGAAAGCCTCTAGAAGTAGCCCATTTATGTAAGCAAATGAAATTAAAGAAATATTATACATTTTTTAAAATATCAAAACATATTTAAATGATAAACTTCATTTCCTCATAAAAGTTGCTATGGTCATATTAAATAATAAAGGTAGTTTTAAAACTAGATTTTTATTTAGATTTTTTTAGATATTTAGATTTTTAAAAATCTAAATACACATGTACATGTATTTATATATTTATATGACACACCATAAAGACACTAATGGAATGGGCTATTATCCCTGACATAACATAATACTATTTTCAGTTTCATTAAAAGCATAGAAATTAAACTGTTCTAAACCCTACACAAATAAAAAGGAGAATAATTCAGGTCCCAAATCCACAATATGAAATGGAGATTTGGCAATTATATAGCTTATTTGATTAATGTTGATAAAGAAACTGGATAGTTTTGTCCGAATCCATTCTGGGACTAAATGGCCTGTGTTGACTGTCTAAATTGAATAACTAAACTGGTTAAATGCCAAATGCAGTCTTTCATCTTAGCATAAAGTAAAAAGATGAGTTGGCAGTTATTTACTTAATTGGATCAATCAAGACAGCCTTAAACTGCCCATTACCATATGCACAAGTTCATTACCTGCCAAAATATTGGTTTGATGTTACAAAGCCATAATTTAAGGCTCACCTTAGTAGTTTTATTACCATTATTTTGATTATGCAAAATGGTCAATAGTATTATATTAAAGAAGTGGGGTTTTTTGTCAAAATATTTTTAGCCATCTCACAGTAATTCAAAATCATAGAAAAACAATAGTGCCCAGAATTGGGGAATTGATGGACACAGCTATATTCTGCCCTGGTCAAACTACACCTGGACTATTACATTCATTTCTCAGTACCACATTTTAGGGTGGATAAGCTGGAAAGTACCTAGAGGAGAGAAATCAGGAATCAGAATTTAGATTATGCCATTTGAGACTTGGTTGAAGGAACTGGAAATGTGTAGGCTAGACAAGACACACATAGGTGGGACATAATAACTATCTTCAAGGATTTGAAAGATTGTCGTGGTCTGCTTGGTCTCAGCAAGTTCAATGAGGCACAATATATAGAATGTTGCAAAGAGGCAGATTGAGGTACAATGTAAGGCAACACTTTCTGAAAATTAAAACTATTCACCAGTGGAATTGGTTGCCTCGTTGCAGGTTTGTTTTGTTTTGTTTTGTTTTGTTTTGTTTTGAGCAAAGACTGGATGTCCATCTGTTACCTGTACTGTAGAGCATTCCTGATATAAGTACAGGTTGGACTAAGTTTTCTTTGAGGTTTCTTCTGAATCTGAGGTTCAGTTCTGTGATAGTTATTCTGTTTAATAAAGGTTCATTCTTCTTATCAGGGAAAATCTTTCTGGTTAAAATTTTTTTAGCTGCTTTGTAGACTTTTAAAGTCAGTTGACTTGATCTTAAGTGAATGTAGTGTGCTTTTTGCCACATAGTCATTAAATATTGAGCCTAGTAAGTATCCGGGTTCATCATAAGATGACAGGTAAATGTCTTGAGCATAATCATTCCACAATATGCCAGTTTCAAAGCAATAGTTTCCGTGAAACATTTCAGTGATGCTATCTAATTTTGATAATTAGTTATTAAGGCTACATTTATGTAATGCCAAAATAATTCATTAGTTTGGTCATTCAGTTACTATTTTTGTAATTCAACTATTAATTTAGAATGATACCCTTTAAAGTGGCTTAGTTTTCATTTTTCTCCCTTTAGCTACTGTTTCTACATAAGCAAAGACACTAGTATCTGAATCAAGTTAGAATAATTTGGGTATAGTGAAGAACCTATAAAAATTATCTTAGAAATAACTTTTTTCAATTAGCTAGCAAAATTACTCACTTAGTTCCATAATAGTGTATGTATTGACCAAAAAAAAAAGATGACCCAGAAGAAATCCCAATCAATCATAATGAATAATTTTCGGGCTCCTATTATGTGATCAGCATATGCCAGTCATTGTAAATGATAGAGAAGAAAAATAAAACAATAACCATCCAAGATCTTAAAATTTAGTTAGAGAAACAAGACTAACCCCATTTGAAACACTGATGAATAACACAAGGTAGCATATAATCAAGTAATAAATTGAGTAGCAGAGAGTTCAACAGAGAAATCAGTGAGGGCTAAGAGTACTCAAGGAAGATAATACTTTAAGACTGAGATAAGCAGATGGAAGAATGGCCAAGATTGGACACTAGGGTAAGGAATCAATAGAACTCAGAAGAGGGACTCAAGGATAAAAAAGCTGTGTTCTTGGTATGTTGAGATTAGTTTGACTAGGAAAGGAAGAGGAATGGGGAAAGAACACTTTAGACACTGGAAAGCAATTAAAAGTTTATGTCCTAGAACTACTTCACATTTGTATCACACTAACTAGCTCAAAGATATCATTGCACTCTATTGGTTGACAACTAAGCAAGTTAAAAAACACAGAACAATTGGAAATATTCACATTCTGTGCTAGAATATTTACATTATACACTATCACATTGCATTAGTATATCAGTACTTTGAATTATTTCTCCAGTGGTGGTAAAAGGTTAGTATTAAGTTATCCCTTGATCCCCAGTTCTTTTGTAGCCAATAGCATGCAGGGGCAACACAGCAGCTGTGGTTCAGAGTTGTAAAGATGACTACCAAACATGAGACTTGTCAATGTTCACAGAACAATATTTCACATGGAGGCAAAACCCTGAATGTAAATTTCTTTACTTTCATCATATAAAACCCTCATTATGAATTGGAATATTGAGGAAATTGACAAGGAAGAGGTTAAGCCATATGCCTTTTCATTTGGACTTGGTTTTTATGAAATACGAGTTAAAGAAAGCAGGTGGAATACTAATTTAAAATTATATTATGATAAAATGTCTACCCTTTAAAATCATTACATTTTGAAATTTTATTTACTGCCTATGAAATAACTTTGCTGTAATTGTTAGTATCTCATCACTGTCTAATTTGTTTTACTGATTACATTGGCCTAAGGATTACCTGGTCATACCATCTCTTTCCCAAGAACTTTTAAAGTAGCACAATTTATGATCACAAGTTTTTTCTTCATGTGTAAGGCTAAGTAAATTTATATTGTATATTATATTGGTGACTTTACCAAAATTTACCAAAATTTTTATAGCTATGAATATAGAAAAAAAATCACCTCTGAGGTTCTGATGATGTATTGAGATATTTCCACTTCTGTACAAAACCTTTAGAGAAGAGCAAACAAATGTTTGTCATACAATTCTGAGTGGCACTTTTAACATGGTAATGGGTTTTCCATCCCTGGCCATTTTTATGAACTTCAAAAGATTTGTTTTTTCCCTATTTAGTGTAGTTTCATAGGCAAAAAATCCAATTGGCTCTCAATGAGTCATTACAGGCCAGGTTAAGTACAAAAATCTTGATTGGCTTTCAATAGGTAACCATTCTTAAAGCAATGGCTACATACCAGTTGAAGGGGAGAATCAATCCAGCAAAACAGCCACTTGTTTCTGAATATCTAGTAAATTGAGATAAAAGTGTTTTCCTAGCATGAATTATCCAGATAATTGTCTCAATTCTCCACTTCACTTGGCATGTGTAGACATAGTTTTAATATCCTATGTCTACTGAAAAGTCTTTTTATTTCAAATAAGAATAATAGCTGCAGTCAAGTATGTTAATGTCCATAATCATTGTAATTTTTGCAAATTATAACTGTCAGTGGTCACAAACCTACCCAATGAAAACAGAAGGTAACAATTTAGCCTTTATATTACTACTCTCAGAAAAGAAGAGCCACTTGTAGGAAACTTAAGTAGTAAGGCAAGTTTATAACATTTATGCTAAAAATAGGAGGCTTTTTCTCTTCTAATGGGACTATTTCCATAGTACCTTTTGAGGACTTTTTCTTTTTTTTTCTTTTCTTTTTTTTTTTTTTGTAAGCAAGATTCATAGCCAAAAACTGGACCACAGCTTTCCATTTACATCATTTGGTGATGATGTACTGGGGTAGCTCCACTTCTGCACAAAAATTTTGAAGAACATAATTAGATTCACAGTTTTAAACTAAACCTATTTATATAAAATATTAAAACAGCCTGATTCCCCAAAGGGAATAAAATCCACCCAATTCTTTTCTTACCATATGTTCACATGGGTATGAAATTTACTTATCCCACATAGAAACTAAAAGTATCCTGAAGAGAAAGAAAATATAGAATATAATATAAAATCTATTTTTGCTTCAGAGTGATTGAAGAACTATAGGTTATTGTGTCTTCCCTTTGAAGAAAACTGTAGTTCAATCAGACATTTCCAAATGACAAGAGCATTAAGTTATGTATGTATATACTAGAAATGAAGAGATTACATGTATTAAGTATAGTTTATTCATCTTCTTGTTTGAATTTCTTAACTTCTCATGCTACAGACCAAAATCTCCATCTCCACTGATCTTTAGTTTTAAAGGTTCCCCCAAATGATATCACATAGAAAATACCAAAGAATTCAATTAAAAGAAATATATGCATATTTCTTGAAAAATAATTATCAGATGCCAATTTTTCTATAGGAAGAAATGACAATAACTTAAAACACAAACATTGAACTAATGCATTTATGTATACAAAAATTATACTAGAAGAGAGTTTGAAAAGAAATTCACTAAGGACATTTCATAGGTTATTTACAATGAACCTTTTTCAGATGGTACTTATTTTTCTTAATTACATGCTGCTTGGAGATTTTTAAATGTCATATACTTTAAATTTAAAGTTAATCCTGCAGTGCTCCTGCTGTACATTCTAACTGTCCTCCAAATAATTACAGAGTGGAGACTTGACTGTCATTCATGTGTATCCATGCCATTGTGTGAGGAGAAAAAGAAAATGGTCGCCCATACATTAGCACATCACCCATGGTTAGTGCAATGACAAGATAGATTAGGATGTATATTAAATCTCACACATGACTGCCTTTCTGTATCAAGGTAAAAAATACTTGCTCTTACATATATTAGGGACCAGAGTTGGATTGACATCTACATTAATATTGACAGCATATCAACATATTTTTTTAGATTTACTGAGTCAATAAGTAGTCTAAACCTGGTAAAAGTTAGATAGCAAAAAGAAAAAAACTTAGTAGGCAGCATTATTTTCTCATATCTAAAAAAAATTTAACCCCCAAAGAAGGAGACGCTTTTATGAATTATCAGTCCTACAGCCATACATCAACTGGTATACACAGCTGTGACTTGGTAATCCAATCTCATTTGTCAAACAAGAATTTTAGTAGATAAGAAATGGTTCTAGAAAAAGAAATCATTGCAATACATATTACATATGTGTATATGTATATATGTGGACATATATATATATACATACATATATAGAAGACCAATTATTAAAAAGTTAGATTAACATCATTGTATTACTTCACTCACTTGTATATTATTTCCAGTGGCATATTAAAATTTTCAGTAATCCCATTTCTATAATAAGAAGAGACAAATGCACAGAATACCTATAAAGATGTGAAATGCCTACTTTCCTCATTTATAATACATATGTATGCATGTACCCATATACACACATACGCATATATTTACCATGTTCAGAAATGACTTAAACTAGAAGCACTATGTAAGTTAGGTGAGAGAAGATATTTTATTATTTACCTTTGTTGTAAAATCTCCCATAAATAAGCAGTAGCATCTTTATCCCAAGCCAATGCCTGGGTTTCATTAATAATTAAATGTTGCTTTCCAATGATAGCTATTTTATGTTCTCTAGGTTGAAATATATTATCTTCACCATGAAGCTCAAACATGCTATTAATGCTTTTAAGGTGCCCACACATTTTATGTACATGTATAAGGATGCTGGGAAATAAAATGTTCATGCCCTAGCATTTGTCTATACTTGTAATGTTGTTGAAAGAGGAGAAATTAAAAGAAATCAATAACAAAAACCTTAAAAGCAGACAAACAAACAAAAAATCCTGGTGTCCATTACAGTCTGTTATTGGCCTAAAGCTGATATGTAAATGGTTGTCATTTCAATTTTAGTAATTAAAGCTTTGGTTGGGAGTATCTTAGAGCATCATCATTCAGCAGAAACAAAATCGTAAGACAACCATGTAAAGTTGTTTGGATTTTAAATACACCAAGCAGCAAAATTTCAAGTGTTGTTCATCTCAAAAGTGAGACAAGCTTTTATTAAAGCATGTCTCTGACAAAAGACTACTTTTTTCTCCCTGTTCCAGTGTGCTGTGGAAGATGATGCAACTTAAAGTGATGTTCTCAGCAATAATTATCTCAGTAAGATCCAAGCTCTCATTTATGCAAGTCCTTGAAAATGATGCTGAAACAAGTCATGTCTAAATTGAGCCTATGGACATAAGCTCTTCAATCAGATAACCCTACAGGTAAACAATGAGCAGGCAGAAGAGACCTCTCTGTGCTTTTCTGCTAATGCTATTCACCTCTTTTAGCAAGATATACACACAGAGACACACACATACACATATCAATATACATATATATGTGTGTGTATGTGTATATATATTCCTATATATACATATTAGAAAAGATGCAGAGAAATGCTTTGTACAGAACTGTAACTAGTAATCTAGTGCTTGAGGGGTTTACAGCATTCAAAGATGGTTAATTAATATCAGTAAAGCCCAATGAAAAGGTTAAAAGATCATTTTAACATTCAGTGATATTATCATGATCATTGGAATGGCTTATTTTTGCATTTGCTATGTATTTTCCTATTTGTGCTCAATAAAGTGATGAGGCTGTAATTGCTTCAATCATTTTCACAAATCCAGCTGAGATTACAGCTAGAATTTAAGAAATTAACATTAGGAATGATAATAAAGTTATTGAGTCAGTATTCATTTTGTTTTTGAGAGAATATTCTGCCAAATTCCCACAACTGTCTGTTTTATAGTCTTAGGTTGCTTTTCATTGACTTCAAGCCTGAATTTTCCTCCCTTCTGAGTCCCCCCACCAACCAATAGTATAAAATAGAGAATAGACAAGGATACTATCAAGAAAAAAATAGGTTTTTAGATTAAATAATGTTTAAGTAATGGGGAAAATTGTCAAATTTCAAGATTCTTCAAAAGCAGAGGTTTAAATCGTTCAGATAAATTTCCTTTCTGTCGCAACTGCACTGTTATAAATTCAGAAGCCAGACATTTTAAAATACTATTGCAGAAAACATTTTTTGTTCCTAAATCTTACTCTTAACAAGGACTAAGTGATGCCCCATTTATAACATTTTCAATTCGTAGAGTCCACATGTGGCCACGTACAAAGATCGCCAGACACAGTGTACATTTCAAAAAAGCTAAACCTCATAAATCTCCAGAAATTCCTCACATCTATTATGTTTACCTTCTGCTGCTGATGAGCCTGTTGGGCTCTGTACAGAGGAAATTACAAGCGCTCCAGAAGATTTGGCAAGAAGATGCTAGAAGAAACAATGGGCAAAAAAAAAATTCTTAACTGAAGCATCACATCCAGCTTTGGCTACCATTTACATATTTGAGATTACAGCTAGTAAAATGGAAATTCCATTGAAATGGAATAAATTGTTTTCCGAAATCCCTATCTGATTACTGTTGGTGATGTCTGAAATTAAACATGTTAAGCTACACTCAATATACTTTGTGGAATTCAACTGAAAGCTCACATTCATATTGAAAAGCTGTCTGTTTATGCAATTTTCCAATTTAGAACAAAGAGATCTGTATCCATCCAAAATTTCTACTCCCATCCTAGTGTTCATTTCTCTATTAATCTATATCACCAAAAAAAGTCTTCTTTTACTTAATAGATGATTGGAAACTGTTGTAACAGCTGTTAACTAGTAAGGAAATACCAGTAGAAATATTTTATAGTCACATGGTTAAATACCACTGGAAATTTGCTTATATTTGATGCCAAGTGAAATGCTTTTTTTTAAGGCATATTTTGTGTGGAGTGATAAAAAATTAATAGGTCAAAAAACTTCCACTGAGGTTACATAGACACAATGCCAAT
>CM053594.1:221272428-221294928 GCA_028646575.1 Pseudocheirus occidentalis | reverse complement strand
AATACCTTGTTCCCCCTCAGTTTCAACCCTTAAAGAATACACCCAAACCTCGATAGTTCAAGGAACAGTTCTGTGCCATTCAAACAAATCATCCTCAAGTAAAGTCCAAAAGGAAAAAGACAATCCAGTTTACTCTCTTCAGCTCTACAGATCAGAATCGTCAAAGGCCCCAGGAAGAATGTGTATGTGTGTGTCTCTGTGTGTGTGTTGGGATCTGGGGAGGGGGTGGGTGGTGTTGTAGAATACACAAAAGCACTTTCTAGGGAAAGGAGGGAGATGAAATTAAACTCCTTTTTTTCTCATGTAAATCAAGTAACCGTTTATACCAATTAGTATTCAGTCAATGTAATTTCTAAGATTTCATCCCCCAGTATATTTATTAATAAGTAAAGGGATCGACTCATAAGATCTGTGTACTTCCTTGTGGCAGATAATAGACATCCTTTTCATATAGCATACCTAGTAGGGATCCTTGTCACTTGTTGATTCAAGCAAATTAAAAATGGCACTAAGAAAAGGAGCAGAGACAATTCAACAACACATTTCCTTGTGACTAAAATCTGCACTGTCTAGCACAGAATATCGTTGCTTGTTACTCTGATGTGCTCAGAACAGGGGCCCCAGCCATTCAGGTTGCCCCATCAACTGTGAGTTTTAATTTGAACCACTTTTTACATTATTTAAAAAAAACTTACTTTTCTGCCAGCCCATCTTCACCCTTGTTGTGCCACCTAAGGCTTGCAGGCGATGCTCTACTCCTGAGCAAGCCAAGCATATCAAGTGTGCCTGCAATACTCACAGGCTAATGAACAATGCACAAAAACAAAAGTAACAGCAAGGCTCCTATTATCTGATCTTCCGTAAAACACAAAAACTGCCTTCTCTGGTGCAGAGGAAGTGCCAGTAAGCCTGCAGGTGTGAGCCAGTTAAAAGAAAAGGCTTTGGCTAAATAGATTCTTTGACTGTCAGGGATTAGAGTCATGGCACCAGTGGTAACACACATCTTTTCCTTTAATTTACAAAATTTTCTCACGAGTCTGCAAGAGTTCACCCCATCAGGGGCTTTCTGAGGCCATTGAAATGTCTTAAGTTTTAATTAAGTTGGAGTTGTCAGAAGAAAGCTTTTTTGGCACAGAGTCAGGGTCATTAATTACTGCTATCTTTGTTTCTTTCTGAAAAAGGAACTCTACTGACTTGTTGGGTTACTTACATAGCCTACATTTTCTATCTGGCAGTCCTTATTCACCTCCAAATGGGACTCGATTAAGCAGTTTACCAATTACTTCCATCAATTCAATTTATACACCCTCCCAGTAATCTTAAAACTAAAAAACTTTTTTCAGTAGTGGTTTGGGGTGCAGTATTCCTAAGAAAAGCATCCGGTATGTTGCCACGCATTTTAAGTTTTTTGGCTTTTTTTTTAACGTAAGAGTTGTAGTTTCTCTGAACTCAGATTCCCATTTTTATCTATTGCACACACCTGTTGAAATTCACTTAGCTTACCAACAGAAGCACAAAGCTTTCTGTTTAAACATAGTTAATTAAAATTATTTTCTTCATCAATTTAGAACATGATTTGTATTAGATTCCATTTAGTGTAATACATTTTAATCCCACAAATATGTTTACTATTTATAGATCAAATGTTGTCATTTTATTAAAAAGGATGAGGCATATTTTCTAGACAAAACAACTGTATGTAATTAAAAATTTGTAAGTCTATTATTTTAAACCAACCAGTACGCTCTGTTTTATACATCATAGAATTGAAGTCACTTCTTTCACATGGATCACTATGAATAAATTTATATTTTCATACAGTCTCTTTTAAGGAAATCTTTATATTCCTAAAACTTTGACTAGCTACTTATTTATATTGGATTCTAATTTTAAATGAGTTTTTAAAGTTATGACAAATTCTAATTATATTATTGACTTTATCATTTTGAATGATTCAATTTAGCAAGTGATTGCACAGTGACTGAAAGACTTTAAATGACTGTGTTGTAATATATATGGTTTTTTTTTTGTTTTCCTCCCTTGGGTTTTTATTTCATTTTTCACCCATTTGCTTCATATAATTGGGCACCAACAGGATAGAACTTTGGATAGATCCCCCATGAAAGATTTATGGAAAGACATAGATAAGAATTGCACAGAATCAAAAGGTTGCAATCTGACCCACACTGATGAGATCACAGATACATCTGAATATCCAGGGGACATGAAAGACTGCCATATTTTCACAAAAATTAGGAAACCTTTCAAACAGAGGAAATAGTAAATTAGGACTGGTCTATTGCTATCCTCCTCTATGCTAGCTAGTTTATAAAATCTGACTTTTAAAGGGCACCTCGTATAACCATTACCCGGAGCATGAATATAATCTGTATCATCCCTGATGCCATCCATCCATACTGGATAATAAAAATGCACAAAAAACAAAAGTAACCTGAAGACTTCTAATGATGGGGAACTCGCTACCTAATGAGATTCTCTCATTATATTTTTGGACAGTTTTGATTGTTACGAGCTCTTTCTAGAAAACTAAAATGTGTCTCCCTATATTTGTGAATTCACTAATGTATTCTAAAACATCCCACTGAAATGAATGGAACAGGATCACAAAACTTTCAGAAAAGGCTTTTAGTTCATTTAGGTACCCAAATATCTTTATTCTGTTTATTTTTTGATAAGTACTGAAAACGCTATCACCATTTGCCTAGAGCTATCAAACCAAAAATCATCTAAATTCGATGAGCACTTTGAGATGAATACACAATGGAGAGAGAATTAAGATTGCTAATTGTGGGCAATATGTTTGAAACTTCTCTATCTGGAATTATGTATATAAACTACATGGTACCAAATAAAAGGAGGGGATAAATCCCTTTAGGAGGATCATAAGATCATAATATCGTGGACATGGAGCTGGAAAGGAACTCAGAGGCTGCTTCCCCTCCATTTTACAGATGAGGAATCTGAGACTGAGAAATATGATGTGATTTGCCTGTGGTCACAAAGATAGTAAGTATTCGATGTAAGATTTGAACCTATGTCTTCTGATTCTAGGACCAATACACCTTCCACTGTACCAAGTTGCTTGAAAGTCAGTTAAATTAATTGTTTGATAGAAGGGATTACTCAGCCAAATGGTTTTCTAATATAAATATATGTATATTTTGATTATAACTCAAATTATCAACACCTAAAGAGAGTAATTTAGGCTATCGCTTAATTTCTTCCTGTAATATAATTATCAGATCATCTTCAATTTAAAAGTCCGCACCCAGTTTAGAAGCTGAAAAACCTAACTATACAAGGCATAGATTAATTTTAAAATACTGACATCTATGCCTACTTAGTCCATCAAAAGAGGATTTGAGTCTTCTAAAAAAGTATCTCAACAATAGCTTTATGTGAGTCATTTGGAAACCATCAGTCTTAGCTGGATGATATGATATCAGGGATGAGAAATTAAAGAAGATATTTTCATGTGATCACTGCTTCAGAGCTAGAAGATACTTCAGAGACCATCTATCAGTTCTGCCCTATCATTTTACAGATTAAGAACTCCCTAAGGAACAGGGAGGCAAAATTACTTGCTTAAGGTCATACAAGCATAATCATCAGTGGTAATATCTGAACTCAGATCATCTAATTTCAGAACTTGTTGCAATGTGCCTTCACTGCCTCTCTTAAATAGAATTTATTTATATCTTGTTTCAGGCAGCTAGGTGGTACAGTGGATAGAGTGCTGGGCCTGAACAGATCTGGCCTCCAACACTTACTAGTTGTATGACCCTGGGCAAGTCATTTAATCATGTCTGCCTCTCTTTCCTCATTTATAAAATAAGCCGGAGAAGGAAATAGCAAAGTCCTCCAGGTTCTTTGCCAAGAAAACCCCAAATGGGATCACAAAGAATCAGATATGATTTTTAAAATGACTGCAATATTTTATTTCCTTAACAATGTTGTAAGTTCCTGGTTGGCAGGGAATGATCTCATTCTCAAGGGACTGCCAGATATTTGAATGTCCTATCAGCATTGTGAACTCAGTCTGTACAAAACATTATTATTTCTTCCCTAAACATACTGCTTTCCCCAATTTTCCTATTTCTGGTGAGTTCGCTACCATCATCCTAATCATTTGGGCTTAAAAGTTGCCTACAACTTTTCTGTTTCCCTCATTCCTGCGTCCAATGATCTGCAAAGTCCATTCAGTTCTAATTTCGCAATTATCTTTTGCATTTGGACCCCTTGTCTCCTCTCATGCGGCACCATCCTAGTTCTGCCCCCATTTACCTCCTGCTTAGAATACTGCAATCCCTTTCTATTGGATTTCTTGTTTCTAGTCTTTCCTCCCTACTTATCCTTCATAAAACTTCCAAAAACCATCTTCCTCTGACACAGGTGTCTGACCATATCACCCTAACCTCTGCTCAAATCATTATATAGTTATTTCTTATTGCCTTATAGCCTAAAATCTAAAATTCTCAGGTTGGCATTTAATATCACTTGCAATCTGAGTCTATCCTACTTTTTCCAACATATTTCATATAGCTCCATTGACATACTTTATCTTACAGCCAACCTGTACTATCAGTTGGTTCCCATACCTGTCCTTCCATATGCCATCTCTCTACAATAACCCAAGTTGGTTGCCCAATATGTCTCAGTCTACTAATTTATTCCACTTCGGATAGACCAGGAGATTTGATGTGTTAATTTGGTACCTAAGAATGCTGCAGTAGGGCAGCATTTCTAAAAACATGGTCTATGGACTCCTGGCCATCACCAAGGTCAAAACTATTTTTCACAGTAATACTACTAATTCCTATGAAAATACTCTTTTCTAACTGATCTGTGTGAGTCCAGATTTTCTTCATATACTTCGACCAAAACAATATATCAAGCCAGATTGAATGCAGAAGCAGATATGAAAATCTAGCTATTTCCTATTAAGCAAGAAACAAAAGAGATTTGTAAAAACATGCAAAATAATGCCATTCCTCTCACAACTATTTTCTTTCATGAAAAATTATTTCTCACAAAATAACATATGATGGCCTTATTGTTATTTAATTGAATTAATAAATGAATATCAATTTTAAATATCTAAGATGGTAAATATTGGTAAATGCAACCAACAATTTTTTTAAAAGCCCTGGTATCCTTAATAACTTTTACGAACATAAAGAGGTCTTGAGACCAAAAAATTTGAGGACTTCTGCACTAGGGTAGCAGATAGACTTGAAACTATCTTTTTCTTTATAAAAAGTTGATTGTACACTATTTATAGAAAGATACATTTTATTTTATAACAAAAGCTTTTTGATCTAATGTTCAGCAATGTATGAAAAAGGAACAATTTCTATTTTTCAGGAGAGCCTGGGAAACAGGAAACTGAGGCTGATTCTTTCAAAGTCCCATGGATAGGCAGTTTCCAGGTCAGAACTTGAAGGCAGTGCATTTAGAGGCAGAGGACTTGGATCTGAATTTTGACTCTGCTGTTTGCTACTTGTGTGACTTTGGGAAATTTTCTTAATATCTCCGGATCAGTTTGCCATCTATAATGAAGAAGATAAATGGCTGATAAAGTCCTTTCTAGCTTTAAAATCTAGGATCTTATGATCCCAGGGAAAGGTCACAATGAACAGAGCAGTAGAGTTGACAAGGCAAACCAACCATATGACAATGGAAATTTTATACCATGTTTTGCTGACACCTACTTTAACTTCACACTTCGCTGAACTACAAAAAAACAGTTCAATTAAGAAGATAATAAAGTAATGTAACAAACTATAGCAAAGCATAGCATAACAATGTAACGAAATAACATAACAAGTGAAATGTAACTTGGGAGCACGGTGTGCTTTTGACTAGCTTATTTACATATTATCAGCTAAGATATTTGCAGTTTTTTGTAGGGTGACATGTGCATGACTTTTTGTTGCTGTTCAGTGGTTTCAGTCATGTCTGACTCTTTGTGAACCCATTTGGGGTTTTCTTGGCAAAGATGCTGGAGCACTTTGCCATTTCCTTCTCCAATTCATTTTGCAGATGAGAAACTGAGGCACACTGGGTTAAGTGACTTGCTGAGGGCCACACAGTTGGTAAATGTTTGAGGCCAGGTTTGAACTCAGAAATATGTCTCCTTGACTCCAGGCCCAGCACTCTTTCTATCCACTGTGCCACCTAGCTGCCTTATATGTGCATGACTACTCATATCTAATAAAATGAACTGGAAGCATTCTTTGGTCTAAAATCAAAGTCAAATTAAATTTTTTACCACAGAAACCATTCAAATTGTAGAATAAGTAAACTATGGCATTCTATGCTTATTTCTTCATAACACTAAAATAATGCTACAAGTTGGCAAGTGTGAGAATAGACTCATTCTCCAAATATCACATTAAGTATTTTGAATATGTCTATAGAATCATAGACTACGGTGATACCTGGTGATGTCCCCAGGGACTAGCTTAGCCAAAGGGAGATGAAGTCATTAGCCACAGTGACTCTGAAGACAGTACTAAGTCATAGAAGTATTGAAATTTCCCTCTAAAACTAAATGGTGAAGAGAACAGCTCAAGATTCTCACCTGAAAATCTTGCCTCATATTTGACTGAAAACATTGAGGCCATTTCCCTCAGTGGAGATCCTGCTGCTTCCCTCCTCATCTCAGATGTCTCACTCTTGAATCACTGAGATGCCCTTTCCCCCCTTTATCTCCTCCTTCAACACTGTTTCACATGGAGGGCTGACCATTCTCCTTGCTGAGGCAATCCCTTGTACATGCACACACATGGCACACCTTCTTGTCTTCTCCATCTAAGTGGCCCTTCTATCATACCCATTCTCTCTCTAATCTTTAATATCTCCTATCTATTTGCTGCTTTCCCAATGCATACAAAGAGCTCAGATTCTCCCCATCCTTAAAAAGCCTTCAATCTTTCTGTCTCCTTTAGCTGTCATTATGTATCATTCTCCTCTGGATAACCTTGAGAAGGCTTTCTACAACTGATAACTTCACTTTCTTTCCTCCCAATCTAATTGAACAATCTGAAATCTGGATTCTGACATTAACTGAAACAGCTCTTTCTGAAGTGGCCAATGATCTTTAATGATCAAACCTATCGGCCTTTTCCCAATTCTCATCTTTTTTGATCTCTCTGTTGTCTTTGATGCTGTTGATGACCCTCTTATTGTTAGTAGTCTCTTCTCTCTAGGTTATGGAGAGACTGTCTACTCCTCGTTCCCCTCCTACCTGTCTCAATGCTCCTCAGTTTCTTTTGCTGGATCATCATCCAGGTCTTATCTGCTAACTATGAGTGTCTCTCCCAATGCTCTTTTCTGGGCCCTCTTTGTTCTCTCTCTATACAATTTCACTTGGTGATCTCATCAGCTCCAATAGATTCAATTGCTGTCTCTATACAGATGTTTTCAGACGTGTTTATTCAAACCTAACCTCTCTCCTCACTTCCCTTCTTGTATCTCCAACTGCCTATTGGACATCTCCAACTGGATATCCTATAGGCATCTTAAACTAAAAACATCAAAAATGTAACTCATTATTTCTTCCAACCAAATCTTCCCCTCTTCCTATTACCCTCAAGGGTACCGCAATTCTCCCAGTTACCCACACTCACAACCTAGGTGTCATCCTCAACTTTTCATTGTGTCTCACCCTGCACATCCAATCTGTTGCCGAGTCCTATAAATTCTGCTTTCACAGCATCTCTGGTATATGCTTCTTTCTTTCTGACACATCCTGTTACATGCTCTTATCATCTCACATCTGGACTACTACAATAACCTTCCAGCTGGTCTCCTTGCCTCAGTCTCTCACCACGCCAGTCCATCTTCCACTAAGTTACCAAAGTGGTCTTTCTAAAGTGTAGGTCTAGAACATGTCACATAGCCTTCCCAACTCGATAATGTTCAGTGGTGCCGCTTTACATCCAGGATCAAATATAGCAAATTTTCTGTTCAGTTTTTAAAGCCCTTAATAATTTGATCCCTCAGACCTTTTTAGGCTTCTGGCTTCCAGGCTCCTCCTCTCACACAAAACTTTTTATTTCATGAGTGCATTTTCATTGGCTGTCCTCTATGGCTCCCTCCTCACTTCTACCTCCTAACTTCCTTGGCTTCTTCCAGGTCACAGTTAAAATACCACCTTCTTCAAGAAGTCTTTTCCACTTCTCTTAATTCTTCTTTCCAAGATCACATCCAATTTATCCCACATCTATCTTGTTTATACATAGTCATTTTACTTGTCTCCCCATTAGAATAGAAGCTCCTTGAAAGTAGGAACTATTTTTATCTTTCTTTATATACCCTACACTTAGCACAGCACCTGGCACACAGTAAGCATTTAATGAATGCTAACTGATTAATCGACTGAAAACAATAAGGAAATAAAAGTTGCCTGAAACCTTGAAGTATAACAGGACTCATATAGGACAATACTGAAAATTAGCTGTTACCTTTTAAAAATATTTTATTTTTGTTTTCTCTCCTCTATCAGTCAATTAGGCTTGTCTTTTTAGGGCAATCCCCATTTATTACTTGGGATACTTACAGTCAGCACTGAGCATTAGGGAGACATAGCTGAAAGTCTGGGGACTGGCACACAGTGGACATGGATAGCATCAAACTTCGAATGATATGATAAGAGTGTACTTAAAAGATTCACTGTCAGTACAATGTAAAGAAAGGAATTTTATTTAGGTAAGCATTTGAATGCTCCAATCATATTTACACAAGCTGTATAACTAATATCAACCTCAAATTACTATAAAGAGGAATGAAAAACGTAGAGAAACAGGGAAAAGAAAAATAGGGTCACAGAATACAATTCTCTGTAGGGTAGAAAAAATTCTATGTTCTTAGTCTAATGAAGCTAGATGTTCTACCATAATGATTAGACAGCAATGAGTAATAAAGTACCTTATGGTGGAGGGTATTTATAGCAATGTTACCCAAAGGAAATTCTAGTAAAATCATAATAAATATCTAAAAAAATTCTTGTCAAAATACTCTCCTATATATTGTTTATACATGTAGATTTCCATTCCAATATCAATTATTTGGTATAAAGAAAAGTAAAATGAAGGAATTAGAGGATTTGTTATTATAACTTTTAATCTATATAGGTTTGTAAAGTCTACAATTCTCTTTTATTATTCTTATAGAAGTTAATCAGAAATACAGTGATAAAAAGTTTCCATTCACATAGCCATGTAAATAATACTAATCTTTTCTTTGTAGAACAATAGCTGAAATAAGATATTTCCTTAAAGAAAGAATCTATTCTTACAAATGAAAAGTGAGTAAAAAGTACAATAATTTGCATGATAATATCTCATAAAATAGTCATAGCTGTAACCTCTGAATACACATTTATTCAGATGAAGTTTCTATATATATGGATATACAAACTTATATACATATACATATTCATTTTAATTAAATACAAGCTACATTTATTATGGTTATAATGGGTAGAAAATGATGACTATTAAGGCATTTTATGGAATTTAACACTGTCAATGAAAAGTACTCTCTAAAGAAAAACAAGAGTTCCCTATTCCCCCAAAGAAACCCTTCTGAAATATTTTCTGGATTAGTCCAGATAATCCAAACAAAAAGATTTTTCATTCTTTTCTTTCATCCTATTCTATGTAAGCTTAAGAAAATGCCATATTCTTTTGTTTTTTCTCCACTTTTCTTCATTAATAAATTAGAGCAGTCTCTTTAATATAGTTCCAACTATCCATGGTAATACTAGTTGATATTTAAGAATAACACTGGGCATTATGGGGATACAGCTGACTGTTCATGGAGGAAGACAGCAAGATGGTAGTATATCTGGTTGGCCAAACATTGGATGATATTTTGATAAGGGTTTCAAGAATAATTTGAGGGAATGCAGTGAATGGAGCACCGGCCCTGGAGTCAGGAGGACCTTAGTTCAAATGTGACTTCAGACACTTAACACTTACTACCCATGTGACCTTGGGCAAGTGGCTTAACCCCAACCGCCCTCCAAAAAGCAAAACAAAAAAGGAAAAGAATAATTTGAAGACTTCATTCAGTTATTCATATTTATGTCTATTCTTAACTTTTAGAATTTATGTATATCATATGGCTAAGTGTTTAAAAATTTCTCCCCTTAGGTATTTGTCTAAGAAAGATACTCATATTTATTTCGGTTTTCCCCATTAATCACATTGTTCCCATCTTTATTCATTTCAAATATGGTTTTCTGAATTCCTTGTGATATGTAAATATTTTTCCTAGAATTCAGATGTAACTTCACTTTTTCCTATGTCTTCTCATCGGTTTTCTCACCTCTTTTCCATCATCTGACAATATGGCACGTGCATATTCTGTTGTATCATTGGTCACTCATTTGAAAAATGACACATTTTTTCACTGATTGCAAATACTGTAGCATTCTTGAAAAAAATCTTAAATGGCATTATTAAAATCTATCTTAATGTATTAAGTCATAATTTTGTGAATAAAGCTACTTACCTATGTAATTTCAAAACAGTCAATTGGTCATTTAAATATTTTTCAATACAATGCCAGTGATATTTATTGAATGTGTGACTCTTCTAATTAATGGATTTTTAGTATTATTTACAAATGTTCAAACTATATTACATTTAGGTGACCATCCAATTTATGTACTATGTCACTTATTTGTCATGAGTATGCTTCTAAATATGCTATTTATAGAAGGTCAATTAATTTTATTTTAAGGCATTCTAATCTATTTAGAAAAAATTATGTAGAATCATATTGAAATGATTTTGTACAGAAATTATAGAAAAGCACAATCTAAAAAGTTATCAACTTTGTCATTAATACTCTAGTAATTCAAAATTCTTCCCAAGATAAAAAGTGCTTACAGAGAAAAAAAAGTATGACTTAGTTAATATTTATTTAAAAAAAAACTTATTCTCTTACTTTAAGAGTTTTGTTTAAAGCTTTCTTTCACAGTTTAGTAGAGATCAATCTCAATTTTTATGACTAGTAAATATAAAAATTTAAAGTTTTTTAAAATTATATTTAAGTGAGTTGGATTCATTGATAAATTGTATTTTTGTGTTCTCCATAAAACCACTATCTTTATCAGTTACAAAATTCTGAATGCCTTTTTGTGATAGCTCATGACTTTCCATGTTGAGCCTTTTTGAATTAAAGTTTTTTATGAGATTGAAAACTGACCTTCGAGATCAGGAATGAAAGTTGGATTATTAGTTCTCAACCTTAAAGAAATAATGTCTCAGCATGTTGTATTTCAACCACTTGAGCTCAAGGAGGTGTTAACAGAGTTGTTAATTAACCCAGGTCTGGAACCTATTGTGAAGAATCCCAGAAAACTGGAACAATAGGGAGGTGCTTCTTAACCCACAGCAGGGAAGAAACTGCCTTTTAATGGGATGATATAACCATAAAAGTCACAGATCCTGGATATTATGTTAAAACAAGGATGAGAATATTAAACTAATAAACTGAATTGACCAGATGAGGCAGGAAAAAAGCCTTTAGAATCCCTTAGTGAAGACTAGTTTGAGTGCAGGTAAATGCATAGATAAAGCTTTAAAAAGGAAATAATGCTTTTTTTCCTTGAATGACATAACTTTTGGGTGCTGCTTTCTGTACTGGAGATGAGATACTACTGGGAAGGGAGAGACCCAGTGCATCAGAGATGGCCTGCTTACAATCTTGTTCTAATACTCCAGTTATGGAGACATCTAGTGAACAGAAAATGGTAACGGTGATTGAAGATGATGACAGCCTGTCCTTCACAAGACTTAGTTCATGGCAGAATTCTCAGGTCTTTTTAGCAAGTGACCAGACTAAGAATGAGAAGGGAGGAGGGGTCACTTGTGGTAGCCAAACAATCTCAGGTGCTGTAGTTGAGGAGATGGGTTTGTGTAATCACATCTATACATCTAGCCCTAATTGTTCTCCCGAACTTTATCACTAATTGTCTATTGAATATTTCAAATGTAACGTGTCCCATTGTCATCATAATGTAACATATCCAAAATTGGAATTCTGGCTTTTCCCCCAAGTCCATCCAACTACCAAATTTCCCTATTTCTGCCCAGGATACCACCAGCTGCCTCGTTTCCTACATGGTAATGTTGGCACTACTACCTTCTACTACCCCCTCATCACACATATGCAACCAGTTTCCAGATTGTGGCATTTCTACCTCCACATCTCTTGCATTGGTCTCCTCCTCACTACTTACATAGCTATCATCTTAGTTCAGGCCTTTGTGACCTCTCACCGCGAGTATAGCAATATCTTTCTAATTGACCTCCCTACCTCGTTTCTTCCCATTTCAGCCAATCTTTCCAGCAGTTTCCAAAGCGATTTTCCTTAAGTGCACCTCTGATAATGTCACCTTTCTACACAATATAAATTTCAGTGGCTTCCTATGGCCTCCAGCATCAAATACAAAATGCGCTGTTTGGCATTCAAGGCCTTTATAACCTAGTCCCCTCCTACCTTTCCAACCTTCTTACACTTTACTCCCAGACATGTTCTCTTTGACCTAGTGACATTGGTCCCCTTTCTGTTCCATGAAGAAGACACTTCATCTTTCAGCTCTGGGCATTTTCTTGACTGTCTTCCATAACCTAGAATGCTCTCCCTCCTAAACTGTGCCTACTGATTTCCCTTTAGGGATCAACTAAAATCCTATCTTTTACTGGAGGCTTTCGCTAACCTTTCTTTCGTTCTAGTGCTTTCCCTATGTTAATTATTTCCTCTTTTTTTTCCCCCTAGATATAGCTTACTTTGTATACATTCGTTTGCCTTTTTTCTCCCTCTCTCCCCCAAAACCAGAGCTAGATTGTAAGCTCCTTGAGGGCAGGTTTTTGCCTTTTTTTTTTCTTGGTATCACTAGCACTTAGCAAAGTGTATGGCATATAGCAGGTGCTTAATAAATGTTAATTGATTGATCCAAGATTAGCATAAGCATGATCTTCTAAATAAAACATTTCCTGATTCATTCAATTGCTAGTCCCATCTCTAATTACCTTGTATTTTTTCTGTGTACATTGATTCTGTATATGCTTATATATGAACATATTGTTCTGCTCGAAACATAGGAAACTCCTTGAACATAAATACTAGTTCATGCTTTGTCTTTGTGTACTCAGAGCTTTGGATAGTAGCTGTCAACAAAGCAATTGCTTAATAAATGATTGTTGATTGACTCAGTCTTAGTGCAGAAATAAGCTTTACTAATTCTAGAAATATGTGCCTTACAAACTTACAGAGTACAATATTTGAAGCATTAATTATTTTGATTTTTAGAAATATTGATGATACTTATTAAAATTCAATGTAACCTCCATCTTTTGCTATACATAGTTCTAGTCAACTTTTGAACTTTATAAAAACTTTCATTAACTGCTTTCTGTGACTGAAAAGATTGCATTTGTAATCCTAGTCTAAGAATCATCCAAAGAATGAGGTTTTAATGCATATGTGACAGTTTTTATCCCTCAAGAAAAAGTCCAGTGGAGACAGATCAGATAACCAAGGTGACCAAGCAAGAGAACATCCTCTACTGAACCACTAGTCCAAGAACGTGTCATCCAGAAATTATCTCACATGCAATGCATAATAATAGGATGTCTTGTCTTATTAAAATTCAAATTCAATATGTATTATTTAACACTCACAAAAATAATAAGTGTAAAGGAAATTTAAATAATTAAATTTTCCAATGATGATTTTGTAAGTTTGTAATGTTAATACAGCTTAAAATTTTGCTAACTTTTGAGACACTCTTAATTTCTGAATTTTTTAAAGCTTAAAATTGCACAAAGACTTTTGAGACATCTTGTAAGTTTGTTCTGCAATACATTTTATTGCTATATTAAGCCTCATTGCTAAATATGCTGGTATGCAATAGAAAAAAGGTTTTAAAGCTTTTTTTTGGTGTATGTCCTTGATACCCTGGCAATTTGTGGACACCTATGGACCCCTCCTTGGAATAATGCTTTTCATATGCACAACATAAAATACAAAGGATTATAAAAGGGAGTTATTGGATTATAATTTTTAAATATTTTAAAAAGAGTTTATGGATCCCAGGTTAAGAACCCTTGCACTAGATTGTTATAGGTGTATGTTATGTTTCTGCATTTGTTCAATGTAATCAACTTAGACATTGACTATAAATCTATGTATTTTGTACTGCATTGAGATTTGTGTCCTACTTTAATACATGCTATGTGGTCATATATGCTATTATTGTACACTATGTATTAGTTTGAAAAATACATATTTTATTTTTCTCAAATTACATGTTAAAACAATTTGTCAACATTTTTTAAATGTCATGAGTTCCAAATTCTATCCCTTCATTCCTCTTTTCCCTCCACACTCCCTGAGATGGGTAGCAATCAAATACAGGTTAGCTATGTATTTTTTTTTGATGCATTCACTAATGCCAACTTCATGCAGTTTGCTGTAAATACCATGTATAAAGTGTCATCATATGCATCTACTATGCAGTTGCAAGATGTCAGCTGTATATCAAAGTCAGGAATGTGGGCTGGGTAAGTGGAGAACAATGACTTTGTCTCCTTAGGTTACCTTTCATTTTGATTCAAATTCATTTACATAATAAGTCAGAAGGGTTATTAGAGATACATAATCCAATATTAGAAAATTCATTGGAACAAAGAATTGTAATATAAAGGTCAAGAATAAAAGACTTAATTTCAGAATGGAGGACTTTCGTACATTTTGTATAACTTTTGGGGGGAGGGGCTTTTGGTATCTAGATATATTGTATAACTGGTTTAATGGATATAGCTAAAGAATAGTCCATCTCCCTTTATCATAAATTCACTTCAATTCTCAACCTTCCACTGAATCAAGCTGATCTAGTGGACAGGTAGCCCTGAAGAAATAAATTCCAAAAGCTGGTGACTAGAAGCAATAACGAGCAAAGACCATCATGCTTCCAGACCAACAGAACCATGACAAGGTAAGAGTAACCCCAGGCCAGATAGGACCCCGGAACAACATGCCCAGTAGAGATATTGTAGAGGGCAAGAAAAGCCCAGAGAAAGTGACAGAGTGATGTCACCTGGCATTCATGTTCTTACAGAATTCATATTCTTACAGAATATGGATTAATTCTTAATTAATTTTTACAGATAATGCTACATTTTTATGCAGAAATTATTCTGTCATGATTTTTCACACTATAGTATTTCACTAAATGATTTGCTCTGGGCTTGTTGAGTCCTTTGCTTAAATTCAGAAAAAGTAAGCACCTTGGTAGGAGCTCATGACCTGTATTTTTGAATGGATCAGACATGTAGAATTCCTTGAACCTGGAGTAGCCATTCTGGGAACTCCATGTATAAAAGGAAGCCACCAGAGGTACTACAAAAACAAGGCATAGAAAAGGCTTCAAGAAGGAATCTGACTCAAGCCTCTGCCTGTTCAGAGATCAATAGGTAAATTATTCCAATACAGATGGATGACTATACTATTATTTTTTGTCTACACTATTTTTAAAAAAAATTTCGAGGGATGGAGCTTCACTAATTTTATTTCATAGACTCTTACAGTTTCCAGTCATTTATATAGTCAAAGTGTTTTTTCCTCACATACAACTGAACTCACTCTGATTTTAATTTAAACACATTTCATCTTGTCCACTCCTCTACTAGGAGAGAGAATAACTGACTATCCAAGAACAAAGAAAAAAATCTTTATCTATGTGAAAACACTTTCTATGTCAGCCTCTAGTCTTCTCTTCTCTAGACAAATTCACTTCAATTCTCAACCTTCCACTGACAACCTAACATCCTTTTAATCATTTCTCTACATTCTTTTAAAAATGTGTAGTCACAAACTGTTCACAACAAACCAGAGAGTAATGACTATAGGAGAACTGGTTTCATAAATTACATTTTTAAATGTTCTCTCGAATTAGTTTTTAAGTTGGAAGCACAGGACCACATAGTATAAGCAACAAATTATGAAGACTGTGTGTATATTTATCTTGTAATAAAACTTAAAAGAGTTAATTTCACACAATCCTAATAGTTTTGTACTTTCAATAATCTATTGTATTTTGGTGTGAGTACTTCCCTAGCCAATATAGATCATAAGCCCTCTGTAACTTAGTTGCTTTGGCAGAAAAAAAAAACTGTATTACCGTACAGCGGCGATAAGCTTCTCAGAATTTATCTAGATTGGTTTTGATTGATGACAGACACATGAAGTCTGCTAACTGAAGTATGTTCAGATAGGAAGAACCTTTGGAATGCCTGCTCCACTGTCTTAGTCTTAGAGAACCTAAGGTCACTCACTGCCATGTGATTGTAGCACCTTCTCTGGGTTTAATCTCCTGATTCTCATTCCCCACAGGCAAATTGGGTGCCCAGTGAGCCATGACTACTTCATACCTTAGGGTTTTAAGGATAACCCTGAGAAGATGTGGGTTTTCTAGTATCATCACGCATGATCTCCAATCCCAGTGCACTCCTCAATTCCATGGATTATTAGTCAGCAAGAGTTGATTAGCTTTTAGAAAGGAGTATGTACCAAGATGGTATAATGAAGACAGTTGGTACTCATAAAGTTCCCCTGAAGCATGTATAACTGTCTTAGGTACTGAGTGTCAGTGCCCTATAGAACTCCAAGGTGCATCTTGTTAATACTTGGTCCCTGATGCTACCATATCAACCACCTCAGTTCTAGACACATACTACCATCTACATTGATGAAAAAAAAAACAAATTGAATCTTCTTCACAGATCAACCTCTGGTCAAGACGGGGAGAAAGAAGACAAAAACTCTCTACCCCCAAGTGATTTCATCTGAGGTGCCTGGGAGGAACTACTCTGATACCAGGGTGGGCTGCTTTTGGAACCCCCAAATCTGAATTGACTTGCTGTTTTGTCTGAGCTCCACAGGATATACCTCGTCTTTGTAACTAGTTGACATCTTTGATTGGTTGATTGAATGATTCTGTAACTCAAAGAAGCATTCTCATCTGATCATGATATCAGGTCAAGTATCTTATTAGTTATATTAATTGATGTTGAGGGGTGTTGGACATTCCTCTTGTACTACGAGAAGACTATGTTTAGCAGATAACCACTACTAAAATATTTATTAAATGAGTAAAATGTTACGTGATTCATATCTAATTGCCCATGCATATATGTGCACACAAACACGTTTTGAATCCTATTTTCCAAAAGCTAATGCTCTTCCTTACTCTACCTCCCCACCAAACACTAAATAACTTGACACATTAGGAATCCTGGGTTCTGAAGTTCCTGACTACCTAGCAGGCTCAGGAAGAAGACAACGAAATTACTAATGCAACAGAGTAGAGAAGAAGGTGTGACAGTACTGAATAGCTTGTAAGCTCCTTTAGGGTAGGACTAGTTTTACCTCTATCTCTGTGTTTCTGTTTCCTGTTTCCCACAAAGTTGTGCAAATAAAAGACAACAATAAATTTTTTATGAATTGTATTGATTTGAACAAGAATGAGTCCTGAAATCAGGACATCCTGGAGCAGACGGGTGAGAAGACATGTTAAATTTTGGCATCAGAAGTTGAAGAGGAGAGAGATGCCTCAGACACTCTAATATTTCTTAGCCAGCCCCACAAAGATATCCTAAAAGGACAAAAGTAAATGTACTTTTATGTGCTATATGATAAGGCAGATAGAATTTTATGTGCACATGTTAGGTGTCGGTTTGACTTCTGGAGTCAGGGAAGGAGAAATCCTGAATGAGTCAAAATACATCCTCCTCACCTCTTTGATATCACTAAAAATTCCCTGAATGGGAAATAGCCTGTTCCATCATTTTTCATTCCACAATTAGGGATGAAAGACCAGGGAGAAAACATTAGTTTGAATGACTTTCAATAAAAATATTAATGATAACATTGAATTATTTTTTGTTTGTTTTAACTAATGACAGGACTTGCAAAACAGAAAGATTCCCAGTCACTTGAATTTATGGAGAGAAAGCTAACGAGTGGGAAAGGAAGCCTGACAAAAGATGAAATTTTGATGAGTCACAATTTTCCTCTGGGCTGTGGCTGTGTCTCTTCAAGTTTGTGTGGCTAGACAATCAGAGCTAAGCACAAAGGCCAACCTGCATTGTCATTTCTGCATGCACCTTACCAGAAACTGTTCCTGATTTTATCACCACAATCAAGTTTCCTTTATTTGCATATCCTACTCTTATTAATACATCCCAGGATCACATTTACTTTTACCATCGTGGGAAATAGCTAACTTGAATTCAGTGGTGGCACATTTTTAACTTTGTGGTGATTGCTGGCCATTCTTGTCTTTGAGCAGTCTTTCTTGATCTTATAGGTTTGTTATTTGTTTTGGTCACTAAATAACCTTGTACTTCATCATACCTAACAGTACATTACCACCTTCCTTTGGACTGGAGCTGAGTGTCCACAGGCCAAAAATTGAACATATTTTCTCAGTACTACCAGGGGAGAAGGTTTCAAAATCATTTATGATAGGACCCATTCAAGTAATGTACTCCCTTGCAGAAGAGCTAAATGTGTTTCTATTGTATTTCTGGCAGTTCTCCAAGGGAGTGGACCCACTCTAAGAAAGCATTCTAAAAATCTTGATTTTATTTGTGAGCAATGTTTCTCTTACATGAACTCTTAGTTTTAAACTATTCAATTGATGCTCACTACACAATTTGATCTACCTAGTACAAATATTACCAAGCTTTCAGCCTGAAGTATGTGTCTTCCTCTGTGTTTTCCAAATACATGGAACTAGAGAAGGTGATAAAGGCACATTATATGCCTGATACCCCAAAACACTGAGGGGATATTTTCCTATGATTTTAACTTGGAGTGACTTTGCAAATTAATTGATATTTCCCATGAAACTCTCCTCCGATAGCAGGATCAATGATCCTTCACGAAGATAAAAAGTTATTTGGTCATGCAGACACTGTTTGCTCAAACTTTTATGGAAATTTCTTCCTTAAATGCTTTCTATCATGTGTATTCATACTCCAGGTCTTTTCTTTATGTCCCTTCAAAAGTTATCTGTATCATATCCATTGACTAGATAAAATATAAAAAAATAGGATACACTTGTTGTAATGAGCAATAACATGAGTAATTAATGTTATGGAAATGCATTTCTTTATCTAAAGAATTCTCTTAACAATGCACAGTAGAAAAAGTTGAAAATTAGGAAATAATTTTTTCTTATCAGCTAAATATATATGTAATTGCATATGTAATAGAATACTAATGTGATATAGGAAACTAAAAAAAGAGATAGTTTCAGAAAAACCTGGGAAATTTCATATGAGCTGATGCAGAGTGAAGAAGAAAAAAGTAGAACAATTATACTGACATCATTATTATAAAAACAAGCATTTCTTAAAGACTTAAGAACTCTGATCAACCAAATAATCAATAATGATTTCAGAGGACTGATGAAAAATACTTCCTACCTCAAGACAGAGAGATGATGGACAACAAGAAATGTACTGTTGGACATGGCCAACATGAGAATTTGTTTTACTTTACTATGTTTATATGATGCAGAAGTTTTTTTCTCTTCCTTCCTTCCTTCCTTTTATCCTTCCTTCCTTTCTTCCATCCTTCCTTCCAGAGAGTGTGGAAGAGTAGAAGGGAGGAAAAAGAAGTGCTTGATAATTGAAAAAAAATTAAAGAAGAAAATATTTTTAAAAATCCACTAAATGGCAAAATAAACTTACAGTCTACCTCATTAGATATGAATATTAAAAACCTAACATGCTGATCAGTCTAGTTTTCTACTTTTCTAGGTGGTTGTAGTAAGTCTCTTAGAATAATGGAGCCCTCAAATTTTTGATAGTTAATTGTACTGGATTACTTTTTGGTAATCAACCAGCTTCTTAGCCCGGGGATGGATAATTTTATTGAATAATTCATCACCAAAACCTCACCAGCACGCCAATATAGACCACTATTCCATGGATGCTAAGCAGTTGAAAATAAGTTTATTCTGGTAAGCTCTACAGGTAACAAACTATGCAGGTAAGCTCTAAATAAAACAAGCTACCATTAAAACCAGTGACCAAGTAACAGGGCAAAAAAAAAATTCTTTGGGCTTGCCTTATCAAAAAGAAAACATTTCTTCATTTTATATTATATGCATTTTGTTGCCTTACTCAACACTCAATCCAAATATGGTCATTTTATTTGTAGATACCACAATAAGAAAACATCTGGAATGTATTGAAACAAAACAAAATCAAGATAATAATTAATTGTTAAGGTTCAGAGACAATGATCTTTAAATAGTCAATCTAACAATTTTTTTTTCATTTACTAACTCAGGCTGCTTGATTTTCAGAGTAAACACCTATGCAAAATAAGTGCCTTTAAGCTCTCTGCCGAAATACATTACATATGTTGTAGTTTGAGGTTTAGTTCAGAAATCTCCGTAACCCAATTCAGATACTGAGTTAGTTTCCTGTTCATCTTCTAGAACTCATTCACAGGGGCACGTGTCATATTTCAGGGTTTATGTTTCAATGTTAGGATGAATTGGAGAGAGTTGGTACAGGTGTTGTAGACTTCAAACTCATCTTTATCTGCTTCACCTCAGAAGTTCTCTGTTCTAATGTCACATAACCAGAAACTTAAAACAACAGCTAAAATGATAACTGGATTGGAAACGATGACAACAAGACCAAAACTTCTTCCACCGTCCTAGACCCAAACCCTTTTTGGTCTAGACGTTGTCAGTTCAGAAGTGTTAAAATTCAGGTATCCTCTCAGTTTCATTTTTTTGAGCAAACATGTATTTGTTTCTGTTTTACTGCTGCTCTGGCCGGGTACTGTTAATAATGCTTAATACTTCCTTTTTCTTCTCCTGCCTTTCCCTGCTTTGTAGGAACCTGGACTTAGTTTCTGTCCCAGAGAGATGATCAGATCAAACATGGTTGAAATTCATCCCCCAGCTTTTTTTTCTCCTTGCACTCTCCCACATTTTGAATATTTTGGCTGCCTTTTCAGAGAGCAACATTTCCCTGGGCCTGACTCAGTAGGGCCAAAGTGGACCATTTTAAACAGTCTTCCCAAATGTAGTTCTTCTCATTGATTTATAAATTGATTTATAGTGCCTACTATATTTGAAATATGGAAACCAGATTATCTTGAAGGTCAAAGACAACACTGATTACATATATTAACAGAAAAAACAGTGACGGTAGATCTGAATACCATGGCATGTTAATAATAGCATGTATACCATAAAATTTCAAGGACTTATTAGATTACATTGGTAAAGACTTTCCAACATCAATAAGGTTGGTGGAATAGTTGAAAATAGAACATGCCAGCATTAATGGTTAGGACTGATATTTATAAAGAGTATGTGAAAAAGCATTTACTAAGTAAATAGCTAAACATTCCTCGTCTCAAAAGAAGACAAGGAGGCAGAAGATGTAGGCCCTATCCCAGACTGTCTTTTAGGTTATGATACTAGCCGAGTCACCGAAGCTCCATAGAAGTCAATTTCATGAAATACATTTAGGGATGTAAGGCATCTAAGAGACCTACTACCCTCTTCATTTTGCAGCTGAGAAAACTGAGTCCCTGAAAGATGTGACTTGCCCAGTGTCACACAGAGTCAGGACAATGAAGACAAGCGCCTTAAATCCATATCCAGCACTGTTTCCACTGCACTGTCAGTCTTTTTTTTTTTTTTTTGGCCTTGATGAATAAAGGATTATCCAGCTGCCTTTGATGAGTTCAAGTTCCTAGATCTAGATGAGTTACCTTCCAGGTACAATCGAAATAGTGGATGGGATTGTTCGGCGGCCATCATTGAGCTTAGGAAACCATTATAGACAAGAAGCAAAGTACCAAGGGAGTGACGAAGGGCAAATGTCTTAATTTTCTAAAGAGAGAAAAGAATGGAATCCGAAAACTACAGGTCAGTGAACTTGACTTGATACTTGACAAAATTCTACAATGAATTGTTAAAGAAATGAGAAGTGAACATTTGGAATAGGAAACAGCAATCATAAACACTCAGGATAGTTTCATCAAAAACGGGCCATGCCAGACTAACTTCATTTCTCTCTCTCTTTTTTTTTTTTGACAGGGTTTCCAGACTGGCGGATCAGGGAAATGGCATAAATCGACCTTCCCTAGATTTTAGCAAAGCATTTGTCATTGTTTCTCAGATATGAGATAGATGAATTCAGAATAGATGAACAGGTGGAACTCAAAAAATAATAATAAATATCTCATGGTCTGCCTCAAAGGAGACATTTATCAGACCAGACCTGCGATGTATGGTTAATTCTATGCTGTTAATTTTAGTAATGATTTTGATCAAGGCATTAGATGGAAACTTTCTAAAATTTGCGAATGTGAGAAAGCTGGGGAGTAGAAGAAGAGAGGAAGAGGAGCAGGGAGGGGAGG
>CM053594.1:221234167-221271928 GCA_028646575.1 Pseudocheirus occidentalis | reverse complement strand
GCCTATGATAATATAAAGAAAAACAATATTGAAATACTGAAGGATTCTGATCAATGCTGTGACCAATCATTACTTTAGAAAACTATTGCTAAAGTATGCCTGCTGCCTCTTGGCAGAAAGGCCAAGAGATCTACACTTCCAGAAGTTTCCACTGTAATGATTTGTTTTACTCGACTATACAGATTTTATACAAGGGATGACTTCAACAGGGAGGGGCGGAAGGGAGGGAGTGGTTAGTTAGGAGTTAGTTAGAAGCTAGAGTTAGGGTTAGGGAAGAAAAATAAAGAATAAAAGAACTATAAAACATTTTAAAGATACCAAATAAAACAACAGCAACAACACAAAGTTCAGAAGGGAACATAAACAAGGGAATTTTCATTACTTCCTTTATTAAATTTGAAATATATTTTTAAAACCATATTGAACAAAAGTTCATAGTTTTATAGGGGGAAAAAAAGAAAGAATGCTGACTTTAAAGGCAAAGATCATGAATTTGGAGCCAGGCATTAGTGTTTACCATCTATGTGATATAGATAAGTCTCTTGACCTCTCTTGGCCTCAGTTTCCTCATCTATTGAATAACTAGAATCAGTCGAGGCGGGGGGGGGGGGGAAACCCGTAACTTCAAGACCACATGTGGCCTTCTAAGTCCTCAGGTGTGGCCATTTGAACCCAAAGTTGAAAGCCACACTTGAGGACCTAGAGCAGTAGTTCTCAACCTTCCTAATGCAGTGACCCTTTAATACTTGCATGTAGGCATGTCTGCATGTGGGCGTCCCCACCTGGAGATGGATAGAGGAGCCATGTCTCGGTTCCTAAGACCATCGCAAATGTGTTTTCCAATGGTCTTAGGCAGCCCCATTTGACCCCCAAAGGGGTCGCAACTCACAGATTGAGAACCACTGACCTGGAGGGTCACATGTGGTCTGAAGACTGCAAGTTCTTCACACCTGAGATGATCTCTAAGGTCTCTTCCATCTCTAAAAATACAATCACACATCGACACACACACACACACACACAAATATACATATATCACATACTTAAAATATTGGCTTATAAAAATAGATTCTTTAATTACCACATATGTTCTCAGTTTTCAATATTTTCATATTTATCAAGCCTTATTTTAAAATTCCTTTCAACGGTTCTCAGTTATTAAAAGTCTCTTTCCCTCTACCATATTTAGGATATATTTATTTTTTAAAGTAAGCCAGACCTTGGACTTGGCTAAGCTGGCTTTCCCCACATGATGAGGCCCAGTAGGGGTTTACATCAACAAGAGCTCTTATAATTTCTGCTAACTGGAGGACTTGATTTGAGCATGTGAATAGTAGCACAGCATTTGGGGAGAAGAATTATTATTATTTTTTTAATCCCTGAGAGATTCTAGCATCTTCAGTCTATGATTATCCAGGGAAATTACTTATTATGTGTTGTTACTGCTACTAATAATAGCAATTATTATTATTTAATACGGAAAAGCTAGTTTTGAGGTGGTTGGCTTTCATAGCATGATACATTTTCTTCTAAATCAGAGGAGATCATATTAAGAGCATTTTAGAATATAGCAGGGAAAGGCAAAAGCTATAGACCTAGATGTAGTTCTGTCTTTATAATTTTATTATAGTAAGTGTCAGAAGAACACTGAAGTTAGTAGCATACTGTTTAGCATGTCATGAATGAAACATGAAATTTCCTTTTGATCTCTTCTCTGGATAGGTTAAAATGTGTATTTAATATATTATGTATTTGTTATATATTATATTCATAATATAAATATTATTATCTATTGATGTAAAAAGGGTTGCCCAAACTCCAGACTTTATAGGAATTTTTCCAAATTGGCTTCCAGTTTCCAGAGGAGAACGCCAGGAAAGCAGCAGTTTGAATATCCTGGACACTGGGAAAAGTTAGTGCTTCCCCATTAATAAATGTCACTCTTGGCACAGAAGAATCTTTGCATTTTACTCAGTCCTACTATAGTAAGTTTAGTTACTCTCTGAGTATCTAACCAATTGGTTACAATTGGTTCAAGTGGTATTTATGAAGTACATTCAAATGAACAAGGTAGCAAGGGAGAATTCAAATGTATGTTAAATTTTGCATACATTTATTAAGTGACTACTATATGTAAAACACTGTATTTGGCATTGGACATGGACCAGATTGAAGCCAGACAGTATTTTGGACCTCATGGAGCGTAATAGTATCATATGATACATACACATAACTATGATACCAAATAATACATGATGGTTGCATTAGAGACATTCAAATTAAATGCTATGAGGTCAGTGGCAAGGAAAGGCAATTACTGATTGATAAATAGAGTAAATGTCCCCAGTTCATTACAGATTATCTTCATAATAAGGTCATTGCTTCTCAAGAGTTATCTATATTTTCCATATTTAATTAAAGGTGGCAAAAAGTCATTAAATAATTCAAAAGCAATTGGGTGATGTTAACCCAAATTTAACTGTCATTACATTTTTTAAAATTCCATTTAAAGTTTGAAAAAATAATACATCAAGAGCTGAAGACTGAAGAGTGAAACACTGCTAGATTTAGGGTCAAAGAACCTGGGTGCAAATTCATCCCCTTATTACCTGTGTGACCTTGAGGAAATCACTTAACCTCTCTGGATCTCAGTTTCCCCTTCTGTAGAAAGGGTTGGGCCAAATGACCTCCAAGGCCTTACTTCTCTAAAACTATGATCCTATGACTTAACACTTGACATATACAAAACTGAACTCATTATCTCCTCCCTACCTTTGCTGCAACTCATCCTTCTTCCAAACTCCCCTATTTCTGTCAAGGGCACTTCCTTGTACTCCTCACTTTCTTTCACTCCATATATTCAGTCAGTTGCCAAGTCTCCCCAGTTCTATTTCCACAATGTCTCTCATGTCCATCTCTTTCCTTCTAGCCACATAATCACCACCTTAATTCAGGCTCTTATCATCTTTTGTCTGGGCTGTTGCAACAGACTTCTACTTATTCTCTCTGCCTCCAATCTTTCCTTTTTCAATTCCTCCACTGAGTTGCCAAAGTGGCCCTCACCCCCCCCACCAAAGCAGAAGTCTGACCACATGGGAATATGTAACATCCAACATCCTCTGAACCCTTCAAAGTTGGGAGGTCGTCCTCCATTCATGGCAGAGACTATTTCCTTTTTGCTTTTGTATCCCCAGCATCTAGCATAGCACCTGACACATAGAAAGCACCTAATAAATGTTTGTTGATTGATTGATAGATCTGTAAGATCAGTTCCCCCCAGCTGGTAATTTCCTCTGTCTCTACTCACCTTATATTTATTCTGTATGTCTTTATATACACATCTTTCCCAATATAAAAATGTAAGCTCCTAAAGCACAAAGATTGTTTCATTTTTAAAAATCTTGCTATCCCCAGTACTAGTATGGTGTCTGGAACATGGGATGTGCTTGATAAAAGCTTGTTGATAGACTGAGAGGAGGGACCAGGCTATCATTTCTTATCTGTCTAAATCTCCATACTAACCAGAATATAACTTGTGTTTTCATAAACATCTTATCAAAGCTATCTGTGTCATAACTAATTAAACATCTGTTTGAAGTACTTAAGTCTCAGGAGGAGATAAAAAAAAATTCTACTCATTTTACTTCTTCAACAGCCCTAAAATCTGTAATAATTTTGCTCATTTCTTAAAAGTATCCATGGAGATTCCATTAGAAACTGAATGAGCAGTCAAGTCTCATTGCTATGGCTCACCTTAATCTCAATCCAATTCACTGCTATCCTCAAGGTTTTTATTACACAATTTGTTTTACAATTAAGCTTCTAGACTACTCCTAGTAGGAAATTCACTTTTGGTAAAAGTCTAGGCTATAGAAATGTCCTTGGCTGGCCAAGCTAATTAGTAGATTGTTTTTCTTCATATTAACATATTCGTGCACTGAAGTATTTTCAGCAAAAGGTGATAAATATCATGTTAAGGTAACAAAACAATCAATCAAGTATCAAATGCAGATGTCAGTGATGACAAGCTTATAGTCCCCTAATCAACTGGATGCATGAGAACCATCGTCCTACTAAGACTAAGACTACTAAGAAGCATGAAAAATCAGACATACTTAATAAAACATTTTTTGTTCTAATTCACAAAATATTACTTATTACTCTTTTTTTTTGCTCTAATGATACCAATAAAGTCTAGTTGTATGGGGCATTCTGTGCAAAGTTAAAGATTTTGTATTTTATCCCCTGCAATGGGGAGCCATCAAAGGTTTTTGAGCAGGAGAGTAATATAACTGGTTTTAAGGAGATCATTTTGGCATCTGTGTGGAAGAGATCTCTATGTCTTCCACACAGGAAAGGAGATAGACTAGATGCAGGGAGAGGAAATTGGGAAGTTGTTAAAATAATCTCAGTAAGAAGTAGTGAGGACCAGAATTAGCATGGTGGAAGTATTGTACATGGAGACAAAGGGACAATCATCTCTCCCCTCTCTTAATCTTCAGCTTCATTATATCTACTGGTTCCTTTCCTATTACTTTCAAACATGCTCAAGTCTCTTATTCTTGAAAAAAAAATGCCCCAAATCCTTTTACTCAATACTACTATCCTCTCAAGATATTACCTTATATTTCTATCCCCTTTCTTAACCAAATTCTTAGAAAAACAAAAACAACAACAAAGCAAAACTCTACACTCTTTGTCTCCCCTACATCTCATAATCCTCAGCCCTTTACAATCTGGGTTCCATTTTCATCATTCAACTTAAACTGCTCTTTCCAAAGTTGCCAATGATCTCTTAATTGCCAAATCTAACTTTTTTCTCAGTCTTCTTGACCTGTCTTCTTCACTTGGCATTGTTGACTTAGACGATCTTATCTTGGATAGTCTTTCCTCTCTGGTTTTACTTTCTCGGATTCTCTTCCTCAGTCTCTTTTGCTGGTTTATCATTGACATCATGCTCCCTGACATGGACGGTTCCCCAAGCTCCTGTTATCTTCTCCATCTAGATTGTCTTTCTAGGAGACCTTACCAGTTCCCATGGGTTTTATTATAATCTCTATGCAGAAAACTCCCAGATCTATATACCTAGAACCGTGTTCTCCCCTAAAGAGTGAGATCACAAGCTGCCTACTGGACATTTTAAACTGGATACCCCACAGACATCTTAAATTCAGCATTTCCAAAACAGAACTTGTCTTTCTACCTAATATGCTTCTTTTTCAAATTTCCCCTGTTTATGTCAAAGGCATCACCATTCTTCCAATCTCTTAGGTTTATAAACTCAGTGTCTACAATGATTCCTCACTTTCCCTCACTTCACATATCCAATAAGTTGTCAAATCTTACCATTTCCACTTCTATTATATCTCTTTCATCTGCCCTCTTCTTTCAACTCATACAACCATAACATCCAGGCTGTAATTACTTTTCTTTTAGATTACTAAAATAGTCTACTAATTGGTCTCCCTGCCTTGTTTCTCCTTGTTGTAGTCTGTCTTCCATGCCCATGTCAAAATGATTTTCTTTAAGTACAGATTTTACTGTGTTACTCTCTTACTCAAAACACTATAGTTGGGGCGGCTAGTGAATAGAGCACCGGCCCTGGAGTCAGGAGTACCTGAGTTCAAATCTGGCCTCAGACACTTAACACAAAAAACTAGCCGTGTGACCTTGGGCAAGTCACAACCCCAACTGCCCTCAAAAAAGCAAAATAAATAAATATTTAAAAAAACAAAACAAAAAAAACACTATAGTTTCTCCCCATGTCTTCTAGGATAAAATATAAATTCTTCTTTTTGACTTTTAAAATCCCTTACAATATAGCCCCATTTTAGCTTTCCAGACTCATTGGACATCACTTCTCTTATACTTTGTAATCCAAACTGTCCTATTCTCTGTCCTCCCCTCCACCTCCCATCCTGTGTCTTTGCACTGGTAATACTAGCCTTTCCTTCTTCACCTTCATTCACCTCATAGAATCCTTTTCCTTCAAGACAAAGCTAATATACTACATTCTACATAAAGCCTTTTCTAGTCCCCACAATTACTAATAGTCTCCTTCCCAAATTACCTTGCATTTAAGTACTTTCTATATATTTGTATTTATTTATAAATTTATAAATGTATTAGTTTTCTCCCCATTAGAATCTAAGCTCCTCAACACTAATGATTATTTTTATTACTTTTATTTGTATTCTGAGCATCTACCATAGTGCCTGGAACACAGTAGGTTTAATAAATGCTTGTTGACTGATTTTTAACATACAGGAGATTTCATGGAAGTAGAATCAAAAAGGTTTGGCAACTGGTTGGATATACAGTGTGAGGTATACACGAGAAAACCTCTAAGGTGTGAACCTGGATAACAGGAATATGGTGTTTTCTTCAATTGCAAGAGGCAACTTCGAAGGACAATAACTTTAGGGGAGAAGATCATGTGTTCTGTTTTGGTAGTCTTGACTTTGAGATGCTAATGAAACATCCAGCAGTCAACTGTTAATGCAACAAGTGAATATGATAGATTATATTTCTCCACTTTAAAATGTTGGAAAAGCTAGGAAAGAAGACAAAGAAGTAGGAATAAGGCATATAAGAAGAGAAAGAAAAGAGTGCTGTCAGAAACCAAACAAGGAGAGAGTATCCAGAGGAAAGGAGTGGTCATATCAAATGCTGCAACAGATTGCTAGAGAACATTGGATTTGGTGATTTGGAGATCAATGATGACCTTTCATTGAGTATTTTCAGCATTGTGATACAAATAAAAGTCAGATAGAAAGGTGTTAAAACTCAACATGTCCAAAACAGAACTTATTTTCTATCTCTCCAAACCATCCTTATTTCCATCTCTCCCTATTTCTTTTGAGGGTACTAACATCCTTCCAGTCATTCAGATTTATAGCTTTAGAGAAGGGTTTCCCAATTCTTTTCAGTGCCCATGTTCCTTGTCTTTCAGTAATCCTTCCCATACCTCTTATTCATTTGCATGCTATACCATTCGAACATATACAAGAAATAAAAGAGATTAATTCATTTCAAATAGGATAATATAGTTGCTTACCAAATATTCTCCATGCTCTCTTTTTTTTTTTTTCTTTTTGGAGGGCAGTTGGGGTTAAGTGACTTGCCCAAGGTCACACGGCTAGTTTTTTGTATTAAGTGTCTGAGGCTGGATTTGAACTCAGGTACTCCTGACTCCAGGGCCGGTGCTCTATTCACTGCGCCACCTAGCCGCCCCTCTCCATGCTCTCTTAAAAAAACTTTATCTAATTCCTTAAGGAGAGACATACTCCAAATTGGGAACCCCTGTTTTAGAATAATACTAAACTCTTCCATCCTTCTCATTCTTCACATTAAATCAGTTGCCAAGTCTCACTGATTCTACTTCCATATTTTCCATCTATTCTCTTTGCTCCATTCATTAATCACACAGCCATCAGCCTAGGTCAGTCTCTCATCATCTCTCACCCAAATTAATATAATAGCTTCTAAATTGGTCTCCCAAACTTTAGTCTCTCTCTTCTCCAATCCATATTCTACACAGTTACCAGTGCCATATTTCTGAAGCACATACCAGACTGCATCAATCTCTGCTTAAGTATTTCTAGTAGATATCTCTTGTCTTTGGGATAAAATGCAAACTTCTCTGTTTGGCTTTTAAAGTCCTTCATAATCCTGCTTCAACCCACTTTTTTCAGCTTATTGCACATTATTCTCTTTCACATACTTTAAGTTTTAGCCAACCTGGCCTGATTGTTATCCATCCCATCTGACATCCCAGCACATTCCATCACAGGCCATCTCCCATGCCTGGAATGCTTCTTCCCTTTGGCCTTATAGAATTCCTATTTTCTTTCAAAGGTCAAATAAAATGCCACTTTCTTCAGAAAGCTCATATTGACCTTCTCAGTTACTAATGCCCTCTCCCTTTCCTGAAATTTACTTGGTATATATTTTAAACTTATGTCTCTATGAATATACCAACCTCCAACTCAATAAGTTCCTTTAGGGACAGTATTTCATTTGCGTCTTCCCAGAACTTAGTATCTCATGGTAAAGTATTTCTTCTACCAATGTAGAGTAGTACCTGTTCCACAATTTACAATCTTTGAGATTTTTCTCAGGTACCAAGACATTAAGCAACTTGCCTAGGATCACACAACTAGTATATATCAAAGTTCGGGACTGAACCTAGTTTTGTGTTGAACCCTAACTCCTGAAGTCATTACTCCTCAGGCCATGATCCCCTCATTAACTCTCTATCCATTACCCTGCTATTTCTATGTATAAACTTAATAAATGTTTGATGAACGAATGCATGCATGCATGAATAAACCAATATAAGAATGAGGAAATAGAGGCATTAGGCTCAAGCTATCCTTTTGAAAAAGTTTAACCATGAAATTAATTTCCATTCAATTTAGTTCAATTAAACAAATATTTATTAAGCAGTTAATATGAATGAGAAAAAAAAGAGAGCTGGGATGGTAGCCAGATGGTTTAGAAATATCTTAATCCTGGGGAGACCTGAACATGTTTGTTGGTAGATGGAAAGGATGGAAAGGAGCCAGTAGAGAGGGAAACTTTTGAAGATAGTTATGTGGGGGGGGGGGGAGAGGGGAGAGAGAGACAGAGAGACAAAGACAGAGAGAGAGAGAAAGAGAGAGAGAAAGAGAGAGAGAGAGAGAGAGACAGATACAGATACAGAGAGAGAGAGAGATGCATGGAGCTGGAGGAAGCAGAAAGGAGAGAATTAAGGGCACATGTGTAAAGTCATTATGCTTAACAAGAAGTATGGGATACCCCTTTCTCTGAAACAGAAGGGAAAGAGGAAAGAATAGTGATAGGACTGAGAAGTTTCAAGGAGCGAAGGAAAGGAGTTAAAGAAGTTATTGTCAGAACATATAGTAAATATATTTTACCTAATGTTCTATTTTGCTCATAGGAGTACAAACTCGAGTCCAAAGAGTAACTAAGACCAGAACTAGGTCTATTCAGTGTCAATTTCTTTACTTTGATCTCTATACTATACAGCTTCATCAATCATTTAAAAAGCAAGTGCAATTCTTTATACAGAGAAAATACAGCTTTAAAGCATCCTTTCTAGACACAAATGTGGAAATTCTCATTGGACTGGAGACATCCCCAGGGAAAGGCTTTCTGATAACCACAAGCATCCAAGACACCAATCTTAGTTAATCACTAACAGGTTAGCATCTCTGAAAATAATACTGTCTAACAGCAGAAGAATGTGTGGTCTGGTTCTCATAAAACTTTAAACCTGGGACAAAACAGGAATCTAGTAGTGCCATTATTTTTTTTAAACTGAATTAATAACACATTATCAGTTTAGTAAGAAAATATGAACTGTAATTACCAAGCCTCCAGATATACAGCTTAGCTTTGAACCTGATTATATTTGCTACTGACTATCCCAAGGAATACATAATGGATATTAAAATACTATCAACTTTATCAATATAATATGTATCATTAAAATCTCAAAGTATAATATAAAATATAGCAAAAAGTTCCACATTATTTTATTTGTAATGGAAATGGGAATTAATTTAATTCAATTGGAAATATTTTTTGATAATAATGATTGACATTTAATCAATCAATCAACATTTATTAAGCACCTACTATGTGTCAGGCACTGTACAAAATGCTGAATCACAATGATATAGAACATTAAGGATTGAAAAAAAACACTTTCCTTATAACACTGTGAGATAGGCAGAACAATAATTACTTCTCCCACTATACAGATTAAGAAATTGAGGCTCTTAGAGCTCAAAAGGCATTCACCTAGTTAGTGAAGGTCTGAGGGAGATTCAAAACAAGATTCCTGATTGTAAATCCAACACTTTTACTCTAGGCAATATTTTAACACCAACTTGACTTTATCAACATAAACTTTCACCTGTATTTTAGAGGGGAAAAAATCCATCACATACATTTACTCACTGATCCCTTCACTCAATAAATATCAATTGAGAGTCAATTATAGGTAAGGCATTTCCGAGTACATTCAATAGAGTCTAGACCCACGATTCCATTCATTCAGGCAGCACCCAGGTAAGGAAACTCTCTTGATCCCAATGCAAGGTTAAGTGACTTACTAAGAGTCATACAGCCAGTATGTCATAAGAGATTTGATTCCGAGGCTTCCAGGCTTTGAAACCAACTCTCTTTCCACTATGCTATGCTGTCTCTCTATGTGGAATATATGTGAAATATATGTGAAATATAAAGACCTAAACACACACACACACACACACACACACACACACATACATACCTATATTTGTGTATATGCATACACACATAAACTATATACAACAAAATGTGACACATGCCATATGAAGAATATAAACAAAGAGACAGAGATACAGCTATCAGAGAAATTTTCATGATAGTGTTTCAGTTACACCATAAAAGGGAAAAATTTTGATAGGTGTATATGGAAGAAAGACATTGACAGAACAGGATAAGAAAAAGCAGAGAGACAAGAAATCACGCTACAACCACAAGAGTCAGAAATAAAAATTGAGTCACAGCAGAAATTCTAGTCCTTACTGGGCATTGTTATATATATATGTATGTATGTATGTATGTATGTAGCAGTTTATTTCAGTTCCTGCCTAAGTAGATGGGAAAGTCCTCAGAATCTGCCTCAATGATTGATCTCTAAGCCCGGAACTTAAGAATTTATGGAGGCATGTTATTGAGTATAGGTATTATTCTTCATTTGCCCTGATCCTGAGTCAAAGCCTTTTCCAAAACCCAGGAACCAACTCTTTAAGCCACTATAAATAAAAAATTTAATGGAATAACATGTTACCTGGGGTGTTGGAATTTGAAGCCCCTGATACATCTGCAAATGTCCTTTCAATTGAAATGAAATTGAGGAAATATATATGATATATACATTTTTATAACATATGTTATATATAATATACACACATATTACATATGTATATTCTAGATGGGTATATGTACATATGTATTTCAGGATGTCTGTGGTAACCTTTATGAACCTTAAATCACTCTACAAATGTGAGTTAATATAATTCTTTGCCAGAGCTTGAATGCTTAAATCTGTTTTCCAGTTCCATTCAAACTGCTATATTGGCTGTTCTATATACATTAACATTCCACTTTCCCCTTCTGTGGCTGTACATGAGTTATCTGTCCAATATATGAAATACTCTTCTCCTGCATCTCTGTCCTGTAGAGTTCTATATACTTCCTTCAAAGCATTTTGGATGCTTCCTTCTCCATGAAGCCTTTTCTGCTTCTATCCAATGATTATTTCTTCCTGCCTCTCAAAATTATTTTGTATTTCTGTATTTACTGTATATGTTGCTTCCTTTCATTTTTGTTTGCATAGCCACAGTGACTATCATGGTATCTGGCACAAAGTAGATACTTAATAAATTTTTTAAAAATTTAATTGAACCACAAGTGTCAGATTCTCAGGGGCCCTCATGGCAGAAGTAGAAGATGTATCCCTTTCAGGCATAAAGAATTCTGAGACTCCACTCTAACTCCCTTTCATGTTCCTGCTCCATTTACCCCAATTCAGACATCACAATAAATATACTGGGATGATAGTAAAATATTTCCTGAAGCACAATCAGCTCCTAGGATTCATAGCCTTCTGGCAGTACTACCGCAAGCATGTATTGACTGGGGACATCATGTACTGGGATGAGATTCCTTATCAGGTATTTCTAATGAACACCAGCTCAGTTCCCTGGTGGCTAGAACACTTGTTTCCTTATAACAGATCCCTACTGGGGTGCATTTTTGTTAACTCTATTATGGATCCGTAGAAGCACGCTGTGCCCACATTCACTTCGAATAGCTGCCTTTCTGGTAGATACCACACATTTATTGTGTGAACCCTAAAGAGTTGCTGAACCAAAATTCCCAAAAGAGACCTAGATCTCTTCAAGTTTATTCAAGGTCTCCTGTGCTGTTCAGGAGTTTGGTTTATACCAATTCATATTTGGTATAAATTATTTGATATTTTGGTATTATTAAATACCAAAGATAATTTCAATCAAACTGCAAAGCGAAACTCCTAAAATATTTGTCAAAATAAAAGAATCAAGAAAGAAAGTAAATAGCTCTGGTAGCTATAACAAGGTCAGGGGCTTGACCAACGAGGCAGCTACCAAGCAACTGCTGCAGCTGCAACATATTCAAAGGAAATACGCTAATGCCTCCCCTTGATACACAATGCCCCTTTTGCTTTCTTGTACCACTAGTTGCTAAAGATGAGAGCCCCTTGACAAGGACTGCCCCACTGCCCAACACAAAACATCCCTGCTCCCCATTGGAACCCTAGCTCCCAAGCATACAGTAAAGGAAATTTAACCTCACCAAAAAAAAAAAACAAAAAAACTATCTAACTGTGTTTTACCCAACTTATACCTGAATTGTAATGAACCAAAAAATTAATTTCTAGTTAAAGGAGAAGTAGAGAAAGACAGAGACAGACAGACAGACAGACAGAGACAGACAGGCACTGAGAGACTGTCAGCAGGCATAGTTGAGCTCTGTTAACTATCTCTGATGAAAGCGATATAGGTTTAATTGATGGCAGTAACTGGACATATGGTCAGAAAGATAGGTGGGAGTAATAATTGCAGTTAGTATTTATATAGAATTGTAAAGTTTGCAAAGTACTTTATATATATTAGTTCATTTTATCTTCACCACGACCCTGGGAGGTAGGCATTGTATAATCTCCAATTTATAGATGAGGAAAATGAGATTGAGAGGCTCTGTGATTTCCCAGGTTCACACAGCCAATGAGCATCTGAGACCAAATTTCAACTCAAGACTTCCTGAATCTAAATCTAACGCACTATCTATCAGCCACCTAGCTGCCTCTTGGTTAAATTTTATGTGGTCTTGAATACCAGGCTAAAGGGATTGGACTTTACCCTGTTGGACTTATTTGATAGGCAACAAAGAAACACTGAGGGGTTTGTCTTTGTTTTTGTTTTTAATAGGAAAGCATAGTGTGATGGAATGGAAACATCAATGGATTTGAAGTCAGAGTACATGGAAATTAATCCCAGCTTTTTAGAAGAGGTTATCAAAGGGTTTTCCATGGTCCAACAGCATAACACAAAATTTTTATGTTTTATTATCACAAATAAAAGAAAATACATGATTTTATACAAATTTTATGAACTAAGCATATACATTAAGTATACTATTCCCAAAACAAACAAAACTTGCCTATTATATAGATGCTTTAAACTCAAACCACTCAAGACTCTGCACTCAGAAAGAACTTCACAAAAATTTTAAAGTCTTTTTATATGAAAGGAAACTGTATACACACACGAGTCTTCTGTTGTGTTGGACACTTAAATAGCATCACAATTCCACACAGTAAAGAATATTGTGCCATGAACAAAAAGTTTCAGAATCACTGTCTTGGATGTATTTGCTACCTGTTGAGTAGGCATGACGTTGTTGTTGATGATGATGATGACGATGATGATGATGATATCTCATGTCTGTTTTAAAGACTTGTAAATTATTTCATATACATTATCTCATTTGACTTAAACTCTCAGATCCTCAAGGTCTTGAGTTGTAATTAACCATTAAAAATAAATTTCTACTGGAAAAAATTGTCCCTAAGCATATTTGAAAAACTGATAACTATTGATAATTAATAACAATTGATAACTAACTAAAGAAGCTTTAGGATATAAATATGGTAATAATGGGGTTTAAAGCACAGGATCTCTAAGGTCCCTTCTAACTCCAAATCCCATACTCAAAGGTTGGTTTTTTTAATATTAATATGGTGGCAAAAGGGAGTAAAACATAGTAGAGAGAGTACTAGATATAATATGGAAGACCTCTGTTCAAATCTCGCTTCTAATATTTGCTAGGTATTTGGCCTGGATAAGTTACAACTTCATATGGTTCAGGCAACTCCTTATGATTTACCTTTTGAGTCATTAGATGAGACATTTATTGAGACTTCCTATGTGCCAAGGCACTATGTTAAATATGGGAATACAAACACAAGTAAAAAGAAGGAGAGATCTTGCCCTCAAAGAGCTGACATACTAATACAAGAAGACAACACATAAAAAGGGATTGGGTAGAGGTATCTCTTTAGGTGCAAGGTGGAAACATAGAAAGAGCCAACAACAGAATCAGGTTCATTAGTGAGGATGGCTGGCTATTAATCCCAGATCAGCTCCTGATGCACCAGACTTTTCATAGTCATAAGAATTAGGTTTTTCATTGATCAAATAATAAAGTAATTATTGATCATCATTACAATTTTTACTCATTTCAAAATTGTGTGAAAGGAAGAATGTTGGTATCATTGACAGATATAGAGGCCAGAAAAGTGTAGAGTTTTGCTTTAATGGGGATAGTTATGAGGTTAACTTGAACAGGATAAATTTGAGGCACCAGCAATAAATACATAGTTGGCCAGCTGGACTACATCTCAGAAGGAAGTTCAAAGTCCTAACCCTATAACTGATACTAGTGCCTTTCAAGGTGATACCTGGAAACAAGATGAGTTGACCATGTGAGTTAGTAGCAAAAGGAAAAGGATTAATGGTACCACATATAAAAAAGTGCAAGGAAGAAGAGAATCCAACTAGAGAAATAGAAAATGAGTTGTCTGAGAGGCTGGGAAAGAGCCAGCATTGTGCAATGTCAGAGTAGTCAGCAAATGTTTTATATTCTTTTCTTGGGGCTTTGTATCAAACTAACCAATTTTCCAAGAATGACATCTCCAAGTAAAGTCCCGTGGACTAAAAAGAATTCTCTTTGACTAGATATTCCTATTTCCAAAAAATTGTAAAAATGACTTCTACTTGTCATATCCAGAATCCACTAAAAGAAATGAAGGGTCTATTCCACTTGAATATTCTATCTGTGGCATATCACCAACAATGAGTTACAGGGAAGAAACAGTATAAAAGTTATCATTGGAACAATTTTCAAAAGATGACTAGAAAAGACAGAGAAATAACAAGTGGACAGCCCTTGGGCTTCATTGATACACATTGACCATAGAAAAGGGGAAAAAGAGTCTCTTAACAAACTCACGAGGATGCCCTGTGAAAGATTTATTAAAGATGGTCAAGTTACAAAGGATAAAAAGATGAGATGGGTTGAGATGTGTCTCATTAGAAAGACTATCCCCATTGATGATATCATAAATCCATTGATGTACCAAGTACAAATGCAATGATTAGGTAAGAAAATAAATACTAGGAATATATAGATATATTGCATACACATGTATACCTACACATATATAATATATGCATGTACGTATGTTGCATAAACACAACAGAAGCAGATGTGACCTAATGACTTCATTGAACCAAATTACTGAAAGTTAGATACTGAAGATAGAACTCGTGCTTGTAGGTCTCTTCTACTTGAGGAGTATATGGAAAGACCCCGTGGAAACATAAAAACGAAATCTCTCCATTTTATCTGGCTTTACCATAGTTATTTAAGATGGTTGTAGACTCTTAGCTTTATCCCGTAAACTTTATATTGCCATGAGAAAACACTCCTTTAGTCATGGCCAACCATTTTATTTCTAGCAACACAAGAACATAATATAATAAACTTGGCTTCTGTTTATTTTCTATTTTTTTTAAACAGAAGCAGGGAAAGGACACTTCTGTCATAGTCTGTTCTTTTTTTAAGAATAAATTAAAACTCGAATTTTGAGAAACAGCACTTATAAAAATTATGGGGGGAGTGAATCTTGCTCTAATGCTCTGCTGAGAATTTCTATCATGAAAAAATGTAAGTCTAATTTATTTTTAAAGTATTTGAAACACATCACATACCAACATTACTTGGATGATGGCCAGATGAAAAAATTCCATCAGGACTGACACCCTAAAAACATATGTTACCAGTAACCACTATGGAGCTTAAAGAAATAAATGTCATGCTCTACCTTTGGCAATGCTGTGGTTGGCATTTTGTCAAATATCCACACTGGTAATGTATACATGAACTTTGTACCTAAGCACAAACCAATGTATTAAATTAATTTTTCCTCATAAGAGGAAGTAATTTTGCCCTACAATTTTTAGTATTTATTTGCATATAATTTGTAGTAATTAGTATAATTTTAATCTCATTTTTCAGTAAAAAGTCAAAGAATAATATTTGAATAATTGAGAACGTACTTTACCTACCCCTACTCATGTTTTATAGAAAAATTTGGGTTTTTCTAAAAAAGGCAACAGGGAAAATATTCTTTATCCAATTTTTAAATGACCTTCTGCTCCTAGTGTTGCTTATTCTGCAGTCTAATACAGAATTCTTACATTTAATATCTCTAGGAAAATCTAGGGTTCTAACTATGCTCTAACTAAATTCAACTGTTTAGAGATTTTTCTAATCTAATATATTAGAAATCTATTAGATACCTATTAGATCTACTTAGATTAAATGTATTAGATAATATCTAATAGAATTGACAACCTAAAATGTTTTTTGTTGGAATCATACTTCTGATTTTAGCAGCTGGAAAAAAATAAACCAATATATTACAGATTGCTCCTAATAGGTAATTCATTTCAAGCAGTCTTCCCATACCTACCATTTATAATCAATCATTTAAGACAGACAGATAAAAGACTTTACCTTGGCAACTAAGGATTATATTCTAATTTTTTCATGAACATTTGAAAATTAAGGAATTCTTTTTGTAGCATATAAAAATATATATAGCCTGACAGCTGATGTCCATTCCTATATTTTGGAAACTCGTGCCATGGTGTCTTGGAGAATACAGATTCATAAAACAGTGAAATCTGATTTTCAAGGATCATAGGTATGATTACAGATCTAGTAATACTAATGAGATTAAAGTTTATGAATCTCATTTGTTCTCAGATTCATCCTCAGCACAGACCTTAGAGAGAATATTTGTAAACAAAATGGTCATTGGGACTGACTCTTTGAATACATTGTTCACTCTTAGTAATGACAATAGCATTACTGGATTATGACTTTAAGAACTATGAAATTATCCAAGGTAGGCCCATGATAGACAGAAGAGAGACAGAAGAAAATACACAAGTATTAGCCCTCTTATTCTAGTAAATGCATTAAGAGAGAGCTTTGCTCAGTGACTACTTCTGAATTCTGCATCAGTCAGCAAGTATAGTGATAACTGACCCAGGTGAACTATTTCACAACCAAACACACCACTGGTTTCCTGGCTGTCCCTGTCATAATACCCTTCATCACACAACTGTACGTCTTCAATGATTGTCCACCATGCCTGCAACTCTCCCTCCAGGTAGGAGGCAACAGTGGATAGAGAGAGGACTGGGCCTGCAATTAAGAAGACTTCAGTTTAAATCTGGCCTCAAACACTTACTATGTAACTGTGTTACTGTTAACAGTTACTGTGTAACTCTGGAGAAAACACTTAACCTCCCCCTGCCTCAGTTTTCTCAACTGTATGATGAGATTAATAGTAACACCTGCCTCAGGAGGGTGTGGTGAGGATCAAAGAGATAATTTTTGTAAAGCACTTAGCAGAGTGCCTGACACAGAGTAGTAGATTTACAAATGCTCATTCCCTTTCCCTTAATCTCTCCACTCCCCACTTCCAATCTCCATCTTTTTTTTCCCCTGGCTTCTTTCTAGTCTCAGCTAAAATCCCTTCTTCTGCAGGAAACTTGAATCTTGGTGGTTTACCTCTGAGGTTATCCTCTCCCCCTGGATTTATCATAAATAAGTAAGTAAATAAATAAATAAGCATGTGTGTGTGTGTACACATATATACATATTGTTTGTGTGTGACTGTTTTCATGCTGTTTCCCCCAACAGACTATGAGCTTCTTAAAGTTGGGACATTTTTTCCTTCTTTTTTTTTTGTGTGGGGGGGAGAGGGCGTGCTTTTCTTTGGATCTCCATCACTTATCATGGTATCTGGCACATAGCAGGTGTTTGACAAATGCTAGTTGACTAATATCACCAAATATGTTTCAATGGCTAAATATTAAAAGTCTGCCAAATCAATAATAACGTAACTATTATATTAGAAGCTTACAGCATTCTGTAAACTAACAAATATGCACTTCTTGTTATCTAGGCTATTACCTGTATTGCCTAGAATATTATTTTTTCTCTATCCCCTTTTTTTGGTTTATGTGTAGATATGTTTGACTTCATATCTATCATAACAAGGAAGGGAGAGAAAAGACATCAGGAATGTGAATTTTATGTTATATATACATCTATATGATAAGAATTACAATAATTGTCATTTATATTTGACTTTAAGGTTAGCAAATATAATGTCATTTAAGTCTCACTACAATACTATGAAACAGACACTACAACTGTGTGTGTATAAATGCATGTATATGCAAAAGGAGTCAAGATGGAGTAGAATATTTGCCATTTGAAATAAAGGGCAAAGGGAGAGAAGAAACAAAGCCTGTGGAAAACAATTTCAGTAATGATTTTGTTTGTCTTAATCTATGGAACTTTCAAGTTCTTTGACAAGAAAGAATTACAGGACACAGTTATATATAAAAGCTATTATCATCATCATCATCATCATCATTACATGGAAATAGAAATAGATTCCAAAATGCCTTGGAATAATATACCTTAAGAAGTCAGACTGGGTAGGCTAATTTGGTTCTTGCCAGTTTCATTTTAGGAGGATACTATGGAAGGTAATACCCAGAAGGCCCTAGGGGACTTAAGACAATTAAATCACTTGTTTTTACCACAAGTGGTGCTTAGTCAATGATTTTATTGACCTGTGATACTGTTCAATTAAGTATGTTTATTTTGATTCTGTAATTAGCATGAATTTATGGCAGAAGGACCCAGGAAGAAGCAAAAATCTCAAGATTTCTTTTCCCTGTTGCCTTATTTCCTGTTTGTGAATAAGATTTCATTTTGGTTTACTAGGTTTTTCATTAAATGAACAGTCTTAATTTGATAATTATATTTTTGTGATGTGATATATTTAGGGAAGCATGGGGCTTTTAAAAAATTCAGTTCCTGGGGGTGGCTAGGTGGCACAGTGAATAGAGCATTGGCCCTGGAATCAGGAAGACCTGAGTTCAAATCTGGCCTCAGACACTTAACATTTGCTAGCCATGTGACCTTGGGCAAGTCACTTAACCCCTATTGCCCCTCCAAAGAAGCCAAAAAATAAAAAAAGAATTCAGTTCCTTATGACTGGACAGTTGATTGAGGAATGAGGCTAGATTCAATCATTTCCCTTATTGGATCATTCATTCTGTATGATCAGCTACACAGTGGCAGCATAGTGATTGTCTAAAAGGATATTTTTCAGTGCTGCACCTAAAGGTTCAAATTGCTAAGTCAAAGCTTCAAAGCAATGAAAATGGAAAAAAGGCTACTCAGTGCTTCTCAAACTGTTAAGGAGGTCAAATGGCAATCCCAAGGTGGTCCTTGACAATAGAACTGGACCTGACTCATTACACTTCTTCCTCTTCCTCATCACTATGTCAACATTATCAATACTCCTCTCCCTTCTCTTTTCAGATATTCACCTTCTCTTCCATGTCATGAGATAATATATGCAAGCACTTTACCAACTTGAAAGCACCATGTAAGTGTAAGAAATCACCTTTATTATTGGCTATTGTATCATTGCTTCTTTCTTTTGTCTCAGTTCTTTATCTCAATTCTTATCACCTCTATAAAGTCTAAACTTATGCAGTATCTATTTGAATGGTTGTAAAATGTTTCCTCAAACAGTTTCAAATATAAATTTGACTCAGACTGTTATATTCATCTTTCCACATTACTATGAAATTAAAATAACCTATAAATTCAGATCTCTATTAATGTTATTAGGTAGCTCAAGGAATGCCAGAATCTTAGAACCTTAGAGTTCTAAGGGACCTTACTCATTATTTAGTCCAAGTCAATGCTCTGCATTTGAATTTCCCTATTTGGCATCCACAATAAATAGTCGTGTGACTAGTCTTTGAATGAATGGCCAGTAGAACATTAACCGGAGAGACATATATTTAGTCATATCTCATACTACTTCTCTTCTTCTATTCTCTGTTCCAGTGAATTATAATGATATATGAGAATATATATCTGTTCTCATTGTCTCCTAATTCTCATCCTTCCCTCTCCTCAACCCATGTCTTATTTTCTTTGCTTATGTTGTTCCCCATTACCAAAATGTATACTCCTGCCAACACTTTCTATCTCTGTCTGTTTAAAGCTTTCCTATCCTTCAAGGCCCAACCCAGGTGCCACTTCCTCCATGAAGCTATCTGTTATCTCCCCAGTTTTTTTTAAAACTAAACTAGATTGCTGCATCTTCAAATTTGTTATGATATTAATTAGACTCATCTTACTTTGTATTTATGAATATTCTTTTTATCACAATTATATATGTATATATATAAATATATACCCTCCTTAATTTATGATGCCTTGAATAATAATAGCTAACATTTATATAGCATTTCAAAGTTTGCAAAGTGCTTTACAAATACCATTTTGAAAAGGATCAATGACATCATGGGGGTGATATCTTTCTTGACTCTTGAATGAATTGGGTTTATATAAGGTAGAATTGGACAAATATATATTGGACATAACAGATGGTTCAGGATGACCATGGCATCTTCAATGTCTGACCAAGCTCTTAAATGCTCCATAGTGTCTGTCTCATTTGCTTTCATGGCCTTTGGAACAAATTATTCTCATCCTCCATTCTGCCAAGGGAAGCCTTCACATATTTGGGGTAAACACCCCCTAACTCATCAATGGGTTTGAAGCCTGTAGGTTATCTGCAACTTGATTTAGCTTTAGTCCATCTGCTGAGATGGTTTTACCAGATAATGACTGCTGCACATGCTATGTAGCTTTGACATATAGATATTGGAGATTCAAATGTAAAAGTGAGCCAGCCCCTGTCCTGAAGGTTTTTACATTCTATTAGGAGACAAAAAAAAAGGCTCAGAGAGACAGATCCTTCTCCAAAAAAAAAACCAACAACAACAACAATAACAACAACAAACTGCAGCTGCCAACAGACCTGGAGCCATTTAATCATTTAATTTACAGTGGGAGACTTGGCTCTTATCTAATTCAATAATGAGTAAACTTTCCAAAATTACTTGCTTCCTTTGGTTTGTGGGCTGAGGGGATGGCAGACTGGTAAGAAAAAGCTCTAGTGACTATCCAAATGACTCAGTCATCAGAAAATGGTACATCTTCCTAAGGAAGATACCTTTCTCTACAACCACAATCACTACTAGACTGGAAATTCCATGAAGGTAAGTTCTATATGTTAACTTTGCATGATATACTCTGTCCCCCTTTCCACCACCACCTCCCAACCAGCACCTGTGATGGTCCCAACACACAGTATACTGATCTGAAACAGTTGCACATAAATTGGTAGACTTCCACAATGGCAGCACCATCATGGCCTTGCTGAGGAAGAATGTAGCACCAAAAATCAAAAGAAGATAAGGAAAGAAAAATTAATTCAGAAACAGTCAAAGTGAAATTGGCAGCCCTAAAGGTAAAAATAGCTGGCATTAACATTGTCCCAAAAGACTTGGCGCATATTTAAGCTCTTAAGGGCTTATGTGGTACTTTACATTCCCTTTTTCATTTGACCCTCACAACAATCTGATGAGGAGTACTAATTACTAGAACACCATAACACTTTGCTAGGCTATGCTATGCTATATTTCTAATATTGTATTATTATCCCCATTTTACAGGTGTGGAAACTGAGACACAGGGAAATTAAATGTTTTGCCCAAGGCCATGTAGCTAGTGTCTAAAATAGGATTTGAACCTTCCTAACTCCAAACACATCACTCTTTCCCTTATACTTTTGTAACCCTTACTATCTCTGCAAGTAGAACTTCATCCACAACATGTGTTTCTCATTGGTGGAAAGAGGTTCTTCTCAGTGTCCTTTCATAGGAAATCTTCTAGCAGAGTCTAGTTCACTTATTGGGTAGTTTGTACTAGGATTAATGATTTGGGGAGTGGTCAGAAGAGATGCAGAGCTTTCTGAGTCTGTATCTATAATTTTAAAAGTCTACATCAACCCAATATAGGTTTTAACACTTCAAAGGATGGAACAACTTGAGGCAAATTAAAGATAACTGTACCATATTTTCATAAAATCATCATTGCTTTGCCATTCCAGAATGGAATATCTAATCTCCCAGAATATTAGAGAAACCCAACAAAAATAAAAAATATTACAGTATTAATCTCTAAAAATCATGCCTTTGTCTAGTGATCAGTAAATTAATAAAATATTTTATGACAAGACATGTCTAGATAGTTAATAAATGTCTCATATAATTTCCATGTAAGCAGGATTGAAAAATCATACCATACTGACTTTCCAAAAAATTATAAAATTGAGTGACTAACTTGGGGAAACCAGAGATACATACATACCTACATACCTTATGTTGTATATAGACAATTATACATATGTATACAATTACACATATACAATGTGTAATACACATAAAAATGAAAATATTGGATGGGAATCACTTCATCAGCGGTGTCAGCTTGGGGATTAAGCATATTTTTAAGGTTCAATAAATAAGTGTTTAAATTGTAAGGATGATTACAATTGAGATAACGATTAGAAAAACTTTGTACTTTCTCCTTATGGTAATTAGGATGAGATAGTTTTTGGGGGAGAGGAGTTAGGTTAAATTTCTGTGTTTTGAATTTCCTTTTATTTATAGGTGCCAGCAAAATACAACGTTCTCTTCATCTGAGAGAGAATGCTGGGTTTCGATTAATGCAATTCTATTCACAATTGTCTATATATGCCTCTGAAGCTATTAGTCAATATTGCTTGCCCTTTCCTTCCAGACAAAGTCATGGTATCCCGAATTACTTCTGGCAGTATTAAGCATTGAAAAAGGTTTTACTTCTTACATCAGAGGATCTGAGTGCGAATTCTGACTCGACTACTTGCTACTCATGTGACATCAGCAAATCACTTCATCTCAGCTTCTTCAGCTGCAAAATGAGGGAAGAAAATTGGAATTGATGATCTCTAAAACCTTTTCTCTCTCTAGGTCCAAGTCTCTGAACCCATGGTTCTTCTGCATTTGGTACACTCTCATTTAAATCAAATTTTTAAAAAATTCACCTTCATGGCAGACATTCAAACTCCAGAAGCTGTAGTCTGACAAACCTCTGTTAGAGAAAACGCAAACTCCAAGGTTTGTTCTTCAGAAAATGAGCCAAAAGCCACTTAACCCTGTTTGCCCTGCTCTCCCCCCTCCAAAACGCAAGTAGTAGTAATAATAATAATAAATTAATTTGTTAATAAATAATAATTAATAATCATAATAAATTTAAAAATTTTTTTTAAAGAAAATGAGCCAAGCCAGATCAAATTTTAAAAACTGAGGCCCAAAGAAATCAAATGACTTTCCAAAGGTCACTCAAATAACATCAGAGATCGTTCTGGAGGGTGAAAGCCCTTTATAACCTTGTCCCCCCTTCTCTTCCTGTCTTACTTTCCTTTTTACCATGTATCCTTCAGTAGAGTGGCTGGCTTCTGAGCAGTCCTAGAAGCACTGTGTCTCTTGGCTCCAAGGATTTTACTGGCTGTTGCCCAGGTCGGGAACGCTCTCCACTTCCTGGTTTCCCCAGCCTCTATCAAGTCCTAACTAAAATGCCGCCTTCTGTAAGAAGCCTTTCTCCACTCCTATTCACTGTTGTGCCTTCCCTCTCTAGATGATCTCCTGTTTTTCCTTTATATAATGTAGCTTGTTTACACCTATTTGTTTGCTTATTGTCTATCCCATTAGGCTGTGAGCTCCTTGATGGCAGGGGCTGTCCTTTGCCTCTGTTTGCATATCCAGCATTTAATACAATGCATGGCACATAAAAGGTACCTAATAAATGTTTATTGACTGACTGACTAACTGAAATGAGATTTGGATTTACATGATTTCCAATTGCCTGACACGACTGAAGACAAGAAGGGTTGAGGCGACTGGTAAGGTCTCTTCAAGCTCTACATTTCTGATTCTAAAAGTCCTTTAAACTCAGTTTCTCCCCTTCTGTGTGTGTAGGATGGGGTGAGTGTTGGGCAATATGGCCTCAAAAACACTTTCTAGTTTGACATCCCAGATCCTATAACTATTTTAAAAGTATTATGTTAATAATACTTAGGCCTAGAGCAAATTTTAAAAAACAAGTTTTGTGTTTTATATTCTATTTCTTCTGTTTCTCTGACTGCATAAGGGAGTTTTGTTATTTATTTATTTATTTATATTAGAGGAGATACCAAAGTTGGCTATGGTAGTTTAATATTTCACCATTATAAATGATTGTGCTCTAGGATTTCTTTTTCAATACTTTGAATATGCTAACAAACTTTAAGGAAAAACTTAAGGTGAACAAGCTAATATTAACCTTTGATAACATAACCAGTTGAGAGAAATACACATATATGCATATATGTATGTGTTTATATATAAAATTTATATATCTATATGATTTAGAGACTTTTTTCAAAAAAGATTTCCCCTTACATTCCCAATTCTTGACTTGACACCTGAGGAAATATTTTAAAGTCAGGCACACATGGCATTTTACTTGATGTAAAAGTGTATAGGTTAAAGTCATTTTTAAAAAAAAATTATGTTTTAATCTCTAAAGAATAAACATTTTATCCTCTAAGACAGCAGGATAAAGATTTTAATGGCATCTTGCTTTGGGATTCAAAATAAATAAGGCAAAGATGAGTTTCCATCTTCTTAAAACTAAATTACAGAGATTAAAATATATAAACACAAAATGAATGTATTCCATTTGCATATTATATTTTGCTCTTAAAGTTGATATTGAAGATTAAGGGTCAGCATTTAATCCTCGCTAACCTAATCCCTAAAATTACAAAGACAGGCATAAGTGCATGTCTGCAGCACTAAATTACCTTGAAAGAAAGCAAATTCCGGATGAAAAGAGAAGCATATTTATATTATGGTGATTTAAAATCTGTCGCCTAAACACATCTTCTCCCCTTCATCCATTGACCTAAATTGCACACTAAAAGCTTGTTTGTCTGCAAATGGGCAGCTAACACTTTGAGACAATCCAGAGATTCTTCACTTATGCAGAATCATGCCAACAATTTTTCTGACTATAATAAACACTGTCTTGTTCATATTCTGCAGGAACAAGAATTGAGTTATAAAACAGAGGACTTTCTTTACAGTTTTAAAACCATTTCCTGGACATAGCTAATTATAAAAATTCAGATCGCTGAAAGCAAGACATTGTTTGTAGAACAATACACATAAAGAATGCTCAGTTAGGTCTTTCCTAGTATCAAAAAATATTGACTATTTCAACTAAACTCAAATATTTCTTTTATTCAAAAGATGGGATTTTCCACAAATTATGTATGTAAGAGTTTTATTTATTGTTTCCCAATTTATGAAATCTGAAATCCACTATAATTAAGTTTAAAAGCTAAAGAAATTGTTCTTACATTCACCAAGCAACACCAAAAACCTCTCTTTTTTCCTCTAAATAAAAAACTCCCTTCAACAACTATGGGGGGGGGGAGAGAGAGAGAGAGAGAGAGAGAGAGAGAGAGAGAGAGAGAGAGAGAGAGAGAGAGAGAGAGAGAGAGAGAGAGAGAGAGAGAGAGAGAGAGAGAAAGAGAGAGAGAGAGAGAACAAGGAAAATACCATGATAAAGTAGCAAAAGTCTTGTACATACATGAAGGATCAAAAATTTCTCTATGTTCTATTGGTTTTGTCACACTAAAATATGTGGTAGTTAAGATAATTTGCTTCAATTACATTATCTATCTTTTTAAGTTCCCCCATAAGGACTTGATTCTACTACAAATCTTTGTTATCAGTACTGCCATCAAAAAGTATTAGATTCCTTTTTTAAAGTACGTGTCAAGTAACTTTATGAAATTTTAAAAAAATTAAAAAGGAATCCATGTTGTTAAAACTTAGCATATGTGTATAATATATACATGACATATATCTAAATACATTATGTATGTATGGATATAGACAGAGACAGACAAGAAAGACAGGAATTGTTTGTATAACTTAGAGAAACCCTTTCTTGTTTGGTTGGATACAGAAGATGAGGATACTCTTCTTTCTCCTGACATTTGTCAAAGACAAGATAAATGATACTAAATTAAACACGTCTACCATCTTTATGTGTGTGTTAAGTCCACGTAAGAGTATATTTCAAATACACCCTGAAATATTTTTCACACTAATCCTAGGTTTATGTAAATGGAAAAAACTTCAATGAAAAGGTTCAATCATCTTAAAAGAGAGAATACACTGCAAATGATCCAGTGATGCTCTGCATTTCAGGGCCAAACCCCTGCTGTTTAGTCATGGTAGTTACAAAAGCAGGCTAATGAAAGCTGCAAAAATTATAATTAATTTTCATTCTAAAGAAATCATTCTGCTCTAATCAACTGCCTATCAAATGTCAATGTAAATTATGCTAAAGAAAAAAATTATTAGACCAGGTTTGCTGAGTAAAATTTTCCATACAGTGTATCTGAAAGGGTGCCTGTGTGGGATTTGCTTTTAATGAACACCCAATTACAATTACAAGCTAAATGAACCATCTGCCTTTTGTTGGTTTGTTTGTTTGTTTTCACAGCCTCACTGGTGGAGAGTGCATCTTCAGCTTAATTCTCATTCAAAATGGTAGACTGCCTTATCACCAGCTATTCTCGTCCATTGCATTCTAACAGAAAATCTGTAACAGATGTTTTCAATTTTATGAAGAGGACAAGTATGTTTTATAAATATGTTCCAAACATTAAAGACTGGCGTTTATAATAATAAGGTACATGCCTGTTTCATACTGGAGTACTAGGATGACTAAGTACCCCTAAGCTCTAAATTAGCACATAAAGTATTCATAGACCAATACTAATAAAAACAAGTCCTGATGTACTTTATTAAACATTTCATTCAAGTAAATGTGTTTTGTCTCTACTCTCTAATAGGTGATCATTTGTTTCAAAGGGGCATGCATGAGGACTTTCAATAATGACATCTATTACCAAACCTTTACTGAGAGGTTTAAAGTGGTTAGTTGGATATATCATCTGGCATCTGCATAAAACATTAAAAATGGAAAAATCAGTCTCTTATTAGCATGTGTCTCATATTAGCAGAGCTTTCCCTGCTGAGTTTTGGGGACCATGTTACTATGAAACAGTTGGAACAGTGACTTTTATCAAGGTCATTTAGGGGAAAGAAAATAAGATCTTGGGGCATATACTTGAAAATAAGGCACCATTTACAAATGATATCACTATGGGACACAAAGGGATATTTTATAAAATGAAAGGTTAGATTTTTAGTTATAGCAATGTTTATAGTGCTCACAATGTAATGTTGACTCAAAGCTGAAACCAACATGTACCTTTCATAACTCTTAATTGTTTTTTTTTTCTTTTACATGAAAGATATTATTATACTGCTAAGTCCTTGGGGAGCTTAGTATCTCCACTGATTCCTAGGTTACTTATGGTGGAGGGGTGATAGAATGAACTTCCATACTGTATATAATATATTAACTAGATACTAAACACTAGGTATATATATTCTGAGTCAGCTGGGTAGTACATACAGTGGATAGGATGCTGGAGTTGGAGTCAAGAGGACGAGTTCAAATCCTACATCAAACACTTTCTAGCAATGTCACCCAAGACCTTAACCTCACTTAACCTCTCTCAGAGTCAGTTTCCTCATCCAAAAAATGGGAATAAATAAGAGCGCCTACCTCACAGGTATTGTTGTGGGGATAAAATGAGATAACAAATGTAAAATGTTTTGCAAGCATATAAATATAAGCTATTGTTAGTCTCTCTCATCAGCACACTTTTATTTAACCCTAACCTACAATGAATTACTTCAAAGGTAAAAGATCATCTCAGTATCATTTTAGTTTATGAATTCTACAGAAAAAACTGTCAAAGATGACAATTATTGGCAACTATAATGACAATTTTAGAATGTAGCTACCTGTTTTCAAAGGGAAAATGAACTTTGCTGAATTTCTACATGCATGTTTGTATGTGTGCACTCACGGACGGCAGTTTGAGACTATTCTGCAGAATTCTCCTCCTTTAAAAAAAATTCATGATCCTAGAAATCAGATTCTTATTTTTTTTAATTAAAGATGCACTAAAGAACCTATTTCATGCAGCTAAATATACTAAAAAAAAATGCATTCACTGATTATAGCTTGCTAGTAGAAAGATGAGTTTGGGCCTAAATTCTTCCTGCTTTCAGTGGATATTTAGTTATCATCTACAATGGAAACTAAAATTTGCTGCTTTAGAAAAGCAGCTTGCATACTAGGGTCCACTCAGTTTAATGGTGTCTGCTTTGAAGATTATTTTAATCTCCACCCACCCTCATTCTCAATGGGAAGAATGAAGAACATGACAGCTCCATCCTGGGGATTTCATCCTCAGAAATAAACTAAATGTAAAATTCTTTGAAGGGGCATCATTGCAGCAAAACTACCTTTTAAAACCTTTACCTGTTTTGCTAAGGAATAATAGAGGTATATACAGACACACACACATACAGATGTACATACAGGCATATATATATATACACACACATATACATAGTTTTATACCTTTTATGCTATATTTTTATTTCAGTATTTTGATTGGGGAAAGCTAAATACTTGTGTTTGATTTGCTTAATGCTACTTTTTGTCACTTTTGCTTTTTAGTTATTAACCCACAGTTTTAACTACTGCTTTAAAAAAACTGTGAGAAAATACATAATTTAAAATAAGATATTGTTTAAAATAAAAAAAGTTATGACCACATAGCATTATTACTAATTTTAACTATATATTGTACATGTATCACATCATGAATATTGATATAATCTAAATAACAGAGCAGATATGGTACATTTAAGTGCTTAATTAAGTATCCCATAAAAGGCATTGCATGCTCAAGTAGTAGACTACCTTTGAAAAAAGTCACTTCCGACTAGTATACATGTATTGTCTTAGCTGACTTAATATTAATGGAGTGGGTTACCCCTCTCCCCAAAGAAAGTTCATTCAGAATTCATAATCTTCCTTTCCATACAGAAAAGAGTACATTGAAATTTCTTAGAAACTGTATTTGTATATGTTTTCAAAATTTTTTTTAATATCAGGAAGATAAAATATAAAGTCCATAGATGACCAAGTAAAAATAAAATGGGTTTTACTATGCTTCTTTTCAGTATCTAATGAATATTCACCAATTGCTCATTCCTAGCAAAATGAAATGAGTAAATCTAATATGGCAGGCTTTCTCAACTGTATATGGTAGAAAGCCTGCAATAAAGAAAAACATACTGATTATGTTGTTTACGGGTAGAGCATTAGTCTACCTCGTTGAGACTAGAAAAACCAACACCAGCTTATTTACATTTGAAACTTCCATTCAGATTTTAAATCTACTGTCCTTACAAAAGCAGGGAAGAAGGGAGAGACAACTAGAGCAGGTGCTGTACTGGATCAAACCCTTCATCTATGGAGTCTAGTATTCTAATTTTTATTGTTTATAGTTTATATTATAGTTTATATTGTAGATTTGCATTACCAAAGCAAAAACAAAAACAAAAACCTGACACAACAGAGGAATTGACACCATGATTCTGTCAAGAATTAAGTTCTTTCCTGATTCAACCAGACGATAGTATTTCCTAAGTTTCAATGGTGTAAATTCTCCAGTGTTTTACTCATATGTAAACAGTGTATAATTATTCAATTCCTTCTTAAAAAAACAATATGGGCTAACTTCTTTCTATAATGTTTTTGAGATGGCCTCTTAACCAGGAAGACTCACGCTTTCTTTTGACTTTGCAACTCCTGCCAAAATTATGAGCCCTTATATGTTCCATGGCAATGAGCTTCATAGGTACATTATTTTCAGTGAAAACCAAAATTAAAAGCTTCTACTGTCAGTTTTAAATTTACTTCTTTCCGTTACACCAAGTGCCCTCTGCTTCTTTCCTGAACACAATAAAAAGATGCACATGGTCCAGTTCCACTATTTCTGTCATTATTTCATAGACTTCAGTAAATTCTGCTCCTACTCTTCTCCTTTAGAGATTTATTAATACCAGCTTTTAGTCATCTGTAAATCCATCTATGTTGCCTGTAAGCATTCTTGTTACCCTGGTCTGGATCTTTTCAATCTGTTATATGTGTTGGGGTGAAAGGTTCATGTCTATAATATTTCTGTTTTGTGCATGCTGATGCAATAGAATTTTACAACATGCAACAAAGAACAAAAATCACTGAAATTGCATATGTAAAATAATAAAACTAGCAAAGGGCAAATGCTCAGGTCTTAGAATTGTGTGGCTATAAGAATCAGCATACAAGAGACCTCATACTCAAGCCATCTCTCCCATAGGAGTACATTTCCAATTAATTGGAATAGTATGTCAACTAAATTGAACTGCAGAAATCATCTTTGTCCTTCTAAAGCAAGAAATTAGATTTTTTTAAAGAGTAAATTGTAAAAAAAAAAAAGGAGTAAAATTAAGGCTTGGCAGAATAATGGACAGTTGTCACTATCCATTTCAAAGTTACTGGTGTTAAAAAGTTAGGTAGTATAAACCATCACTGTGCTATGAACATTAATTTTATATTGATCCATTTCTTATTTTTAAATATATAAAAATACAAAATCGAATCAAGATTCTAAAGGTTCTAATCAAAGCATGCACAATTATTCTTCCCCTTTCCCCTGCCTGTGCTACTTAACTGTGATATGCTATATCAAGGTCAAGAGCAAGTCATAATGGTATAAATTCTTTAGCATTATTTATAAAATTTTATATCATTAATTAATATGTTTTCTTTTGTAGAACTAGAAATACAGAAAAGTTAGAGGCAGCATAGTATAAAATAGACAGAATGCTAGATTTAGGAAGACCTGGGTTTGAATCTTACTTATAACACATACTAACTATGTGACCTTAGGCAAGTCATTTAACTTATCTGAATCAATTTCCCCAGGTGCAAAATGGGGATATTAATATTGTCTACTTCAAAGGCTTATTGTAAAGCTCAATTGTTATACAGACACAAATATATACATATATACATTGTATATGTAATGCACACACACACACAGAGTCACACACACATAAGCTCAAATAGCTTAAAACTGCACTAAGACTTTTAGAACACCCTGGGGAGACAGAGAGAGAAAGAGAGAGAGAGAGAGAGAGAGAGAGAGAGCTCTATATTATCTATGAAATGTCTATCATAGATATACAGATAGAGCTAGCTCTATAGATTTATAAACATATACATCTATTGGTCTCTAGACAGATATAGACATATTACATATAAAGTGTTTTGCAACTTTAAAGTCTTACATAAATGTAAATACCTATTATTACATATGAGTGTTTTGGTACTATGTGACTTTTAACACTGAAATATCACTTGATTTTTGAATGTAGTCAATCAGATTAGAGACTATTTGAAGGTCCAAATTTCCCAAATAAAACTACATTAAAAATTGTGAACAGGACTGGAAATCTAATGATCAAACCCAAATCACTCATTTCAATAATTAATGGAACTAGTTATAAATATAATATTTAAAGAGTCAACATAGAGAAGCCTAATGATTCAGTGTAATCACTATCCGAAAGCCTGGCAGTACTCATGTTCAACGTGTTTGTTTTTCTTAACAAACCATAGCAAGCCAATAGCTTGGGAGCTGGGGTGGGGATAGGGGTAGCACAGCCTTTGATTGCCTAGAGGTGTCAAGTCTAGCTTATGGTGTCTGCAATAATAAAAACCAACATGAGGCAGTACCACTGCTCTGTGCAGAAAAGGTATACATCTCTTTTATTCTGTCAACTCAATTATCCTGGTGTGATCTTCTAGTCTGTGGATTATCCAGTCCCTTTGCTAGTCATCTTTCTCCCACTGGTTTTCTTGCCAATTGACTGTTTCATGGTTCACTTTCATACCCACCAGAAAGAAGAGCAAATGAAATGCTAGTCAGTCAGTTTCAGTATTTGTAACAACTCAAATGAAAGATGATGTGGTAGTGGGGGTATGTAGATTGAAATTACTGGCTAAAATAGGATTTGCCTATGGACTTAAGTTCCCCACATTTTCCTTGACCCAGACTCAAGTGATAATTCACAGACCCATATAAAATGCTAGAGTCTGAAAGAACCTGAGAGAACATTTAGCCCAGTCTCTTCTATAGGAAGTTATTCACCTGTTATGCTTGGAATGTGATTTTATGTATGAACAAGCTGAAAAAGCCGTCATTGAAACCAGTACTTTTCAGGAGCACTAAATCGCTGAAAAATTAGCTAGACAGACAAACCACGTTGAGATTAACTTGTCAGCGCTAATGTTAAACTATTAAAATTTTGTTTTTCCTGAATGCCATCAGTGAAAATTAAAAGCTTTCACAATTTATACCACATACCCTTTCAATAGGAATAATACACTTTAGTCACTAAACAAGAATTAATTGCTTTAGCATTCATTAACAAGGTTCTTATTTATTGTTTTTGCTTTTAGCACATCCCAATGCAAACCCCAAAGGGTTAATGCAGCTAGATGAGCTGAAATTCATGAGTATAATCCGAAACAAGTGAGTTGAAGTTCTATCAGGTCTATTTCATAGCATCAGGGATTACTGCTAGCAATCTAATCCTACTGAGCCTAAGGGAGGTGTGTTCTATTGTATTTGAAATCCTGGCCAGGAAAGAACAGAAGGTTAAATGGGTGCCTTGCTCTGTAATCAAATATCACAGGCACTACTTATCTATTCAATGAACAACTGACGTAGAAAATCAATTAGGAAACAAATAGCTTCTTTGGAATTTTTGCCCAGAAAAAAAAAGAGAGAAAGGATAAAAGAAATTATGTTATTATGCATGTTTTACAGAAATAGAATGCTATGAATTCTAAGGCATTTATAGTTGTGCTAACAAGTTTATACAATCTACATTACTCCTACTGAGAGTACTTCTGTACATTTTTTTTAATGAAGGCATTTTTAGGGGAAACCAGATCCCCAAACTCAAATAGATCTAATTGTGACTCAATTACCCAATGCAAGTAAAAGTCATACCCAAAACAATCCCAACACAAAACACTGATTACACTTGGAGGAAAAGCTTAAGGAATAACACACATATGTGTTGTAATGGTTTTGATGGCATGATTAAAATAATGTATCATTGGTGAATAGCATTCCTTCAACTATGCATCATCTTTTGTTAACATCCTAGGAATACTAAAAGAGGCAGCAGCAGCTCCTGCTGGTCTTTGTTCCCAGCAGGGAGAGGTCCTTCCCTTTTGGTGGTCTTAAGGTTAACACTCTCCCCTCTCCTCCCTCCCCCTTCCTATACCTGTCATTCTGAATAGACTTCACAGTCCCTGCACACAGACAAACAGGCTGACCTGGCCATATAGCCTGACCTTGGGCAGGCTGAAGATCACATCTGGTTATTAATATTGGGGCATTAAAAAATGTAATCTTGCAGGCCCAGGAGAAGTTGACTAGCAATTATGCACTACGTATTGCCTGTCAATCAAGAAGCATCATGTTGCTAAGTGTTAAAAATGGTTCATCCGTACCTGACCAGGAATTTTAAAATAAAACTTCTCTTCAGTTCTATGAACCCCAATGAAAGAAGTCTGTTCAAACCCTTTATGTCCTCAGCTTATCTGTCCTTATGCTTTCAATTATTTTTTTTTACTCTGCTTTATAAGAGTTCTTATAGCATAATCCATTTGCAGGTTAAAGCAGATATAATTGGAAAAAATATCACCCTTTCATAGTCATAGAAGATATTTTACAAATGGGACAGAATACTTTTAATATTGTCATTGTAGTTCAGTGTGCATATAATTTTTTTTAAAACTCTGTCTTCTCATTCTTTACTATTATTGTAAATTACTTCATATAGTTTTCTCTCTCAGCCTATGTGCATGACATGTTCAAGGGAAGAAATACAGCGGTGTGGTATGCTTGGAAAATACAAAATATTTTTCAATAATGACTGGCATCTGTCTCAAGCCACAAATATAAAAAAAAGAGAGAGAGGCTATGCTTAACTAACCCCTTTTCTATAATTCACGCCATAATTCTTATATATCCCAAGATGCATGCTTGGTGGTAAAAGATATTTCTTATGGAAACTACAGTAGTGTCTATGTTATCCCCTTTGGCAATCATCTCTGTTATAAGAATTTCAATAGCTACTAACATAATTATTTTCAATTTTTTTATTTTTTATTTTTTATACACAAACCTATGATTGTGCTATACAGCATATTTTTCCCAGACCTAAGAAATAACTTTACCCATAATGCAATGAAGCTTATAACAGAAGCTTATATGAAGTCTTCACTTAAAAATTTTTTTTCCATATATTTTATTTTTCTCAACTCATCAAAAATTTTTTCGTTGAAAATGAAGCTGATCTGAAGAATCTCAGTGTTTTTTTTTTTCTTCTCACAATATAAGTAGCCTCTCAGAGCCCACTGAAAGCTTTTGTATCTGCTCTGTGGATTACTGTGCTTTTGGAGCTGAAGGCCAGAACCCATGTGGCCCACTGGAAAGGGCCAGGGTACAGAGGCCCATCCCTACACATGCTCTGTAGAATGGTACCCACTGTAACAATGAATTTCGCCACACATTCAGACTCTCAGTAGCACCAAATTCACTGTCTCCTCAAAAAAAAAATCCACAGATGTTTGAATTTGTAAGAACTGCTACTGAGGGGCTCCTGTATTTTGACTACAGTCTCTTCACATTTACTTTGGCTTACATGCCTACATGTTATCTATGCCTACATGTTATCTATGCCCAGAGATCCTTTGTATCATACAAGTACATAGACATAAATTGATAGGTATCAGGCTTTGTTTAATCACAAACCTCAAAGGTCTGTAGTACTTCAGTACTGGATGTGTATTAACTAAAGGGCATCCAGAAGTAACAAATGTACATCAAAGTGCTCAACTTAGGCCAGGAGAACGTACAAAAAAACTCCTTGACAGCAGGAATTGTCACACATCTGTCTTTGTATGCCCAACATCCAGCACAGAGCCTTATATGTGGCAGGTGCTTAATAAATGGCAATTGCATTAAATTGTATAATTGGCTGTCATGACAGTGAATCTTTAATACATCTAAGGGACTATTTTGACTGAATTGATTGGTCAGTTTAGTAGAAAAAATAATAATTCATTCACTGAAATAATTTGATTTTTTTAAGTGAACTGGTCAGTTAGCTTACTGAATTGATCCCATCTGCTCTTTCTTTCAGTAAATACTATTTTGCAGACAACCTCAACAGCCAAACATGCCCACATGTCTCAAGTAGATTCAAGTCTATTCTGGGGGTGGGAGGGATTTTTCACTAGCATAGACGAAGTTATTTATATCTTATTTATGTTAGAAGCACTTCCTTAGGGATTCGTTGCAGGTGGTTCATTCAAATCCTTTTGCAGAGTAATGGGCTGTGACAGAAAGATAGTGTGGTATTGCAGAAAAAGCCCTAGACTTGAAGTAGGGAGAAATCTGGTTGAAATTCCACTGTCATCATGGGCAAGTTCTTTCAGCTTTCTGAGTCTCAGTTTCCTCTTCCATAACAAATATCTGTAGTATCTACCTCACAGAGTTGTGAGGTTCAAAAGGGATAATGTATGTAAAGTGAGTTGTAAACTATAAAGTACCATATAAATGTCTGGTATTACACAGTAGATTCAGAACATATTTATTTTCTTCTATTTGCCTTGGTTGTTGGTGAAGCTACAAGTGTTTAAATGTCTAAAAAAAGACATAAAATGTTCTGTTCTCTCTCATAGCAAGATATTTAGGAATTCTGATATTTTGTTAGAAAGCAAAACTCCAAAAGCATAGACTCTGAACCTGTCTTTCTAGAATAACAAGAAAAGAAAAAATTACAAAATCATTACAGTAGCCTACAAATGAGCATGCAAGCTAGAAGGCCTTGGAAAGCTGACTCTCCTGAGACCTATAAGATCACTGATCAGAAAATAGATTATATATCTCCTGCCCAGGGATATCTTCATGTATAAGGAAAGCAGATTTCTACAACTATGATGAAGCAATGTGTGGTTCCAAAAAATTAGCAGAGACGATCCTGCAAGGGTCAGCACAGAAACCCTAGATTTTTCACTAACTGCCTCAAGAAAGGTAATACTCAGATATTTCTTGGACTGATAGCTCACTAGCTTGCCAGATACTTCAGCAAAAGAATAGCTGCTCTGTACTGAGTACCTCTCCATGTGACAGCTTGCCATTTCTGAATGAAAAAAATATTTTTAAATACGTTAATGATGAATCAAATTCAAAAGAGAAAGAGAGGATTCTGGAATAAAGTCACAGAGGGATGCCCCCCCCCCATGACTTTATTAAAGCACAAGATGTAGTCATACCCAGATATACACCATTTAAAGGAAGGGATCCAAAGAGAGGAAAAGACAAATTTCTCCATTATGCAAATAGGAGATTATACAATTAATTGAGATCACCCTACATATAGATGAAACATGCAAATACCAACAAGCCAAGAAATATATCTAGACAAATACCATATCTACAACTCTTGGAAACAGTGGATCCAGATGGCCATTCACTCAAGACAGTAGACAACAATTTAAGGTTCGAGTCAGAACTTTAAGAAATTTTGTTTAATTTTAAGAAAAATATTTCTAAGAGGTATTCTACTTTTCCTTGCCTTCTTAAACAACTAAACATAATTTAACCTTGCCTTGATGACTTAGGGTCATGGTACACAGTAGGAAATATGCTAGACTTGGAGGAAGGAGAACTGATTTTTTTCCCAGGACTACTACAAACTAGTTTTGTGATCTTAGGCAGGTCCCTTAACCTCATGAGGCCTTAGTATCCTCATCCATAAAATAAGGACTTTAAAAAAAGATCCCTTCCAGACACTGGTGAATCTATAATTCTGTTATTCCTGTATTTTAAAACATCATTTATTTCAATGTACTAATGTGATAAGGCAGAGAGGGTAAATGCAGATGCCAAGGATATAGAACATAGGATTGGCTCAACACTAATCCCATCAATAGCCCTGGTATTTACTTTCTGGCCAAATCCCTGGTATTCCTTTTATTTTTGATATACCTTTCCTTAAAAGGTGAAGTATGTATAGTTGGAGGATCTATTAGGTTCTGTAACATGACTGTCTTCCTACAAAATTAATTATGGAATAAAAAGCTAAATAAGTCTCATCACAAATGAAATCCCATCTCCATTCCCCTTCCTATCTTCTTCCTCCTTGGTGTGCAACCAACAATCAAAACACTGGGCTTTCTGCATTACTAGCAAAGGTCTATAGGCTTTTAACCTTGTACTCACTCTTCTATCTCACACTAAATTTGTTCACAGGGTAGAAGGAAGATACAACCCTCATCATTTCAAGAATTTTATGCGAGGTGCTTGAGAAGGGTTGTATCCCAAAGTCTGTAAATAATTCTTCTTCTTCTTCTTCTTCTTCTTCTTCTTCTTCTTCTTTCTTCTTCTTCTTCTTCTTCTTCTTCCTTCTTCTTCTTCTTCTTCTTCTTCTTCTTCTTCTTCTTCCTCTTCTTCTTCTTCTCCTCCTCCTCCTCCTCCTCCTC
>CM053594.1:221218228-221223935 GCA_028646575.1 Pseudocheirus occidentalis | reverse complement strand
TTTTGTATTTGCTTATGTAGACTATCTAGACTATTTCCTCCTGGTGTAATATAAGCTTCTTGAGGTCAAGGATTGCTTTTGTCTTTGTGTCTCAAGTGGCTAACACAGTGCCTCATAGATGGTAGGTGCTGAATAAATGTGTGTTGGATGAATGAAAATTATAAATAGCATCCCTAATACATAATACAATATACTTCCTGGTATTTGAAAAAAAAACCCACCTATACTGAATTAGCTGTTTTATTCTATAAGGGCATGTTTTATCAAATGTTTCATTTGAAAAACTGAAGTAGCTAAAAGGATCAGAGCTAACCAAGTACATTGTTTCTTTTTTAAACCCAGTAATTTACAAATTGCTTTTAGCAATCTATTTGATATTACACATAATACTTATGTGTAAGTATTAGACCTACACATATTATCCTATGATGCAAAATATTATTCCTATACTCTTTTTATTTTTGGACATTATGATACAATAAATAATTTGAATTACAATTTCATTTTTTAAAAATCCAGATGCTGGAATTAAAATTCACACTACATTTCAACCTTGAAATGAACCTAAATCTGAAACTAATAAAAAAAATGGCAACAATTTCCATAGTTAGGTTAATGTTTAGCAGCAGAGAATAACTTTTGTTTATCTCTGAAAACAGCTTTCTTCATCAAAACAAATGGCTGCAATAAGATTAAGTGAAACATGTTTTTGGTTTCTTAGATGCACAGACATATTCCAATTTCCTTCTGCACAATGATTTTTATGCAAATGTGTGCCACACAATCTCTTGACCTCTTTTGCCATCATACTGGGACAATGACAGTTCAATAATTGGAATGGCACATATCTGGTATATTTGATTTTGAATTACAAAGTTAGACATAAGCCTATTGAAATGAAAATACTTGACACCATGTTAATTCCAAACCGATCAAGTTATCATTGTTTCATATTAGTAAAAAGCAAATAAAGTTGGAGCTAATTGTTCCACTTTGATTTCCTTCCTTGCATTCTTTCTCCAACACACCTCCTCTCATTCTCTCTTGGTCCCTGATTTCTAGTTCTTAACCCTAGTTCTTTCATCCATAACATGGGATAATGAGAAAACCCCCAAAATGTACCTTGGGGGAATGTTTCACTATAAAGTTACCTAAGGATTAAATCCCTCTTGGGTTTCACTGCTCATGATAGAGACAATCTATGCCTTCACTATTCCCAGTTGATTTAAAATACAAATATGCAAACAGCATCATGGAATCCAGACAGACTAGTCTGCTTCACTTCTCACAAATGGGAAAAAAAAAAGAGGGGGGATGTAAGAGGGTAGTGTACTGTAATTAAGCTTTTGATTTTGATGAACGAATTCTGTGGGCACCTCACTTTAAAAAGATAGTATAGGTTCAGCTGAAGAGCAGGTGCTGCATGGTATTTGCATTTCCCGCATAGAAAGGAAGACCCACTAGCTGACCATGAAAATTCTTGACCCCATCCTACAGCCTGGACTCTAAATCTAATCTGCAAAATATTGCAAGAGCCTCCTTTGTTCTTTTAGTTTAACTATCTAGAGTTGTACATTTCTTACGATGCTTTTTTATTGGGCTCTTTGGAAATATTTGCGATGTTTTGTGATATATAGAACACATAATTTATTTTGTGGGAAAACATTTTTACGCATTGATTTATTCATTAATCAAATGTTTGGGTGCTGGATAAATGAAGGTCATGCTACTAGGGACTGTAGGGAAAACAACAATGGCAAAATTGACAGACATGATATCAACATGCTTATGTTTGCCATTGGACGAATGCAACCAAGTTTAGAAAACTGATAAGTTGAAAACACTCATGCATTAAGGGCTTAAGAAATTCCTAAATATTAAACAGATTTGCTAATGAAATAGACTTTATTTCTATATTTGGTACTCATCAATTTTATTTTTAAAATATTCATGAAAAAGTTGAAATTGAAATTAAGGTGACTCTAAATTCCTTTTGTATAAGTTTTATTTCATGATTCAACTTTATCTCATTTTAGCTTTACCAGAGGAAAGCTCACCTAGGTTGTGTTATCTTTTTAAATTAGAAAAAATATAATACTTTGTACTATAGAAAGTTCTACCCTAAAATGAAAATATTTTTTTCTCTTAAGGAAGGTTTTGACCAAAACTGCTTTTCCTTTTTAAAAATATAAATAAGTAAATTTAAAGTAAAATATTATTGCCAAAACCTGAATACAGCTATACTTGGGTTTTTTTCTGTCATCGTTAGCAACAGACATAAAGGTATTCTGTTTTTGAGCCCATATGGAAAGATCATCAACACTTTCTGCCTCTGGGTCCTTTGCCAAAATACCATGTCCCACATGCCTTTTACCTTAAACATAAAAGAAAAGGTGTTTTTCTGGTCAAATAAAGAAATAATTTTTACTAGCATGCGTCTAATGTTTAAGCTGCCTAAATCCTGCCAAAGACATTAAAACACCATCTGTAAAACAGATTTTCATTAAATTGATCATTTTAAAGTTAAGCAGCTAGGCAGATGATGCTTTAGGACTAACCTTTAACCTTTAACCTCCTTAAACTAGAATTAAGTCACACACTTTTAGGTAATACCACTTTAGTTGGAGAACGGGAGAAGTGATCTATTTAAATTGAACTGACAAATTATGGTCTTTATAGTGTTCTAAATCAATATGTTGTCAATAAGAGAAAAATTAAGAGAAATTGATTCATAGCTCAGTATTTGCCTTTGGTAAATACTGATTCTCATTTTTTTCCTTTAAAATGTAACTAATTAATGAATTTGGTATGGGAATACCACTGTGAATTCAGCACCTGAAAGCTAATGGAATTATAGATCATCAGATTAGAAATTACTTTAAGTCTAATTTTAATATTTTCTCATGCAAATTATTGCTTTTCTTGTTATTGTCCAGGTTTTCTCAATTAAAATTAATATCGTTTATTAAGCAATTACAATTTTGGGCACCAGGCAACTAAGCTTGCTGTTTCTATTGTCCTTGATTTGCTTGACAATGACTTCATGTCTGGCTGCCACACAGAACTGCCATCATTCAAAAGGAGAAAAAATTACAGTGGAAAATGGCATCCTTAAAATGGTGTAGGTAGGTAGAGATGTATGGAGATATGCAATATAGGGACAGATGGAAAGTTATGATGATATGTACTGCACCATCAATAACCCCGAAGCTCTCTAAACCTGGAAAACTCTAACTTTTCTTCATTAAAAATGGAAATACACTTAGTTGCTATGGAGCATCCCCCCCCCCTTTACTAATAGTTATTAAGTACTTTTTGCTGGTTACTGTAAAAGATTATGGCTTAATTTTATAATATCAAATTCTAACAGTCCAAATATATGGGGTTTTTTCCCCTCTAAAAAGCCACAACCGAAACTGCATTGACTGAAAGGAAGACTGTTCCCTCCCCACTCCTACCCCGTACCACCCACTGGCATTGCCATACTAGGAGATATACTTGAATGATATAGTAATAGGAAAGTTAGACTTTAAAAAAAATCATAATAAAATGAATAATGCAGGAGGGACAAGACTATCTTTTCTTTTTACTTTGAAAAATCATGAAAAAAATTTGCTTAAAAGTAGTCAGTTATTTTTCCACCTGTCAGGCTCTGATTTCCCTAATAACTTTGAAATCTATGCTTACAGTCATCTTCTTTAGTCCTTCATGAGTTGGTAAACATTCAAAGACAATAGCAAACCGACTCTGCAGTGAAATTTATGAAGGCAACTTCCACAAAGAATGGTCAGTGACTCTAAGCAACTATTCATTCCTCCCTAAAAAGAGAAATTCAGACTAGCCTGCTCTCTAAGGTTCCTTCTAACTTTGACATTCTGTATTATTCTATCCAAGTAAGATACCTTCAAAAAATTTTTAAGAAAAAAGAAACATCACCATTCTGCCACTCATCATGCTTCCATATGATATTAATAAAATGGAAAATTTTATACATTTCTATCTTACATGCCAACCATGTTAACTTAATTGTTAGAGGAGCTGGCTGCTTGAGTGTAAACACAGTTCATGAATATTCTATATGACTCCCAGGACCTAGAGCTATTATTTATACAAAATTAATATTTTTCTTTTCCTAGGTATTCTGAAAGTTTTATTAGTTTCAACTAGTAATAGAAAGACATTTACAATCAAACTCTCATCAACTAACCAAAATCATTAAAGTGTAATCCAATTTTTCCTTTGTATTTTGTTTTTAATATCATAAACTTAGAAAACTTCCATCTTATGCTGAGGCCTTCTTCCATGTAAGCCAAGTCTAACACTTTCATTCCTGATCTGTAAAGCACCGATAATGGAAGAAAAGCCAATACAAATTCAGACACTAGGTCCATACCATCATGCATAGTATTTCTACCAATCTAATGAAACTTCAAACTGGAACAACAACAACAACAACAACAGGTCTCATAAACAGAACTAAACCAACAAAATTAAGAATGTTTGTAGCCAAGTTAGAAATCCACAGTTTGTCCCCTCTCATGTTCATTTTAAAAATAGGATTTGAAAAAGCATAGGTACGATAATCAGTAGTTGACTCCTGATAGTTTAGTTATCACTGATTTCTAGTATAAATCAATAGATAACACTTGCAAAATGGATTTTGTAATCATATTTAGAGCTTGTTACAATGACTAATGGTTTGCAATATTTCCTGAATTTTTAATATCCTCTAGACAAAAGAAGTTTTTAATAAGTTACAAAGTTATTCATCATGGAAATGGATGTATTACATTTGTATATGAACCAAGACAATCAAGCCAATCCAGTAGACACACTGAAGAGAATAAATTACCCAGTAATTAGGGTTTGGAAAAAGTCATGACAAGTTGTGTAATAAATGGTGTTCATCACTCGCACATATTCATCACATCTGCATAGTCTTTTCCAGTACAGACAAAAATATATGTGCCATAAATCTGAACATATTTATTGACACCACACCCTTTAATGTCTGCAAAAAAAAAGCAGCATGACTAGCTTGGGACAGAGGCATGTAAAATGATGACAGTGTTTACTTTTGAACACTTTTTAATAATGCTCTGTGTGAGTATGTTTACTCTTGTGTTACTGTGAACACAGAGGAGAACAGTCATGTTTTGATAGATTATGTTTGTCAACAGGCTCATATGCCAAAAGATGATGTCTTTCCCGACACAGAACAAGGATTTTTCCTTCCGCTCCCTACCCCCACCTTACTCTCAGTCAATAAATATCTAGCTAACAAAGTTGCTGTTTTTAAAAAAAAAAGGAAGGAAGGAAGGAAGAAACCATACAAACTCTACTGTCTATGAAACTATATGGAAAAGTCATTTTATCTTGGGAAGCTAAGGATTCAATTGGTACTAAAGAAGCACACATAATTGGACATAAAATAGTTCTCTTGAACAAATTCTTCAAGTTCCATGTACCATGACTAAGAAGTATGATTTTAGTACCATTAACCAGAAAACCAGAAAACTCCATCCTTTAATTTGTTCTTTCCTCAAAGGTTTGTGCTGCAAGCTTTGAAACAGTTAATTTCTTTCTCTACTTTGTGCCAACTGAAATTGATGTCACTGCTTACCTTGTATAGTTTCAGGGCTGCCTCGTGCCTGTGATTGGTGGTATGTAAGCGCAATTTATCCACACTGTTGGTGTAGTAGTCACA
>CM053594.1:221195728-221208228 GCA_028646575.1 Pseudocheirus occidentalis | reverse complement strand
TTCTTCTTCTTCTCCTCCTCTTCTTCTCCTCCTCCTCCTCCCCCTCCTTTTTCTTCTCCTCCCTCTTTGTCTCTCTCTCTCTCTCTCTTTCTCTCTCCCCCCTTCCTCCCATTTCCCCCTCCTCTCTGCCTCTCTTTTCTCTTTCTCTCCTTCTTCTGTGTCCTTCTCTGTCTGTCTCTCCTTTTGTTTCTTCTTTCTCCCTGGATCCATTCTTCATAGTCCCTCCAGTCAATGGTTTAATTAATAGTTCTCATTTACATATGCCCACACATACATATACATGTGTATGCTTTGGCACTGCTAGGAAAAGGAACACCTTAGAAAAAGGTATGGTTCTTTTAAATAAAATTATGACTGGGGAGAAGAGTTGTTTTACTTCTTTTCACAATTTTAATGAAGCTTCTCCAGCTGCTTTCCTTTCAGAGAAGGATCAGCATTCTCAGCTAAACTAAACTACAGTACAGTGTGACTCATTTTTGTTGTTGTTTCAGGAAAGAAAATTTCATAATCAGTATTCAAGATGGGCCCATTACTTATGTTACCTCTGTAAACAAACTTGGGTTCTTTTAACCAATCCATTTGATTTCTAATTTCCATATTCATTCTAATTGAAAATTAATAGTTTGCATTGGTGTGAGACAAGGACATGAACTGTAATTATGTGCAGTACTTCTTTCTGATTCTTTCTTTGATACTGTTTTGCTAGTATTCCAGCTGACACTAGGGCTTTGTAGTGATTGCTTCATTAATGGATAAGGATGTCCTAATCAGCTAAAGTATTACTAGAAAGCTGTTGTTTGCCAATACTGGGAGGATATACTGACTTTTTTCCTTTTTCTTTTTCCGAAAGAAGGTGCATCTGAATGACAGTGACCAGTCAGCCTTAAACATTAATCACTTCCCTTTGTCTTTTCTATGCAAAGTAGTATAGGAGTTAAAGTGATGACTATCTAATCCTTTTGATTTTCATTTTCCTAAATAAATACTAATCTACAAATAAATCAGGTCTGGCATTATAACATATACAATATGCACTCCAAAAATACTCAAAGGTTATGTAAATTACTCTCAATTTTACAAGTAGCTCATTAATGAAAAGTCTCCATACTTTCCCTTTCACCCTTCTTCACCCACCAAAAACACTGTTATATTTGAAAGTTCTAGTTTAAAATCCAACTAAACATGATACTCAAAGTGTGGACTACATTTTCTTTCCTTAAAAGAGTGTAATTGTCTTCATAATTTTGTAAACATATGAATCATGTTCACAATGGGATCCCCCTCCCCCTTATGTTACTATTTCTAGTCTTTAGAAGATGGCAATCTAATCCATCATACCTGAAAAAAATCTTAGTGTTGAGAATATGTTTTTGTATCACAAAGTTAAAGCCATTAAAAAAATCTGAATTACTCATTAAAGATCCAACTTCTAAAGTTTCAAGTTTTACCACTATGTTCAGCCTAGTTAAAAGAAAAATAGTACACATACACAATCAATACATATATGTCCCACATGTGACAAAGAAAGGCAAAGAAGAATAAGCTATTTTTATTCATATACCATCTTTAAGGTAACATTGGCTTAATCAACTTAAATTTTGGTTTTAAAAGTAATTATAAAATTTTATACGTATACATATACATATATTTATATAAGCTTGCAGGCTTACCTTAGCTGAATTAGATGCATGACAATAACAATAAACCAATTGTTCAAGTAAACACTCCTGTTCCCTTAATAATGCTCATCTTCACATAATTTGAAAAGTTTTAATAAAAGAAGTTAATATAGGATAAATATGTTTACATACTTTTAAAAGTTAGCATCTAATACTTCTTTCTATGCATCTTTAAATAAAAGCATCATCCCTACCAAAGAAAGTTATCTTTTTTTCCCTTCTACTAAATAAAGCATTTTTTTAATTAAGGAGAGTATTATGTCTAAGTGAATGAGGCGGTTTTGTTTGCTTTTTACCAAGTTGTAATTCAGCTATCTTTTATACATGAGATAATGATAAGTTTGTTTTTTCTAGAACCAAGCTTAGTTGGCCATTTTGTTTTTGTTATGAGTAGTCTTTTGACATATTTTGCACCGAAAGTTAATTTGATTGCTGTGCATAAGTGAAGTGAGCAATTCAGTAATTAACTTTTGTGTTTTAAAATGTATGAACTTTAATTAGATTTCATTATAAACAAATGTCCACCATAATTATAAGCTCCTTGGTTTACCCACATATTATCCCTTCTCAAACAAACTTGATGTCAGACAAATTAAAATCAAGCAGTCAGCAATTCTGAGTTGAATTTTACATGATCTGCCGGTAACCTGATTACTTTAACTTCAATATCATTACAGGAAAAGTATTTCAGGAAAAAATAATTACAAGAATTCCAACAGGAGACAAGCTTAATTGTATTGATTCAAAAGATGCATGTATAGAGGAACCATGTTGAAGAAATAATGTTATCTGAAATCTGCAGTTTCTATGAAAATGAAATTGTCTTGCATGAAAGAGGCAATTTAAGATCAGTGCCTGCAAAAGTTGAGGTACTGAACTAACTAAATGATCATTTATGGCCAATTATCTTATAGTTTAAGCAGCAAAATATCAGTGTGGAACAACTTCAAGGCATGAAGGTTTGCAGGTTTATTTACTGACTGGTGTATCTATTAGGACCAAGAACAAGTGGAGCTGTCAGGACATAATGAAGGTAAATGATTAGTTAGCACTGAGACTGAACTCTTCTTCAATGCAATAAGAGTTAATTAAAGTTTACCACCAAACATCAACCAAAGCAGGATGTTGATCAGGTTTCAGCATTAAGTGCAAACAGACAATGGTTGGCAGCAATTAGTGCAGCTATCAAATAACATGCAATGATAATTATACATTTAAAACAGCTAAAGAGCTGAAAAAAAACTAATCAGCCTCTTTGACTACAAATACTCAAAGGGCAGGAAACAGGTATCAGATTATTTCACGTTAACACTGTAAATCAATAGAATTAAACAAGAAAAGGTTGTATGGGCACATTATCTGAAAGAGAACAGTTCACTATACCCAAAATGAAATAAATCTGTTAGACTTGGTCTGTCAAAGATAAGAACTTCTGTAGTTAGGGAAAATAAGTTACTTTTCAATTAAAGTTGCAGAATGAAGACAGCACAAAGAAAGGTTAGCTTCTTGGTTTTGTACAAACTAAACAGTGCAACAAGTATCTCAGTATGAAGTATTGTTATTTAAATGAAGTATTAACTTCCATTCTACTGTGCTGTCTAATGTACCTTTTGGCAGAATGTTATCTGAGCAGCCACAAAAAAGATCTCCCTGGAAAAATAACCTTATGCTTTTGGGGGGAATCATTCTTATTCTGATCATTTAAAAATCAAGATTTGAACATATGTTAAACTGTACTTTCCTTTGGTACTCCATGTCAATCCCATTCTTATTTTTTCAAGGAGCCTGTATGAAATCACATTACTTTTTAGTAATTTTAATAAATTATTTCACTCCTTTGCATGTTATTGTACCCCAGACTAAAACAATTCTATAGCAATATATTACTGTTGATTCTCCTCTGCCTCCCCCCCCCCCCAAACAATTCTGTTATGCTAGGGATTTGTGCACAGAGTTGGCTAATCCCAGCATTTCCCTAGAGCTGAATCTAAGCCATGGCCTACTCCCAGCACAAGAGTGTCTCCAAAAGCCCTTTCGCCCCCTTCAGCACTCATACACTCATTGGTCCTGACATTTTCACTTCAGCCATGACAAATGAGCTGATGGCTCTGATCAGATTGCACACCACAACGACTTTATCTAAAGATATATCATTAACTCTCATCACTATCTCCTAATATGACTCCTTTTGGTTAATGTCTTGTGAAAATCTGAGTAAATATAAAAATATCTTAACTTTAAGTAATAAGAAACCATCAAAAAGAAAAGAGGAAATCAAACGTGGACAGGATCAGAAAAAAAAAAAGGCAAGCATTAACTAAATGTTGCTCTGGGGACTTAAAGAACTGTACTCAACCTTTGCCCCAGTGCAAACATGCCAGTTGACTGTCTTTTAAAAGTCCCTTCCCCCACTGTGGGCTTATAGAACCACTCTATAATTTTTATATAAACACAAATAACACTTCTCAGATACATATGGCTAATACACAAGTAAGCTTATTTCTTTAGTCCTATTGCAATACATCATTTTCCAAACTTGAACTTCTTGTATATTCATGGATCTTTAAAAATTAGTCTTTTAAAAGAAAGTGAATTTTGGGAATCTTAGTGCTCAGATTTGAATTTTATTTTCAACAAAAAAGCAAAACACATCAGTGTTTGAACTAGTGTAGTATTCCAAGTATTGTGCTAAGAAGCTAAGTTCCTGTTACATCTAGCGAGTTTACAAAGTGTATATTTTGTGTAACCTCTTCTTGCAATTCATCTGAGGATACACATCTAGACAGACAGAGTCAACTGTAACCCAACAGATCTGTGGAATGGAGGTCAGGCTTTGAGGTAGAGAGCTATTCACTTTTGGACCATGCAAGAAGCTCTTTACTCCTGTTCTTATTGGCATCAGTTCCCCCTTACCAGAGCAAGAACAAAGCCAAGTGCTCGTGTGAGGTTTATGAATAAATCAGAGGTGAGCCACTTTAAGTGCTGCCCAGGATTTCCTTGTTGACAGTGAGCTCTTAAACAGGCTTCTAGGACCAGCAGCTCCTGGCAAACCTTAATGGTGCCTAATCTGAACCCTGTTTCATTTCAAAAACCAAACATTTCAACCCATTTTCCCCTCAAGTCTTCACCTTTCCAATGAGTCAACTAGGAGAGTTAGCTATACTTGTCCTTTTTTGTCTGCCTATCCCACAGCAATCTAGGAACTACAGAGAAAGAACAACTTTATAAACTACCTTCTCTGCCTTGGGAAATACTAGTAACAACAAACTGCAAGTGGATTCTAAGTAGCTATCAAATTAATATCATAGAATCACAAAATCTTGGATCTGGAAAGGATCTTAAGGACTTAGTCAATTTCTTCATTTTACAGGAGAGGAAACTGAGGGCCAGAACTAGAAGTAGTCTCCAGATTGCAATAGAATAAGCACAAAGAAATTAGGTAGCATACTTAAGTTTTCTGTATTAAAATTATCAATATTATTTTTATTTTTTTCTTTCACGAGTTAAATTCCAATGAACTTAGTTCAAATATACACAAATATTGACATGTCCTGAGCACTATGAAATAGATTATGTGTAACCAGAATATGAGTACCAAAATTATTTTTCTATATGTATAAATAAATTTATACTGTTTCCTCAAAAAAAAAAGTATTTCAATTGGACAAAGGTTGTAAAACTAACATATACAACTATTTAATAGGATGAAATATTGAAAATTCCAGTCAGTTTTGTTCATGGGATCACAGCCTTAATGTTGGAAGTGACTTTGGATGCCATTTAGTCCAACCTGCTCCTTTTAAAAGTGAGAAAGCTCAGAGAGGCTAAGTCACTTGCCTATATTCACTAGTAAGTTGTCAGAGGAAGTTCTCTCTGATTTGAATCCCAGGACTATACCCAAGATGATCATAAGAAGTCCAGTATAGTCCTAAAAAGTTATCTATTAAAAAAAACTCACAAGAGAATAAGTTATAATCAGGAAGGAATTAGGAGTTCAAATCTCATTTAAACTATTTTGAACTTAAATAGAACCCATTCGGCTCTACAGGTCAAACTGGAATGATGAATCCTGTAAGCCAAGAAAATAAGTCCATCTAATTAGAGTCCTTTGGACTGGTGATGATCCTGGAATTCCCTTTAACTTGGGGACATTCCACAGAACCAAACTATCCTGTGATGGTAGAAAGTCAATACATATGGGCAGATAGCTATTTACCTTGATGCGTGCACATATAAGTTCAAATATGGGATTTAAGCTCTCTGAAGGAAGGCCCTGTTTTATATTTGACTTTATATACCTAGTGCCTAGCACATATAGCCCAATGACTGAAAGAAAAAAAAATACTACTCTTGTCATTTACTATCTTGAGTGACCTTGGACAAGTCACCTAATATCTGACCCTCAATTTCTTCCTCTGTAAAATGAGAGTTGAATTAGATGGTCTCTAAGGTCCTTCCTAGCTCCAAATTAGTGATCTCAAGCTTTGTTTCTCTCCCTTTACTTCTTCATTAAAACATCCTGTTGACACTGCTTATTCCACTACAGGGATGTATGTTTTCCCAGAAGGTATCTTGGCACATTTTAAATGAGCATTGTAGTATGTTAACTCTAAAGTTAATGACCTTTATTTTAGAACTGGAAGAGACCTTAGTGTTCATTTACACCAAACTTCTCATATGACAGGTGAAGAAGCTGTGGCCAAATTGATTAAACAATTTGTCCAAGGTCACAAAGATAAATGTAACTGAGTTTGGGTTTTAATGTAGGTCTTTTGACTCTACAGCTGTTGCTCTTGCTCCTAAACTGCACTGCCCATCCTAAATATATGTGAAAAAGCCATAGCATTGTTTTAATCTTTATGTCCCATCTTATAATGAAGCCAAAACTTTTTTTCCCTCTGATATATACTATGTTGAAAACAATCTCTTCAATTCACAAATTACAGAATCACTGAATCTTACCATCAAATGGAAATTCAGATTTTTGCCTGTATATACAATCTTCCGTCTGATGCAAGAATCTTTCCTACAGCATCCTTTACAGATGTCTATTCCTCTGTTTGAATGACTTTGATCATGGGAATATTGTAAAGCTATTCATTACATTGCTGGATCACTCTAGTCATTAGAATATTTTTTTATCTTAAGTCTAAATCTGCTTCTATGTATCTCCTTTCCAGAAGTTCTCCTTTTGCCCAATAAAACAGCAAAGAGCATGTCTACTGCCTCTTTCTCTTCAAAGTTCTTCAAATACTGAAAGGCATGTCTTCCATCAGTCATCATATTTCAACATATAATGAGGTCAGTTTCATCAACATTGAACATAAGAGTTGGTTTCCATCACTTTTGCCATCATGATTACTCGATTTAGGATTTCAGAGATCACCAAATAAGTCTCTAGGGAAAACAGAGCCCATACATGGTGAAAGAAAAAGAAGAGATAATCAACTACATCAATATGTGTATGTCACCACCTTTACAAACTATTTTATTGATCAGGAATATTCACGCACATGTGCATGTATGTATACACAACATATATATTTGAATGACTCATGTATAAGTATGCATATCTACTGGCATACATGAGTAAAGTATGTATTGAATATCTTTTTTCTTTTGCTGATGGTGCTCAAGAAAATGTATAGTTGTTAAACCATAGCTGGATATAAGTAAAAAAAATAATCAGGGAATCATATAATTTTTAAGAGTTAAAAGTATGCAGTTCAACTCCATCAGTTTATAGGTAGTAAAAGTGAGGCATAGAGAGAGGTAAAGAGATCTGCCCATAGTCACACAACTAGGTAGTAATAAATCCAGGACTAGAATCTGGGTCCTTTGACCCCAGGTACATTGTTCTTTTCTTTACAACAAATCTGAACCTTCTGAAGAAAATCTGAAGTTTCCATATGGGAATGGACTTCCTAATTTCATGAAGTGGTGTCAAAGTCTCAAACTGAAAATGATTAGATCTTTTCAATCTACAATTTCATGGGGTCCCCAAAATAAATGGGGTGAGTCATAACCACTTATCAGAAAAACTCCACTCTCCACCCTTTCTTTAATAACAACCAGGTGGCACACAGAAGTTCATATGTTTCTGTATCTGAATATTATTAAAACTATACACTTTCTTTATTCTTTTGGTAAAGAAAATAGATTTTTATGGAAGGTTATAAGTTGTATATTTTTACCTTAAAGTCATTTTTTTTCTGGTTAATATGATTTAGAGTTAATTCATGAAGAATGCCTTCTTTATTTTCCAGATAGACTGGAAATAGAACTTATACAAAATTCATCTTTAAGAGGAGATGTTTTCTATGTTAGAATACATGTCATTGTGTGATACATACTACTGTATTCTGTACTAAAACACATTTTAGCACAGGAACGTCTATTCTACCATGATCATACATGGAATTTGGTTTTAAAACCATTGACCAAAAGTACTAAAACACCTACATAGATACTGCTACTTCTGACTTTTAGATCATTATGACATCAACTAATTCAGTCTGCTAAAAAACCCTATTTTTAAAGGTTTTTCTTAAGGATTATGAAATGGATAAGGAAATTGACAGGCAGTGGTAATGGAATAGATGGGCTCTGCATTCAGAGTTAAGAGATCTGGATTCAGATCCCATCTTGTAGCTATGCAAATACAGGTAAGTTACTTCAACTTTTAGAGCCCCAATTTCTTCATGTAAAAAAATGGAGATAATACTTATACTACCTACTTCACAGATTTTTTGCAAAAAAAAGCTTTGTAAATCTTAAAGTTCTCTCTCTCTCTCTCTCTCTCTCTCTCTCTCTCTCTCTCTCTCTCTCTCTCCCTCTGCTCTCTCTCTCTGCTCTCTCTCTGCTCTCTCTCTCTCTCTTTCTCTTTCCCCCTCTTTCAGTCTCTCATTTTGTTTTCCCTCTCCCTCTATCCATCTATCTAAATTATCTATGTCTGTCTATATTATCCCATTAGACACAAAACACCTTTCTACTATGTCTTTATAGATAATAATTATTCAATTATGCACATACACTAAAATACCTCATGATACATATTTGTTTCACTTATAAATTGTTGAAGGATTTGGAAAAAGATACTCCTGAGCTAGAATTCATATACGGTGCTGGAAGCTGCAAACTTTTCAAAGCAAGTTTTGAGCTTCTGGAACTAAGGAATTAATTAATAAATTAAAGTGTTAGTACTATATCTATACATTAATGTTCCCCAAAAATCAAATGTTTATGCTAGAAAATAATGACAGTGAATCCTAATTAAAAGACAATTTGACTTTGTCTGTTAAAGGAATGTGAGTGACACTGTGATCTTGGTTGTATCATCAAGGATAATTAAAACAAGTACCAAGAGAAAATGTGTGCTTTTAAGTTCTCACATATGTCTATCTCTTCACATATAAATATATATTCTGCTTTCCATCTCATTCTCTAAAATCTTAAAATCTCAGTATCAGAACACTCTAGGCTCTTGCCCATTCAGTAAGAAGGCAGACATCACATCAGCTACTATTAACCCATGTGTTATCCAGTACAATAGTGGCTGGAAAGCTGCCAGTTACAACACATGGTGCTTGGTTAACAATGTTTTATAATACAAATGAATTTATTTTTTAAATTAGCACATTTTTCATATGGAAATACCTTAATAAGCCCTTCTACATGTTTGAAAGAATAGCCACCATGTGGATTTTTTTTTGTTCTTTTAAAAGACACTTTAAAGTATATCATTAAAGTTAATCATAAAAGTTTCTAAAACAACCCAGAATTTCTTTACCAATTTTTAAAAAGGACTCTAGTAAAGAGTGTTGGTCATTGTACAACAAAGATCAAACAGTTTTCCTAGCAAATAGTTCCACACTCAAGAGGCAATCCTTGCAATTTTATTTATATGAAAGCACTTCTGATTTCCCAAGTTTCCATCTAACCAAAATAACAGTCCTTGAACAATTATGCCTCTAATGTACAAAAGTTAATTCAAGTTCTACAGACTAGGAACAAATGGGACAGGTTAATGTCTGGTGGAATCTGCCAACACTTCTCTGTGGTAGCTCTCAATTGATAATTATGGTGACCTGAAACTGGAAAGAATCTATTTAAAATGCATACATATAAATAATTATCCACACTGCATCTGATTTACATATGCACAAAAGAACCAATTCCCACCTTTGAAAGTGTCTCAACACTTATGGTATTTTAACTGTCCTAATTACTGTTGAGAGAACATCATTAGGAGCCCTGATCACATTGTCAACTGTGAACCAGTTACAGTCCTAACTAGTGACAAGGGAAAACCTACTGTAAATGTTTCAAAAAGTTAAGAGACAACACTGCAAGAAAGAAGGGGGAGGGCACTTTTCCACTTAATAAAAATATATCATACTCCTGATGATGATGGTGGTGGTGGTGGTGACGGTAACAACAGATAAAAATCCTATCTTTACCTCTAAGCTGAGAAAACATAACCACTTCCTTCCCCTTCTCTCTTTACATCAGTTCCCTGCTCCTATACTCTATCCATACCAAGGGGGCAGGCCACTTAAACATTTAACACTGCCTCAGAGTTAGAAATGTACAACTTGTCCCAAACTGTTGTTCCAACAAGTGAGACAAATATTTAACACTCTTCTCCATAAACACATTTTATCCTCCCCAAATTAAATGTACTATATGTATTATATTCTGTTGGCAGCTTCTAAAATAACTTTTTTTTTCAAGTAAAATATTGAAAATTCTTGATGCCCAGTAGTCAATATTTGGCTAGCCTGTCATGTTTCTGAAACTCTTCTACATACGAACCTGTGTTTATCATCCTCTAGCTGTGCGATTATCATACATATTACTTCACATGATGATGGAAACTCAGGACATCTTACAAAGTTGCTGAAATCGGAGCCTCTGCTTGTTTTCTCAAGTCTTGGACAAACATAACTTTAGGGAGAGCTGAGCATAGGCATAAAAAAAGAGGAGACTGCATTTTCATCTTCCTTTCATCTTAGCCATTCAGTCATCCATTCAGGGCCCTATTCAACAGAGCTTTTCATTATGCAAAAAAATGCTAATCCTTTTCCGATGCTTTCACACTTGTATAAACCCCCATTCCTCCAACTGAAAAGCAATTATATCAGTTTACCTTTCTGTCAAAAACAGGATTAATATTCCAATACTAGAATCACCTTTATGTCCCTATCTTTTTGCTTTAGGAAACTGGAAATTATTAGTGGAAGTATTCTGAGAACAAGAATACATAGTTTAAATATGATTATGTTAGCCAATGAAAAAGAAGGGGAGAAACTTCAGTTACTGCAGGAACTCTCTTCTGTGACAGAACTGACCTTCCCTCTGCAAAGGCCTAAATAGAATGAGACTCACTCTGGTCTATTAATCAGAAACAAATTATGAAAGAATGTGGCTGGACTGGTTGACACTATCCTGTCTTGGGAGACTCAGTAACAGCCTAGTAACAATGTCCTCTTCATGGGTAATGAACAGCCATGACAAATGGGGCAGAGAAACTATTTATTTGCATATGCAAATTCTCACACAAGGGAAACATGTACAAACAAGTGTCATTGTAAGGTGGATTAGGCAAACAGCGCTTTCTTTTTAGGACATTCTGCAGCCCAGAACATTAGTCAGCACAATTAAAGCAGTCTCCATGGAGACTAATGAAATTTCACCATGGTATGAGTTAAATTAGATAGCTAGTTATGTGTTTCCACAATCCAACTTGAAATCCATTATTGTTTCAGAACAATAAAGCAATTGTGCCTAGCTGATCTTTGCCAGCTCGACAAGCTCCTAAGTTGACAATTTGCATATGTTAATATAATTAAGCACTAATTACATGAAACTTGTACATATTCACATGCACTTTCCCTGGGTGCTTTTGAGATTGAACCTTGGCCAAGTGTTTAACCCTTTGAGTGGTTCTGGAGCAAGAGAGTTCTGCCTTGGGGGTACAGCCCCCAAGGCAGGTATAGAAAGGCTCTTCATTTATAAACACGGAGCTTAATCTGGTTTCTCATATTTCTAACAAGGCCAGAAAATATTTTTGTGTCTACTATAGTAGGGGGACAAGGGATGATGGTGTGGTGTATCGTGGAAGGGGGCTGGTGGTGGTGGTGGTGAGAATAAACAGATTATTGCTTTAAAAGGTAGAATCAGTAACTACATATAGGAATAAAATCACGTTCACTTAAATAAAATGGCAGAAAATAATTTGCTGTCTTTAACATACTCAGACCCTGCAAGCTCAAAATGGTCAAAAACTAGACTTGGTTGGATGTCAGGGTCTGACAACAGCAAAAATGGAAAGCAGAAAAGGAGGGAAAAAAGAGCAAGCAGCAACTAATGAGCTTTACATAAATATATGCAGAGGCAATTAAGCAATGTTAATTACTATGACAGCAGTTAATTGAATATAATTAGATATTTTAAGCCAATGAATAAAGCATAGTTAAGATTAATTTTATTGAGATTAATAGTAAATAAGAATAGATTAACTGTGTGTTTTGACAGGCATAAAAAGTAGTTCTGCAAATTAAACAGGAGAATAGCAACTAGCCCAAAAATCATATATTATTTTAATGTCACACCTCAGAATCATCTCCTCAATAAACATGACTTTTCAAACCCAAACAGACAGGAATCTTGAAGAAAAACAAACAGCTTGCAGAGATTAAAGAGCCTTTTGTCCTTTTTCATGTGCATTTCTTTTTAGCAGACTAAATTAAGCAAGTCTGGTGTACGTTTTTTAGGAAGGAACATTTCACACTGAATGGAAAAAATGTTCTATCACATATG
>CM053594.1:221190728-221193228 GCA_028646575.1 Pseudocheirus occidentalis | reverse complement strand
TCTTCTCCTCTCTCTCTCTCTCTCTCTCTCTCTCTCTCTCTCTCTCTCTCTCTCTCTCTCTCTCTCCTTTTGCCATCTACATGATCCTTGATTAAACATGGAACAGGGTTAATAAAAAAAAAGGAAAACGGATTCAAGGAGAGGAAATGCAACTGTCAGAAAACGGGACGGCCAGATTTCCTGGTGAACCTGCCTATATCTGACTCAGTGTCAATCCACCATCTTCAGCCTGTGAACTTGTCTTGGGGTTTTTGTTTGGTTTTGGGGGTTGTTTTTATTGTTGGATGGTTGGTTTTTTTGGAATGGGGGAGGGGTGAAGTCAAGGTGGGGGCTGGGGTGGGGGTGGGGGTCTGTACTTGAGATCTGAGCCTTTGGTACCTAGGAGGAGGGTGCCTTAAGGAGCTGTAGCTACAGGCTCACTGGAACCTCGAGGAAGTGAGGAGACGGCCAAACCCCGCCTGATGGTGTCTTCCCTCTTGGCTGGACCTGATGCCCCGAGCAGCCGATGGGAGACCCCCGCCCGGCTCTCAGGTAACAAAAGGAAATACAAACCAGTACATCGTCTGCTGTTGGGGGAGGGAGAGGGGGGAGGGGGGTATTATGGGGGATCCTGTGTAACTTGGGCTTCGGATAGGAAACTTTATTTGGATTCTATATGCAATTTTATTCTTTTCCAATTAAAAGAGGAAATCAGGAAACGGAGGGTGGTGGAGGCAGTCAGGAGTAAAGGAGAGACAAAACTAAGCAATTAAAGCCCTTTCCATTACTCGGTCGGGGAAGGAAGGAGGTGCACTTGATTCTTGGATCGAGGAAAGAGGTGAAGTTCAGCTTTATAACGTAACTATTTTCTGGGTTTTCATCAGGATCGGTTACTCCCCTCCCCTTCTCACCCCCCCCCCCACTTCTTTATAAAAAGAAAGCAATATAATATGCCCAACCGCCGGTTAAAATCATGACCCAAACCCCGAGGAGTCTGCCCCCTTCCCTACAGCACAAATAGCAGCAAAAGGCACCAGCGACTCTAGGGCCACTCAGGCACCCCTGAGAGCAACCCTACGGTCTTTATCCCCGCATCTCTAGCTCAATGAGGCTCCGGGAAGCAAATCCGCCTCCTAACGGACTCTTTCTACTGCCTGCAGTCCTCGGCAAAGCAAAGGGGACACAAACACACTCTCTCTCTTCCCTCTCCAAGATCCAGATGCCCGATCCTTTACCTGCATACACTCCTACACTCGCTAACCTCCTCCCCCCTCAGCACTACATGCCCCCCCCCCCAAACGCACACATACCCCCGGGTCTCGACCATCCCTGCGGAATAAGCACCCTTCGAGGAACTGGGGGTGGTGGGTGTTAGGTAGGAGGACAGTAAAGAGACTGAATGGGGTGGGGTGGAAGAGAAGGGGTGAGAAAGAAATCTATGCAAAACCCACAAATCTCCAAACTTTTGGAGGTAGATTTGAGAGGAAGGGTCATCCCGTAAAGGGGGGGAGGGACAAAAGGACAGGAAGGTATCAGGAGAGTTTTTCGGAGAGCGGTGACTTCTGACAGCCCCGGAAAGCTTCTGATCTGACAGCTTTCCAGCTCCTTTAAAACCAAAAGGCTCAAAGTGAAAAAAAGGAAGGCGGAAGAAAGAAAGAAAGAAAAATCTATGTAAAACGTATAGTATCAACCACTTAATTCAAAAGTTAAAGCCCGGAAAAAAGCACCTCTTAAAGAGGGGGAAATAAACCTTCCAATTCCCCTTAGTCCTAAAGCAGAGCAAGTCTCGTATCTAAAAAGGGGGAAAGAGACAGAAAGGGGGGGGGGGGTAGAAAGATACTCGGAATATGGGGATGTGTGTGAGGGAGGGAGGGAGAGAGAGAGAGAGAGAGAGAGAGAGAGAGAGAGAGAGAGAGAGAGGGAGAGAGGGAGAGAGAGGGAGCGAAATATCAAAGATTGTGCAAGATCAGCCTGGAAAGATAATCGATACTCGACCTAAATTTAACACAAACTACTCAATAAAAGTTAAAGAAAAAACTTACTTTCCATTTCCCCTGCAGTTCCTATTCGATCTTCGCCTTTTTTTTTTGTTTTGCTTTTATTTTACTTACAGCTGATCACATCCAAGTAAAACGAGAGGGTTCATTTAGGAAAAAAAAAAATAAAAAAATAAAAAAATAATCCTCGAACTTTATTGGGTGAAAATAAAAATGCTGGAGCAAAAAGTGGGGGGCATGGAGCGGTCCTTGGGGGTCCAGGAGTAGTTAAAGCATGTGCCGACCGCGGTCTCGCTGTTTGGTTGTGAAGGGGTTGGGAAAAGGAGGAAAGGAAATGAAAATCCGATATGTCTTTATTCTGCTAATTATTATCGTTTTAGCCCTGTTTAAAAAAATGGCTGATTAAGTTGAGTGCGCATGTCTTTGTGTGTCTATTCCCGATATGCACTCTGGGAATGAGAGAGAAGAGAGAGGGAGAGGGGGAGAGAGGGAGAGGGGGGGTGAGGGAGAGAAGGGGGGGGATA
>CM053594.1:221155347-221190228 GCA_028646575.1 Pseudocheirus occidentalis | reverse complement strand
CATTTTTTCATTTCACTGAGATCAACTTACATCAAATTTCAGGGAACCAAGAAAAAAAAAATTTGTCAGGCTTGGAACAAAGGGCCTACTTCTTTCTTCAGCAGAGTCACTAAAATAACTCGGAATGTGGTCATTTTTGCATTTAAGCAGTCATTATGTGGAAATTGTTGTGAAATGCCTGACCTTCTCAAGCCTCATACATTTCTGTTTTCTATTATAAAATATACTGAAATCTGCATATGACTGCTAATTGGGATTCACTGACAACTGTATCAGATACAACTCTAAAATGAAACGTTCACCTTTTAAAAAGATCACCCTTTATAGTCTATCTATTTGTTTCTGGTTGTGATTCATCCAGGAGAGCAGGCTAGCCTCAAACACAGAGCACTGGCTTTTTAAAAAAGGATTCAAAAACAGTCTCTCTTCAACTTCAGTAAGACCAGGTGAAAGATTAGAACCTGTAAGTAGCTTAATTAGTCATGTTGGTATTGAATAAGAGCAACAGTCAAAATATATCAAGGTTTTTCTTTAGTAACATAACAAATTCCATTTTTTTTTTTGGAAATAGATTTCACTGGAAACCAAGGTTAAATCAGATGTGACATCTTTATGGATTAAAAAGTCTATCATGTGGCTTTTTATGGTATCAAAGCATATTCCTATATCCCCTGAATAAAATAAAAATCTCTCTGTCCCATTTTAACAGTATTCACCAATTTTCAGTTCAGGCTACAAGTTCATAACAATATTCAAGCTAGCTGTTACACTTTCCATTATAGAAAGTTGTATAGTGAATTAGAGTACTGGACCTAAACACATAAAAATCACCTCTTTTTTGTTAGTTGTGTGACATTTAACATCTCTGTGCCTCAATTTCCCTAAATGTCTAATGAGGATTATAATCACTGCATTGCCTACTTTCCAGTCTTGACCTAAGACTCAAAGCACACAATATTTGTGTAATGGGGAGTATGGCCCATATCTGGACCATCTAAGATAGCATCACTAACGTGGAATATGCTAGAGGATTGTATCCAGGAGACAGGAGTAAACATGGGCACTTTATATAGGCTGAAGAGCAGTTAGGAGAAGCCTTTTCCATTGACTGTGAAGTCAGAACATTAGTATTTAAAACAGCCTTTTAAAAAGTCTTAACAAACAAACAAACTGCAATGGTTAGAGCCTTTGTCACATACTTGACTAAGGATGAAGGTGACTCCACTTTCATACTTACCTGAGACCATGGGGAAGGGCCAGGAGGGCTGCCTCTGGCCTTGTTGTCCTAGGTGAAAAGGGTAGAGCCTCCTATGGAACCCGGAAGCAGAAGCCATGGGGATCTGACAGTCTGGGAATCTCATCCAGGCGTTAAGCTAGCCTAACAGCAATGCCCTGAGAAGACTGGGTCTCAGACTCCCGTTCAGCAGAAGCCATCACTTTGTTTTGGGGATCTAAACTTGATAGGACTAATATTTTTGGAACAACAGAGATGAGTTGTGAGTTCAATTCCTACTCCTCCATCCAAAACCAAGGTCATATGTTGTAGAGTGGGGATGGGCATGGGGTTGAGAATTATGCTCATGAAGTGTTGGAGAGAAAGTTTGTCTATTTGTTCTTACAAATTCTTGTCCAATTTGTTCTCTGAAATTGCTGTCCTTTTGTAAGAGCTAATCTGAGGTCAAGTATTTAAATGAAACTGGGCTTTTACACACTGGACCCCAAAAATAGGGGAAGATAGTCAATGGGAGGCTTGGACTGATAGCAAAAGATAGAGAATTCCTCTTTGAAAAACAACAGAATCCTGGAGTTAAGGGAAGTGTTAAATAGGCCTGGTCCTGAAAGAATGAGACCCCAAGAAACCAATTTACATATGTAATGTTATTCCCAAACTTTAAAGTGATAGGGGGCAGATAGGTGTCTCATGAATAGAGCATCGGCCCTGGAGTCAGGAGGACCTGAGTTCAAATGCAACCTCTAACATTGGACACTTTCTAGCTGTGTGACCTTGGGCAAGCTACTTAATCCCAATTGCCCTACCTTCCCCCTTCCAAAAAAAAAAAAGACCCAAACTGGAAACTTTTTGAAAATAAAGACCATGTATTCCATTCCTTAAAAAAAATAACAAAACTTTAAAGTGCTGTATAAATATCAATTGCTATAATTGCTTAAGCTACATTTATGTTGTCTCTCAGCACTTTGATGCCTAGTATTTCTTTGGGAATACTAGGGGTTTTTTGTTTGTTTTTATTTCAATCAAGCTGAATATCAGAGTGAGCTTATAAAAGTCATTGTTGTTATGTTACTATAATATTCCAATTATCCACTAGACTTATGATGTCATTTACACAGATAGTCTCTTCATTGACCAGATTAAAAGACCCCCATTTTATATAATTTATACATTTCTTCCCATAAATTTGTCAAAGGAGTTTGCCCAACATGCTGCTGACTCTTCTCATGTTCTTTTGACTTTATGAGAATAACAATGAAAATAAATGTTTTCACCATATAGTTGATCTTTTAAGTTTCTACATTTTGGTGACAATATTCTTTAATCTGTGGGAATCACACATAGATTGGGAATAAAAGGCATACTTGACATTTGATATTTATCCCTTTTAGGGTCAACTTTTCTCTCATTGAATTTGGCTTAGGGAAGGAATGACATAAACTCTAAACTAGGTATCTTGCCACACAGGAGAGTAGGGGGGATGGGGATGAGAGGTGGGATGATGGAGGGGAGGACAGGGTGAGGGGAAGGGTTGTTGGAAGTAAAGGAGCAGAGACTTCTTAAAGGGGCAGGGACAGAGACAGGGTAGAGAATAGAACAGGGGGGAGGGGGGCCGGGAATAGGAAGGAGGGACATATAATCGGTCTCTCACAATATGCCCACTGTGGAGATGTTCTGTGTAATTACACATGTACAGCCTGTATTTAATTGCTTGTCCTTCCAGTAGGGGTAGGAGAAGAGGGAGGAAGGGAAAGAATCTAGAATTTAAAGTTCTATAATCAAATGTTTAAAATATATATGTATATTATTATTATTATTAACTACATCCAACTGGGAATTAAAATATACCGGCAACTGTGGCAGGGAGATCCATCTTGCCCTACCAGAAATTCAGAGGGGAGAGGGAGAGGACATAGGAGAGGACAGATTGGAGAAGAGGTTATATAGTGGGATGGCTGTTTTGAGGTGTTGGGTAGAGGATAGATGGGGAGAAAATCTGTAACTTAAAATCTTGTGGAAATGAATGATGTAAACAAGAAAATTAATTAATTATTTTTTAAAAATATATATTTAGCCCTTTTAAAATACCGAAGTCTAAAGGTACATGTAAAGTGTTAAACTTACCTTTTTTGAGATTGTAGATGATTTAAGAAATCTGCATGGGAAAACAGAGCCTTGGTGTGCTACATTGTTTTGCTGCAATTAACTGTAAAAGATAATATTGTCACAAAAAAGCCATATTTTCTCACATATGATTTCATATGCATACAAGCACACACATTTTCTATCAATTGACAAATATCTATTAAGTGTTATGTTCCAGGCCTTGGGATAGGTGCTAGGGATTCTGAAAAAGAAAAAATAAAATGTATTCTACCCTCAAAAAGCTTACCATCTAGCTAGGGGAGAAACATGTACATATATAGCTATTTATAAGAAAGATACAAAAATTGATAAAAGATAAATTGGGGCTAGGGGAGGTACTTGTAGTCTGGGTAATCAGAAAAGCTATTATGTCTTTTCATCTTGAGCTCAGCCTAGAAAGAATAAGTGGCAGAGGAGAGGGAGGGGGGGGGTAGTATGTTTCACATATAGAGAAAGTTAATGTAAAAACCTGAAGACAAGTAATGGACTTTTACCTGTAAGCAATGGTAAGATCAGTTTGACTAGATCACAGCACATGTGTAAGGTAGTAATATGTGATAAGGCTATAAAGATTGCATAAGGCCATGTTTTAAAGTCTCAGTGTCAAAGAGAGAAGATTAAGTTTGATCTTGTAGGTCATAGAGAGCTCCTAGAGTGTAGTGAGTAGAGGAGTGACAAGATCAGAGGTATGCTTTAGGAAAACCACTTTGTGGTTGTGGTTGTGGTTGTGGCTGTGTGGTTTGTCCTTCATTCTCAAAGAGGAGGAGCTTAGAACTAGGGTGTTGACCATGTGAATGGAGAGAAGGGGATCAGTGTAAGAGATACTGGGGAGGTGGGAGTAGCTAAATTTGGTAACTGATTAGGTATCAGTCAAGCAATAAATATTTATTAAGTACTTACAATGTGTCAGGCACAATGCTAGGCAGTGGAGATTAAAAAGTAGGCAAAAGAGTTTTAAAAAGTTTTTTTACTTTCAAAAAGTTCACAGTCTAATGTGGGAGTCAACATAAAAGCAATTATGTACAAAAAAAGCTATATACAGGATAAATTGGAAATAATCAACAGCAGAAAGAGACTAGAATTAAAAGGGGATCAGGAAAGATTTCTTTCTTCTTTGAGATGTCTTTTGCTTTTTTTTTGCTTTTTGGAGGGAGGAAAGCAGGGCAGTTGGGGCTGAGTGACTTACCCAAGGTCACATGGCTAGTAAGTATTGTATCTGAAGCCAGATTTCAACTCAGGTCCTCCTGACTCCAGGGCTGGTGCTCTATTCACTGCACCACCTAGCCACCCCAGGAAAGATTTCTTATAGAAGGAGAGATTTACTTTGGTACTTGAAGAAAACTAGGAAAATCAAGAGGTAGAGATGAGGAAAGAGAGCATTCCATGCATGGTGAGAGCCAGAGAAAATGCAGGAAGGTGAAAGATGAAATGTCTTTTTTTGTATAAGAACAAGAAACTTGATGTCATAGAATCAAAGAATATATAGTGGAAAATAAGTGTAAAAAGACTGGAAAGATTTGGGGGGGGGGGTCAGTAGTGGCAGAGAGAAAGTTAGGTTATGAAGAGCTTTGAATGTCAAACAGAGGATTTTGTATATGATACTGGAGATAATAAGAAGCTACTGGAGTTTATTGAGTAGGGGCATAATATGATCAAACCCACACCTTAGTGACTGAATGGATTTGGAGAGGGAAAAGATTTGGAGTGGGTAGACTCACTATCAGTCTATTGCAACAGTCCAAGCTTGCTATGAGAGCCTGCACCAGAGTCATGACAGTATCAGGGGAGAGAAGGAAGCATGTTGGAGAAATATTTCAGGGTGAACTTGATAGGCTTTGGAAACAGATTGGATATGAAGGGTGAGAGATAGTGATGAGTTGAGCACAATACCTCATTTGAGAGACTGATGGACTGAGAGAATAGAATGTTCTGATGGAAGTTTGGAGGTGGGGCATGTTTAGGGGGGAAAATGCTAAGTTCAGTTTGTACATCTTGAGTTTAAGATGTTTACTCTCTCTAATTCAAAATTTCTAGAAGGCAGTTAAAGATACGAAACTAGAAATCAGCAGAGAGGTTAGGAAAGGATAGGTAGATTTAAGAATCATCAGCAGAGAGATGATAATTAAATCCATAGGAGCTGCTGAGATCACCAAGTGAGAGGGAGAAGAGAAGAAGGTCCAGTCCAGACCCCGGCAGGACAGCTACAGTTGAAGGGCATGACCTGGACGAGGATCCATCAAAGGAGACTGAAGAGTGGTCAAATAGGTAGGAGAATCACCAGGAGAGTGAGAGGAGAACATCAAAGAAATGAGAGAAGTCAAGAAGAATGAAGATTGAGAAAATTGAGACCACTCACCAAGAGCTCTCTGTTTTCCCATTTCTCATCCTGGCTGACTCAGATTGCTTTTATCATATCTCCTTCACTCTGTTTCACATGAAGATGTGACTCTTCTCCTTGCTAATGCAAACCCCTATGTGTGCAAGTGATCCCATTCCATTCCTTCTTCTCCAGAAGACTATCCCCTCCATTATCCCTTCTTCAGTTCCTCCCTGTCTACTGATGGTTTCCCTATTTGCTTACAAACATGCCCTTGTCTACCCTGTCCTCAAAAAACCTTCACTTGATCTGTCCATCCTTACTAGCCACCATCCTACACCTCTCCTTTTATGGTGGCTAAACTCCTTGAGATGGTCATCTATATTAGGTGCCTCTACTTCCTTTCCTCTCACTCTCTTAGCTCTTTACAATCTGGCTTCAAATCTCATCATTCCACTGAACTTCATCTCTCCATAACCACTGATGATCTTTTAAGGACTCTGTCCTTATGCTTCTTGATGACTCTAAGGCATTTGACATTGTTTCAGTAGCCCACTTTTTAACACTCTCTTTTCTCAAGATTCTTATGACACTATTTTCTCTGGTTCTCCTCCTACACATTTGACCATCTGTCTCTGCCTCCTTTTTTGGACCTCCATCTGCATCACACTTGCTAACCAAGGAGATCTCCCAAAGCCATGTCCTCAGCTCTCTTGTCTTTTCCTTCTATACTATTTCACTCAGCTATCTTATCAATTCCTGTAGTTTCAATTATCATCTCTATGCTGATGACTGTCAGAGCTACTTGTCCAGCCCTAGCCTCTCTCCTGACCCTCACGATAGCATCTCCAACTGTTTATTTGACATCTAAAACTGAATGTCCTGTAGACATCTTAAATTCAGCAAATCTAAAACTGAACACATTCTCTTTCACCTATACCTTTTCCCCTTCCAAACTTACTTACTACTGCTAAAGCTACTACTATCTTCCTAGTCACCCAGGCTCAAATTCTAGGATTCATCCATGATTCCTCCTCTCTCAGCCCCCAGATCCAATTTGATGTCAAAGCTTTTCTATCTTACTTTCATAATATCTCCCATATATGCTACTCTTCCTTAGATACTGCCACCACCCTGGGGGCAAGCTCTTACCACTTTGAACCTGGACTATTATAGCAGCCTTCTACTTGGTCTCCCTATTTTAAGTCTCCCCCCCCCCCACTCCAAAGCATCCTCCACTCAGCAGTGAAATCAGTCTTCTAAAGGCATAGGTTTGACATATGACTCTACTCCCCCTATTGGATGTGCTTCACTGGTTCCCTATTGACTCCTAGATAAAACACAAATGCTTTGTTGGGCTTTTAAAGTTTTTGCTTTGCTTTGTTTTTCATAATCAGGCCCTTTCCTTCCTTCCAGTTTTCTCAGCTTCTTCTTTTCCCCTTTCATGTACACTTCAATCCAGTGACACTAAGCCTCCTAGATGTTACCTGAACTAGACAATTCATGTCCTCATTCTAAGCTTTCTTACTGGCTCTCTCCCACCTGCAACACAATTGCTTCTCATCTCCCCCTCCTAGCTTTCCTTGCTTCCTTCAAGTCTCAGCTAAAGTCTCATCTTTTGCAAGAAGTTTTTTTTCTAATCCACTTTAAACTTAGTGCCTTCCTCTTGAGAGTACTTCCAACTTATTAAGGGTAAATCTCATTCCTACAAAGCTATTTGCATGTTGTCTTCCCTTGCTGAACTGTGAGCTATTTGAAAGTAGGGGCTAGTTTTTTTGTTTATTTGCTTATTTGGCTGGGCTTTGCTTTCTTTTCTTTTTTCCTTTTGTATCCCCAGCACTTAACGCAGTACCTAGCATACGGCAAGTATTTAATAAATGTTAGTTTATTGACTGACTGATTTATCTGCTTGATATAAAATTGGTACATATGCAGAAAATATACAGCTCCCTTTGCATATCTCCATATAAAATCCTACAACCTTTAACATGGGTAGGCCTCCAGTACCAGTTGACTACTAGAACCAATATAGTTTCTTGAGATTCAGCTACCTAAATATTTGAGTTCTTTCCCTCCTTGTTATCCTTGAGAGTGGGGACTGATTTTATCTGGTTTTTTTGCACTTCTTTGAGTCCCCAGTACTTAGCATAGTGCTGGGCATATAGTATTATCATGTCAATGTGATACCGATAGCAGCCACTGCTGTGAATATCTATGCATATTTACAGGGCAGATCCACAAAATATAATAAACTCTCTTCCTCAAAGGCAAAACCAAAATACTTATTTGAGACATCATTAGAATACCAGGAGATAAGATTTAACAGGGTACTTATCACTAATCCAAGGAGCCCCGACATCTTAAACCTTCTTTCTGTTAGGCCTCCCCACAAACAAGTTCCCCTAGGCAAGATTCCTCCCTCTGCTCATTCAAGCTGTTTCTCTCTCTCTCCTCCTGGGGAAAGCTCTTCCCACACAGAGCTCCATATGACCCAGGCTCCTTGTAACCCAGGCTCTGTGTGACTCAGGTTCTATGTAATCCTAGGCTCCATATGTTAGGTCTTTTAATGGGAAAGGAAAATCTTCCTATTTCATTAACATTACAAGTTGGTACTTGTTAAACATTAATTGACTTGACACCATACAATCTATTTAAATAATCCATTTCATCCATTTTCTTTTGACATAAACTATGTTTTTTATCTCTGTTGAAAAGTTGCTATTAGAGATCCAAAAACTAACAAGGGAAGAGCTACCTCTACTACCTGTAGACAGGAATGGCTATCACCTAAGTTTAGAATATGAGAGCAATGTAAAAATTTGTGTTGGTAAAGGCTTTTCACCAACATTATCACAATAAACTATGACCTGGAATCCCAGGCTAGTAATCTATAGGGAGAGATTGGGTCTGGGTCCACAAATGATTAATACTGGGTTCAAACTTCCCTAGGGATATTTGTATTTTATTAAAATTTTCATTTTTATAATGACTGATTATTAACAATTATTAACAAACATTCCAATATACAAATAAGAATCAAAAGTCTGACTATATATGATACCACAAACATCTTTTAACTTGTTTTAAAATTTTGTATTAAATTTATCAAGATAGTAACAAAATTTCCCCATTTTTGTTATACTCTGAATGTTTTTGTTTTCTTCACCATGGGATTTCTTTATATTTCATTGTTGTTCTTTCTTTTTACATTTCTATCACTGCCTACCAAGTCACTTCACTTCACCCTCAAATATTTGTATTTTACCTTTTTTTTTTTTGGAGGGTAGTTGGGGTTAAGTGACTTGCCCAAGGTCACACGGCTAGGTTTTTTTGTGTGTGTGTTAAGTGTCTGAGGCCAGATTTGAACTCAGGTACTCCTGACTCCAGGGCCGGTGCTCACTGCGCCACCTAGCCACCCTAAATATTTGTATTTTAAAAGAGGAGTTCATTAAGCCAAACAATCTCCAATTTCTGTTAATTTTAAGACAGTCATTGCTTATCTGGGCTCTGGGAAAGGTTTAGAGGAGCAAAGTCAGCCCCATTCCCTTTCTGCAACTTTCTACTATCTCTCTGCAATCCTTTCCCCCTATCTCCTAAACACCTAATGCAGATATTCTGGGGACAGAAGGAAAAAAGACACTCACAGTGTCCTCATAGAGAAATGGGGAGATCCAGATGCCTAGATTCTCTGAGTTATAGGGACTAAAACCTTTAAGAGGATCATCCTCTTCTAAAGATCTCAGACTACTTCCTGAACAGAAAAATGCCATCATCTCTTAAAAAGAAGCCTCAGATAATTCAGTAAAGCTCAGGGATTGTTCATTAGATTAATTATGCTGAAAAATGATTCATTAGAGCAAGCATAGTCCAGAGGAAACTTTGATATAGGATCAGAGGACGAGGGTTCAAATCCTGGGGTTGTCACTTACTACTAATGTGAACTTGGGTTAAGATACTTAACTTCTCTTGATCTCATTATTCTCATCTGTAAAATAAGGGAGCTGAACTAGATGACCTCTAAGGTCTTGTCCAGCTCCAAATTTAAAAGCCTATATTAAAGTATAACTTTTAAGTTAAAATTTTAATGCCTATTAATTCTATTTCAGAATTTTACACTTAAATCCATCCCGTCTACCTTTGGGGGAAAAAAAAATCTAATAGTCAAGGTTTGCAAACTACTTTATCAAAAATACTTCATTTGATCAGCATTTCAAGCTTGAGATTTAGGTTTTAAAAATGTTTTAAAAATGAAGAAATGGAAGCACATAGAAGTTAGTGACTTGCCCAAGGTCACACAGCTGGTCTATGTCTGAGAAAGAATTCCAACTAAAGTGTTACTAATTCCAAGTCCCACACTTCATTCGCTCTGTTCAGTTGCCTTTCTAATGAAATAAGGTACCATATTTCAGATACTGCTAGTCCTTGCCCCATTTCCCACCCATTTTCCATATACTTATTATTTCTAATTTTAGTTGGTTTTGTAAAAAACAAAAACAAATTGAGACCTTGGAAAGACCTTAGCTTAAAAAGGTCAAGATCTCCCACTGTATCCAGGGCCATCTCCACTTGCCCTGATCTATATCTTGCCACTGGACCCAGATGGCTCCAAAGGAGAGAGTGAGGCTGGTGACTTTGCACACTCTGCCTCACTTAAATCCAATTCACTTGCATGTCATTGAATCATTTACCTGATGTCACCGTCAGTCCTCTTTGAGAAGGAAGGACAAAGGACAATCACAAAACAACTTCAACTATTCCTAGTTACATAGTTTCACTTTACATTGTTTTAAGGGGTATTTCATCCCTTCCAAAAGTCTGTAAACATACAATGGGTAAGGAGAATATTTATAGGACAAGTGGTGGAGAGACTGGAAGTTAACTTAGGAGAGAATAGAAGTTGACATGGCATGTGAAATTTCAAGAGAGAGAGAAAAGAGAGAGATGAAAATGTCAGTTGTGCATTGAGCTCTGGCATCTCCTTTTGGACCCTGAGGACGAAGGTGAAAAGATTTTTTTCCAAGTTTCGATGATGATCTCATTGTCATTGTATTAAGGAGGCTGGTTTCCTATACTGCCTCTGTATCCAGAAACTTGGGGGAGTGTGGGGGAAATAGACTCCCTATCTTGCTGCTGCTCTAATAAATTGATGTTCCTAAGTCTCTGTACAGACCCTGGCCTCAAGGGGTTTATATTCTGCTGGGGAAGAATTTGACTACTCAGTCAAAGTAGAGAGGAAGGTGACCAGAGACAAAGTCTTCTTCCAAAGCTGCTTTTTAATACTCGGCCATGAATGAAATTTTATGTGGCTCTTGCTATATTGTGGAAGATATAGTTTCAGAAAATTAGTAGTGAACATCATTGAAGTCAATATAATTTCCTTTTTCTGTCTCATACATGTACATTTTAATCCATCAATTGAGTCATTGATGAGCATGTTTTGAAACTTCTGCTATGTCCCTGGCACTTTGCTAGGCACTAGAGATTTGTATACAAAATCAAGATGGTCCTTGCTCTAAAGGAACTTAAATTCTACTAAGGGAATAGGATATATTCACAGATAAGTATATCCAGAATATATACAAAATAAATATGCAATGATCTTGGGAGGAATAGCAATTGGAATAATTAAGAGAAACCCCTTTTAAAAAAAAGGTGACATCTGGAGGTTCTGAGAGGTGGAACATCTAAAATGTGTGTAAAGGCACGGGAGGGGGGGGGAAATACTGTTTCTGAGACAGGTGGATTGATGAATGCATGAGAGGGAGTAATGTGTCAGTCAAGGAAGAGAGTCCTTTAAAGACTATGAAGAGTCTTTAAAATGGAATTATTTTTCTTTTTAATATCTTCTTTGAGTTAGTCCCCATCAAATGTCTTATAATGACACAGAGGTGACCTAGGGATCTCTTGAGCTATTCCAGTAGTGGGTATATTGTGCCAACTTCAATAATTCAATTCAGTAAACATAGATTTAATGTATGCTTATATGTCTGACAATGTGCTAAACATGGTAGGCTCTATGATAAAAGTGGAAAACAGACCCTATCCTCAAAGAGTTTATATTCTACTGGGGAAACATACTATGTACCCAGGTTAGTAAATATAATAAATGCACAAAGCAAATACAAAGTAATGGGGTGCTAACAACAGAGAAGATTGTTTGTGGTATAAAAAATACCCATTATTCTTAATTTAATTAGAAAAGTAAACACAGAGATGCCTTAGATAAGAAGAGGAATTTATTCCCTTTCTCCCGGGAAGAAAGGGGTGCCCCATGAAAGGATGTCTTACCCATGTTGATGCATGAGGTTGGGGCGGACGAGAGAGAGCCTAGCCCTGTTCCAAGGTTTAAAAACCTAATTAGGATGTCCCCTCTCCTGGCCAACTGCCCTCTTTCATTGGTGAAAAATTCACCTCCCAACCTCCTCCCCAATGAGACTACAAGGGGATTGGCCTTCACCAGGCGGGAAGAAATGAACAAAGAAAGATAAAAGTAATTGACAGGAGAAGGGGGAGGGTAGACACTCAGGAGGGGGGGGAGGTTACATTCCAGACTGAGAAGTTTTCACTAATTTCATGTTCCACACAAGATTAAGAAAAGTTTGTATGGGAGGTGGCATTTATGTTTATCCTTGATGGAAGTAAGCATTCACAGGGAGGAGGGGAGTGAAATGTTAGGGAAAAAAACCTAAAGGCATTTGCTAAAAATGGAAAATAAAATATAGGGGGGAAAACTGAGAAAAATTAATTGTTGAGAATGATATGAAAGAACCGATGCTAGAAGGTTTTGTAGCTCTTTTAGGTCCAGGCACTGCTGAAGATTTCAAAAGGGCTTCCTCCTGAGCAAAAGCCCCAGTCTTCCCTTGCTCACAGTCTTCTCTCTCCATAGTCCCTGTTTCCCTTCACTCCAAAAGAAGATCACATGTGCTTTGGAAGTGGAAAGCTTTATTCACAGAAAGTGAGAAAATGCTGAGGGTACAGTCATTTCAGAACTCAAAGACAATTCATTCTTCTAGGAAAAGAAGGTAATCAAGGACAACCAGTGAGTAATATAAATGCCCTCAGAAAGATATTCTAAATTGTGTTCCCAGGAAGTGAGGGAGTTTGGGGTTTCTTTGTTTGTTTGTTTGTTTGTTGGGGGGGGAGGGGAGGGTTTGGATCTCAGAATGTGTTTGGAATCACAAAGAAAATAAATTCATTGATCTATCTCCCTACTAGTAGAATACCATCCCTTTCCCGGCTCTAGCAGTCTTCAATGGAGGAGTATCCTTGACCTGAGGCTACAGAGAATGAATAAAGTACTTAGAGCAGGACAAAGAAGACTGTTTTGCAAAGCAAATACCTTCCCAAAGAGAAGGAGCAGAACTTACCCAGTTTCATGGAAATAATTGGAGCAGGAATCTCAGATCTCTTCATACCAAATAGAATGCCCTTTTGGAACTTGCTCATTTTGCCACTGCAAGTTGGGTCCCCAGAGGTACTACCTCTAAGGTTCTAGAAGTAATCTTGTGGGTGTCTATCCTTCTTGATACTCAATACAAATGCAAATGGTAGTAAGGCACACAAGTAGGGGACATCCATGGCTAAGACAATGTACAGTTCATGAAACAGAAGACTCTGGTGTCCTTCATCTTTCCAAAAAGTCCTCACAAAATTCAATATGATTTGTGCCACTGGTCAGCTTGACTTTCTCCTCCTGGGGTACATGATGTCTTGACTGGACAGGACAATTTGCTGTTGGGCTGAGTCAGGCAGAACACCTGGTACTTATATTTGCTCTATACTAGGCTCTATGGATGCTGAACTGAGCGGGGAAGATGCTGCTGGACAGTACCAGGAAGGCCACTAGACAGTGTGCCAAGGAGGCCAGGTGAGGTGCCTTTTTTATTGGGTAGCTGGTTATCTCCTAAATAGAGTAGATGTTGCAAGTCTCCTGGGCTTGCTCTTCAATAACTCTCTAATAGGTAGGTGTAATCTATTTCTACCTTTAGCCATGGATTGGGCTGAAGGGGGACTGAAATTTATTCAGGTATAAATGCTGGAAAAGCTCTTTGAACTAAGGCAATAGCATCAATCTTAGCATCAACAGAAGTTTCTTCCCTTCGACTTCCGAAGATCCTCAGCTCTGGGGTCAGTAAGTCACCTCTGGGCAGGAGTTGGGAGAGCCTTGCCTTTTCAAAAAATTATTTCTGCTCTGTAAACAACCCTATTTCCCTAGGGTGATCAGTATTTTTCACCTCCCATGTTCCTTTGGGAAACATGTATAGATAAATGGCTAGCAACAATTATGTGAATATAGTCTGTGCTCTGGAAGCATGTTTGTTGTCTTTCTTGTTTCTTTATATGCATTTAAGGTATTCAAGCTTTCCTCTCTTCCTAAAGTGGAGAATTTCTATTTTGCACATGAATATTATTCCCTTTACTTTTCAAGATCTTTCTTAAAGACTTTCTGACTTTGCTGCAGTCTCACTTTATCACCAGATTTACACAAACAAATTTGTTGGGTCTTGTAAACATTGCATAGCACTTTGTAAGTGAGGAAGTGCACCCGACCTGACTCCACTAGACAGCTTTTGAGGCACCAAGTACTCTGGATTCACTCAGGGATTAACTCCACTCTCCTCTGTTTGAATCCCCAACAACATCACTGACTGTCATTTGTTCTGATTTCACCTGTTTGTCAGATACATAATCACTGCTCTTCTACTTGATAATCTCCTCTGGTGGAAGGGTAGAGTCCTTAGAAAGCAGACTTATGAATGTTAAGCCCTTCTTCTCCTCCTCTGAGGACCAAACTGGGAGCAGAAGCTTAGCTCATGGCAAGAACTTTGGGTCAGATAGTAGAAAGTTGGAAAGGATTAAAGTATTCACCTTATGACCGTGTTCTGAGGACCAGACCGGTTAGAGTTTGCAGAAGTTTATTGGTTGGTTGGTCCCAGGTTGGTCCCAGACTGTTGAACTTTTAATCCCCAGAGACTCTCCAAAATCATCTGTAAAGGTCTATATGGGTTGAGATCTGCATCATTGAAAGGAGTTCTCTCCTTGATAAAATCAAGAATGTTTGATGAATTGCATTAAGGAAGTCCAGCCTTTACATTATAATCTCATGTACTCTGTAACTGTAGATGTCTAATTATAATACCTTACTTGTTTAGTTTTAAATTTCACAGTCTAGGGTGTTCATGAAGTCTTTGTGTAGTTGTTTACCAGAATAACTCAGGTTGTAGCTTTGCCAGATGTAATGAACAAGTAAATTGTATTTTAAAACATTTTTCAAGTTCATGAAAATTAAACCATCATACATAATATATACAGGTTGGGACAAATAAATAATTGCTACCTGCTATAAATGTAAACTATATCCTACGGCTAACAAAATTAAATATATTATCTATGAAGGAGATGTTCAATGTACCTTTAAATTTTGCTTGCAGACCATCTTACAATTATACTTAATATAGTGAATATACCTAAAAACCTTAGTTATTAAAGTTTAAGAGTTAAAATTTAAGTAATCATATGAAGACTATAATGATCCTCTGTTTAATCATAATATTCAGAATTAAGGAACTATTAAAATCCTTATCTCAGGAACAGATGCAAAGTTCTATTTTCAAGACTTTCTATAAAAAAAACATACTTTTTAATTTGTGAAAGATGAATGACTAATATTAAGCATAAAAGACTACAATAATATTATAGTATCTATGTAAATTAATGCTAATTTTATCCACCAAAGACAGAATCAATACCATCTCTGTTAGAACTTCAACAAGGTATGGGATTGATATTTGCTGTCAATTATTATAAAAATAGCATATTTTCTGAGTACATCATATAAATAATATATCAGAAAGCCCTTTGTATAAAAGAGAATGTAGCAAACAATATTTTAAAAACAAACATCAGTGATGGTGGAGTAAGTTGGTGATACAATCCTGATTAGGAGAAAAATAACAATGAATTGCCATACTTCATTAAATGGTATTTTCCCTGTGATCAGTAGAGTCAACAGTAAGACACAGAGAATCTTAGAAAAGATAACTTGTTGATAATCTTAACATGTCTACTTTGCATGATTACTTGAAGTTGTCAAATATCTGCACATTTAACAAATCCCTGGGTGCAGCAATATTCACTGAGAAGTGTGTAAACTGAAGAGGTTGACTCAGGTCAGTCAGAGATGGAAGGATAGAAATGAATTAAGAACAGAATTCTAATAACACCAAAACCAAATGACTTAAAAGAGAACTAAAAAATAGAAGTTATCTAAAGAGATTGGTATAAACTCACTTATTGACCAACTAAGTTTTGTTGTTTTTTTTTAACACAAAGAGACATCATCACATAGTGGATGAAGAGTTGGCCTTAGGGTTAGGAATATGTGATTCGAGTCCTGTTTTGTCTACATACTAGTTGTGTGACCCTGCAAAAGTCTCTTGACATCACATTTTCATAGGCTACACTAGAGATTATCAGTCATAGAGCACACACCAACCTATATCTGTAGATAGAGTTTTCTAATCCAGAAGTTTCCAAGACCATTAAAATCACAAATGTAGTTTTCATTCTAGTCTAGTCTTTAAGAATGAAATATGGATATAAGAGGAGGTGATAGAAGATGAATGGAAAAGGGTGGCACAGTCTCATGAAAATAGTGTACATCACATGAAAGCTAAAGATAAGCTAAGATTAGGAATGAATTCTAAAAATAAAAATTCTAGGGTAATGAGGTTGGGGGGAAAATACTAGGCTGCTTTGTTTGGGAAATAGCACAAAAGTCACAGATGAAAAAACTACAAATATAGGTAGAGATGGCATAATTATCAACTGATGAGGAATAACCAACATGATAGATGACAGATTTCTTCTTGTTTAATTCTTAATTCTACCTGCTTAATTCTTGAGTGCAGAACTTGAAGAGATGGGGAGGAAGATGCAAAAAATGAAGGAAAAAAATAGACTTTTTATAAGGAAAGACTTCCTAATAATTAGAGCTATCCAAAATTGTAATGGGTTCCTTTGGGACATTGTGGATTTCTTCCTGACTTGAAGTTTTCATTCAATCACTGGATGATGGATGGAGATTCTTATTCCTGTGTGGGCTGGACCAGATGACCACAGTGATCTTTGCCAAATTTGTGATTCTGTGGTATACAGCTTTTGTTTAGTTTCCCTTTTTTTTCCTTCTGAGAAGAATCTTTCACAACTGGAAAGGACAGGACAAAATTGGATAAAGAGGAGTTAAAATTAAATATGTCAGGAGATAATAAAAGAATACCTAGCAGCATCAATGAATTTGAACTGAGAACATGGTAAAAGGATTGACATATGTGATTGTTGAGTCATTGGCAGTATCTTTGGAAAATCATGGAGAACATGTCTCAAGCTAATACAATTGAGAAAATTTTTCAATATGCATGAGTACAATTTAAAAAGAAAGAGAGAGAAAAAAAAGAAACCAAATTCTGTGGGACTATAATGACTAAGCTTTGCCCCAAACAAAAAAAATGTTAGAATATACCTCCCTCCCTTCTTGGCAGAGGTGAGGGACTAATTATGTGGAGCACTTCCTCAAATGTTAGATTGAGTTGATGTGTTGATTAGTTTTGATGTTAGTATTTTTTTCCTTTTTTATTATTCCTTTATCATAAGGGATAATCCTTAAGGGAGGAGATATGGAATGTACACCAGAAAGAGTAGGTGATATAAAAACAAAAGACCAATAAAAATGCTAAAAAGAAAGAAATTTACCTTTTCCAGTTTTTAAAAGAAAAAGGTGGATTTGAAAGCCTAAAGATTGGTGAACTTGCTTTAAAATCCTTGGGAAATGGGAGAATATATTACCATTATGTTAGTCATATGAGCGTTTAGATAGGGAAACATTGATCACTATTGGTTAGCATGACTTCTTCATAAATAGGTGATGTCAGATAGTCTGATTTCTTTTTATGACAGGATTCATAGCCTAATATAAGATGTAACACTATAGAGATAGAACATCTAGAATTCATCAAAGCATTTAATGAAGTTTGTCATATCATCTTTATGGACAAAATCTTAAAAGGTCCCTAGCCAAGTGTCTCATCAATTTGTCCTTGGCCCTACATAGTTAACATTTTTAAAAATTACTTTACAGTCATGATTATCATTTTGAAAATGGTGCAAAACTGAAATAAATAGTTGATATATGGAATGGCAAAGAAGGGATCCAAAAAGATCTCAAGTAGTTAAAATGACTGCTGAATCTAATACAATGAAATTTAATAGAATAATTGTAAAGCCTCTATTTGTAAGGCAAGAATAACCACTGATACCTTTCCCTCAAGCAGGGTGGTTGTGAGGATCAAATGAGTGAATATATATATATATATATATATATATGTAAAGTGCTTTGCAAACTTTAAAGTGCAATATAAATGCTAGCTATTGTCATTGTAAAGTGACAAAAAAAATAACATCTTGGAAATCTACTATCAGCAAAAAGGTAGACTAATGATATAAAAATATAAAGAAGTACCCTGAATGCTCCATTTGTATCCACAGAGAATTAGAAAGTCTCTTGTATACTGCAAATATCACCTACAGAGGTTATATGGGAGGACATGAACATGGTGTAGGCAAGAAAGGGAGAGAAGACCTGGGTGGTTTACTACCTATATTGTTGAAGGAAGTAGCCACATTGGTGACATCATGGATCAAAGTTTCTCATCAATGCAAAGTCTTACAAAAATGTTTTTTTAAGTCAACTTTCAAAGTATATAGAATGGCAGATTGTGGTTTGACATCAGTTTAAATGAAAAAAAAGTTATTATCTACGGAAAGCCCTTTAAACTCTGATATTCCATGACTACAATATTATCTGGGGCTTTTCTTCTTAAGCATTTCTATTAACTGAACTTCTACAGTTTTTAATATTATTATTATTATTATTATGAGAAAAAAGTCTTTCATTTTTTCTTTCATAAGCATTCTTTAAAAACTATTATGTCCAAAGCATTGTTCTAAGTACTGGGGATGTAAAGACAAAAAAAGTTCTGGTCCTCAATGAGCTGAGCTTGTTATGTTTCAAGATAATTCTGTTAAGTTGTTTTTATTTGAATAGGTAAATGAAATATTGTATTCATTAGGGCAGCCCAGAAGGATGGGTCCAAAATCATAACTAATATTTAAATAGCGCTTTAACATTTGCAAAATATTTTGCAAATATAATCTCTTTTAAGACTAATAATAACCATCTGAGATATGTACTCCAGGTGCAGTATTAATAGCCCTGTTTTTACGGATGAGGAAACTGAGACCAATAGGCTATTTCAATTCATCGTAAACATTTATTAAGCATCTAGTTTATGCCACGCAGCTGTGCTAAGTGATAAGGATACAAAAGGAGTCAAAAGACAGTCCTGCCATTGTCAAACGAACTTACAATATAATGGGAGTTATATGGGAAGAAATGAACAAATCAGAAATGTCTCAGAATTGTATAATTATTGAATCTTTTCATCCATTGATATCAGAAAGATATCAGATAGTATCAAAGGCAGTATGTGGATCCAAATCTTCCTGATTCTAATTCAGAACTCTAACAAGTTTATAACAAGATGTCTTTAAATAAATAAAGTCATTCCTGGTGTTTGGAGGGAAGATGCTAGGGGTGGGTAACTGAAGCCTCTAGGTCATGTGTGGCCTCAAGCTCACAGGTGCCCCACCCCTGTGACTAGGGAGACTATCATACCAGAAATGTAGCTTCCCTACAGTCACTTTTTGGCCAGGCTTGTGTTTTAAAATCACACTACTAGTTTTTCTGAAACAATAAGAAAATATCCAAAAATGTTTTTTATTGACAAAAACAATAATGTAGAACTAGTAACTAATAATGTAAAAACTAGGCATAATTAATCAGACAGATGGGTTGGCTATTTCAGGGGAAGAAGCCATTTTGTGAATTTGTATTTTATGCAATAAAAGAAAGCCTATTGTACTACGAGTATCATCTCATTTATAGCAAACTGCAAAGCACAAGGGAATCTGGGCCGAGAGATGGAAGATTTTGAAGGAAAAGATAAAAGTACTTTTGTACTTGTGATTACCAGTTATTAGTTGATTTCACGACATCCCCTTGAATGATTAAAAAGAAAAATTGCAGCAACATAATTTTATTTCTTTTTTATAAAGATTTTTTAAAAGACTTAGTGTTGCCTTTAATTTGTAGTGAAGATGTTTTAAAAGCTTTTAATGGAACTGTAGACCCTCAGATCTTCCAAAAACACGGTCAGGAATCACTCCACAAGTGAAACAACCTTGGATTGAATTCTAAATGACTGCTGATAATATATAGTTCATGCTTAGTCTTAAGAGATGTTTATAGGAGTAATGATTCTTCTTTGTTCCTCAAAGCAACCATGTAGGATCTTCACCAACCTGATAAGATGGGGGCGAATCAGTCAGGTCTTTCAAATGAAACCCATAGTGAGTCAATCCAATTTTAAAAAATGGAGACCTTTAAGTTTTACAAATAGAAGTTGATGTGTGTAGACATAACCTTCTTAGCTTTATTTCTTCATCTCTAAAGGGAGAAAAATGCCAAAAACATTTAAGAGCATTGAACTTCTTAATCATATAAATGCACTCTGAAATTTCTCAAAATTCTATAATGTTATTGAATCTTTTCATCCATTGATTTCAGAAAATTACTAACTGTTCTTCCTTATCAGAAGTGGTTCATTTAATGGACAAAAGAATTTTTGTAAAGTTTGATTTGAAAAAGTAAATGCAAGTGTAAGAAGACTGTTTTAATCTGAAACTGTGAAGACCACATTTGCAAATATAATATCAGGATTCCTGATATGTTTTAGAATAGATATGTACATTTCAGTACCCATCAAACACTTAATAAAAGATGGCTCCTCTAGGCAATTTGCAAACTATAGTTTCATCTAGATATATGTCAGTGTAAATCAGGAACCTTCAGTTCACAATTTTTCTAAACAAGTATGCCATAATCTTTCCTAGTCCTGTTTCCGTCAGACTCTCATAAATCTGCTACATTGCACTGTCTTCTCAGAATGCAGTCAAATTCAAATACTTTAAAGTATAGTGAAATATATACATGGCAAGTCTATCTTCATAGTAGGAGTTAGTAATCTCCTTCACCTGTAAAATATATTTCATTTTAACAAATTCTTAATAGTCATCAACTAATCATGCTTAAAGTCTCCCTCATTAGTATTACACTTCATTCACAAACTGTTCTTTTTGTTGTCTTTAATAAGTAAAGTGGGTCTAGCTGATCCTATTGCATAAACACACATTTATGGTTTAACAGGGTTATACTTTAAAAGAAATAAACAAGGTAGACCTTGATCAACTGAATACAAATCTAGGTTCCCATAGTGCAGAAACCTATCTTAAAGAAAATACAGTACTCTACTTCCAATTTAATTTGCTTTGGTATAAGCCTATTAATATTATCTAAAGTAGAAGTTTCACCTAAAAAATCATTGCTTTTGATTTTTTTCCCCTGATGGTTGAAAGTACCTTTGATTTTTTTTTAATGCACAACCTATCAAAGTATTTAATTTTTTTTTGTCTCAGAACTAAGATCATGTATTAAATACAGAAATTAAGAATTCCCTTTCCTTTTTTTCTGGAATTATTCTTTATAGTTTTGTATTTATTGAATGCATTTATAGGCTCCCTTAGGATGTGAAATGTATGGAAATATATGTGCATTACTAAAGAAAGAACTAAATTTATTCTTTCCCCACATCATGCTCTTCTTTGCAGTAGAGGTTTTTAATTCAACACAGAGCTAGAATGAAATGGAGCCAATTTCCTGGTCTATATGTGTGACAAATGCTGAAAGTGGCACAAGATTAACAAATTAGTTGAAGTATAGATCTTAAAAGATTTTTTTTCTGTGTCTCTAAATCAAAATGCATACTTTATTTGAAATGAAGTCTCCTTTAGAATTCCATAATAAACTAGGAGCTTATAGTTTTCTATAATTTAAGATGGAAAGATGAGATGTATGACAGTCAACAATCTTTTTTTTTAATATTATCTATAGAGAAACTTCCAAAGGTCATGCATTGTAAACTCTATATATTAAATACCTTTAATTGCCATCTGTTGCTTTTAACAAACACAGTGTGCTAAATAATCGTTTCCCAAACAAATGCTGTTTGCACATTTTTCAAAGCATAAATTATAGAAGTGTGCTGTTTCTCCTTTGTTTGTATTTCCCATAGAAGAAATTAGGTTAAATCAGTGCGTAGGTGCCCTTCTAAAAAGCTTTCTTAGAGGGATTTGAAATTAAAGGTATAGAACCCGACCTTTTTATTGGACATAGCAATCACTTGTCTTATATAATCCTGGTATCGAACACTAAACAATATAAATATCTGTGACAAAGAAAGCATGTAACATTAGTGGCATTGTTTAACTTTAGGCGGAAATACTTATATTTAATAATCAAATATGCCTGCCTTGATTCCTCCTCTTCACTTAGAAATCTTCACACTTTATAAGTGCTTGTTTCAAATAACTATTAATATATGATTTTGAAAGAGTATTTTCATGCTTCGTTAATATGTTTCAAAAGTTACCTCATTCAGTCAGCTTCTAGAACCCTGTCAATAGTCCACCTGGTTTCTTATTTTTTCTTGTATATTAAATGACATCAAAGTAATAGCATTTTAAAGTAAGCATATTCTTACTTGCTGTAGCCAAACATGCTAACATGCTTAAAATTCAAGAAGAGCCAGATTCCGGTTGTATGTCTCCGTCACCCAATCTCCTTTCACATATCTGTTCATGTTGACAGACTATGTCATAATACATCAGCAGAAAGATCAGCAGAGAAGAACAAAATTTCATTGCCTGACAGCAAGAGGAAAACGGATTTTCACTATTAAATTAGCAAAAAATATACCATTACTTCATTCCCAATAAGGATAATACTTTTAAAAACAAGTCCCCATTAGACATTTGATTGTTTATCAGTGAAACATTTGCTTTAATCAGATTTACATGCAAAGAAAACTTTAGATGTATTGTCCTCTGGCAGTCAGATATTTACTAAGTAATCTTCATTTCATATTTCTTCTAGTATTTTTAATTCTTTTATTAGAGATGCTAATAATGTGTAATTGCAACCCTCTCAGTGAGGAGATAGATGGTTTAACAAAGTCAAACATGAAATCACTAAGTGAGTATGCACAAAATATCTCCTCAATTAATCAGCATGCTTGTAAACTCACAGTCCTAGAAATCTTTTGAATAGAAACTTATGCTTTTGGTAAAAGTTGGATAGATTACGTTTTTGTGGGGTTTTTAAAAATTCTACTCTGCTATGCAATCGAATTTCAGTAGAAATTTAACAATACCTGGAATAAATAATGTCTTTTGCAGCCTGGGGCAACATCTGCCACTTAGGTGTTAATTCTAGTCCTGTTTGAACACTCTCCAACATATGCACTTCTCTTTTGTCTATTATCCTAGAGTTGTGCTATTCCCAAATATTGACATCATCTACTTTTATCAGCACTAACTGCTCTGAAGCTTCCTAGTCTCATGCTCAGCTCTATTTCTTTCTATTGATTATCTTCCTCACTCCAGCAGGTAGCTAGCCAGCGAGGCTGTCCTGAGAAATAGCTTCCAATGACTTTCTACGCACAATTTACACGGAATTGTTTAAAGAAGATATTAGCCTCAATACAAATCAGTGAACCTCATTTAGTCAATACTGCACAATTCAGCTGTTGGCACCCTGTCACATGTTAGTCTTTAAAGCCAACTACCATACCCAATCTGCACATTAGCCATAGTATTTAGTTTCATATTAAAATGAAGCTAGTTTTTCACTTGCCGTTTCTTTTTGAAATCTTTTCACTACATTTTTTACATCACCTCGTTGAGCCATATGATAGTAATATATTTTGAAGTATAAAAAACCTGAGATTAAATGCTTGATTTTTTGACAGTGTCCTTAAATATAATAAATTCAAAGGGAAATACTGGTAAGTTAAAATGGAGTGTTTTTCATTAAGTCCAATCAAATGGTAGACAACAAAGGATCTTTTATTTGAGAATATGAAGTGAAAATGAAAACCAGAAAACCTTTACTAAGAAAAGGTCTAGCTAAATTATATTGGAAGGAGGTCTCTAGATTGAACCTGGGTGTTTCTTTTGCTAAAAGTGATTTAAACTAAGAGATGCTATGAGGACATATTTTACAAAGAAACAAAATCTAGTGCTTTGGGGAGAATGAAAATAAGATCTAAGACCAGTTGATTTTAAAAATAATTCCAAGGAAAGATCTAACACATACAAAAAGTTGCCATCATAACAGATATTTTCCTTACATTAATAACAGTAAGATGCTTAGGGAACATAAGGGAAGTCCCTTCTTTTTGTAACATAGAAATGCTAGAATAGAATATGAAGAGTTTTACACTTTAGAATTGTCCCCCAACTCATTACTAGTTTGTTATCCAACAATGTGATATCCAAGTGTGGAAAATGAGGGAAGATTCAAATAAAAACCCAAATTTGCCTTATAATAAAGCAGCACACAGCAATAATAATGTAACATCTCTTAAAGTTTCTCCAAATACTTCAAGATGAATTGTAATGCATTAAAATACTTTGGTGGTTGTGTAATACATACTCAATAGTTTACATGTAAATGTAGAGGCACCAGCACATGAATATTAGCATTTTATTGCTCTATATGTTTAAAGTAAAAGTAAAAAAAAAAGGAAATCATTTTAGAAATTTATACTTAAAGTTTCCAAAAAGTAATTTGCCCCTTTCTCATAAAGTTTAACATTTAAGTGAGAGGAGATTTTAAAAATCTAAACAATGTTGTATTTGGTAATATTTGTGCCCTCAATTCTCCATGTTTGTATTGGGGAAAATGTTTGTTAAGGGAATGTGAGAATAAGAATCTTGGATTTTGGAAGTCTTCAGGAGCAGATAACCTACCTTTGAAAATAAAAGACAATCTCTTTTAAAATAACCATTTCACATGAGGAAAACCATTTGTTTTAATGCCCTTTGGCAGCTATTCTATATCACTTAAACAGCATTAATAATTATAGAAAATACGTGTTCAAGGGTTTTATACATTTTTTTGACTGCCAAATGCTAAGGATACATTTTGAATGACCTTTGCTTTGCTTTCTTTTCCCTTTAAAGCTCACTGAATGGGAGGTAGGGTTCTGAACCCCAGGTAGAGAGGTATGTTGAAAGATGACCAATCTACCCTTGCCCATACATCTTCTCACACATTTATTGCAACCTGACACTCATATAACAGTTTTTTCATCACTAAGGTTCTACAAAGAACAGTTCAGATGGCAAAGGAAAAACATATACAGAAAAGAGAAATACAGTAGCTGCATATTCAAGGCAGCATAAATTAGGGCAGGTGGTGGTTTAGGAATTTGTATTATTTTCCTTTCTGCCCTCCTCTGTGTTTATTATTTAGGGGTATCATTGGCTACATACAGACAAGCACACACGCGCACGCGCGCGCGCGCGCACACACACACACACACACATTTATATTTATGCCAAATCCTAAATTCATCAACACTATTTGGTCATCGATATTTTTTCGAATCAGTTGAGGGTTTTTTTTGTTGACAATATTTCCTGATTTCTTTGCTTATATTTATACATTAAATTCCTTTTCAAATTACACTATGGACTAAGAATCCATTTTTATTTCATTTATTGTGTGATATTGTAATATAACATTGTTAAAGATATATTTTATAGATTCATATATTAATTGCAACATTCCAATCTTTCAAATCAAATTATATACCAAAAAATACAAAAAGAGAGAAAGCTGCTTTAAAAAAAATTATGCTGTAGCACTATGCAAAAGAAAATTAATTTTTAGATTAACTAAAAAGCTATCAGTATAAAATGTTAGCTTCAAATTATGTCAAAATATATTAAACATTAAAACCAAAATATTCCACATTTTCATTTTCAAAGGCTGTAATCTTTGATGATGGCAGTTTTCCTTTAAAGTTATTTATGAGTCCTAAGGGAAGATGTTTTTGGTAGTTGTCTTTATAATAATGAATATATCTGCTATTTCCTTAAATGATTATGATTTCTGTATTTTTAAAAATCCAAATTATGATTTTGATTATTCTATTTCAGAACCAATACTCATGACACAAATTTTAAAATAACCATCTGCTTAGGTCAGTTTTTTTAGTGTATTGATAAAAAAAAAACTCGTTTATAGCTTCAAAAGACTTATTTTTAAACAAATAAGGTAAACAGGAAAAAATGCTTTCCTGAAATCCCAAAGATTGTTTTTTAAAAAGTGTATAGTTTCCATTCATAATCAGATTGGTTCTTCAAATATGAAATAAGTTGGAAAAAATTATAGAACCTTGTATTATAATCCAGGATATGCCCTAACTTTTATTTATAATTTTTCTTAATTTGCAAAGATATTTAAAGAGTTTTGGTGAGGAGATGATTTTGCTTTTTTTTAGCTCATCAAGTAGAAAAAAAGCATTAAAAACTGAAATTTCAGCTTCTTATTTGTAGATTTAGTTTTTTAAAAATGTTCAATGCATTTCATTTTAGTACCAATATAATGATATCCATCTGTATTAGCAAATACATTTTCATAAGAAACCAGGAAAATGTTAAGACATCAACTAATGTGTAGATTCTCACAAATGCTAATACTGTAAATTAGTTGTAAAATATTATCATTCATATAATATACCTAAATGGAATTTAAGTAATATTTTCTTTATTTAGAATCTATACATGTACATAGAAAGTAATGTATATTAAGCAAAGTGTAATCATTGAGATCATTATCATTATCCTGGTATAATTAGTTTTACCCAGTTATTTGCACACTATTATAAATACAATTGATTTAATACAGATATGTGATATATACCTGTATGCTTGTCTTTTTAATCATGTATTCCCACAGAGAATGGAATGAACTGATGTCACCAGAATGTGACAAAATAAGGATATTATTGCTCTTGTACTATAAGCATGGTTAAGAAAACTTTAAGAGAGTATGGAAAAAGGAAGAGACAGAGAGAGGAGAAGGAGGGAAGGAGAGGAGAGACAGACAGACAGACAGAGAGACAGAGAGAGAGAGAGAAAAACAGAGAGAGAGAGAGAGAGAGAGAGAGAGAGAGAGAGAGAAAGAGAGAGAGAGAGAAAGAGAAAACAAATGACAGATGGACAGAAAGACAGAGATATTGACAGAGAGAAAAAAAGAGACGGGGACTAATGAATGAAAAATTCAAACTCAGAATAAAATAATTACCCTATCATAGGGAGAAATATTCCCAATTTGCTCATCTCTTTCTGTTTTTCTCTTTTTTCTCTTGCTCTCTTTCTCCTCCTATCTCCTACCTGTCTTTCTCCCATCTCTCTTCCTTCAAGCTCTTCTCTGTCTCTGTGCTTTAGGATGAGGTAAAGTAGTAAAGATAGTAGGGTGCAATCATCAATTTTAGTAAAAAGAATTAATAATTTAATTTAAAGCAAAACAAATTTATATGTGATTTTTTTTCAAATAAGGGAATAACCAAACTTGCCTCGCTATCACAAATGTACATACTGCGAGTATTTGCTTTCAGTTTTTCCTGTGCAAAATATTGTAGGCAACATTAGTCACTACACATTATTCTGAATATATATATATATATATATATATATATATAGCTACACTTAAACTTTTTTTAAAGTCTTCATAGAATAGAATTCAAAATACTAGCTGAAGCTTAATTTTTACTGAATTGTATTTTGCAGTTAATATCAAATGTCCATTAGTTCAATCGCATGTTATTAATCTAGCTTCTAAATTATATGTACATATATGTGCACTTGCACTACCTAACATAGGTATTTCAATTGTTAGCCATTTTAAGAGTTATTTGTAAAACACTGCAATATACAACAATCCAATCCAGCAGCATTCTGAAAAGTGATGTCACTAAATTCTGCCTCCTCTCTGCCTTCCTCATCTCCCCATTAGAAAAAAAGTCCACAGCTGCCATTATTACTACAATAATGGAACATATACTGCTATGTACTCTATATCTCAACTTTAAAACAATGAATACAAAAGTTTTCACATAATACTAAATATTACATTCAAAAGTGATTGACGTTCTAAGTATTTGTTTTGAAGATTTGTAATTGTATGTAAAGAAATATTAAAATTTCAGCTTTCTGAATGTTTGGGAGTTAGAAATAAAATCTTTTAGCCCAGATGTCTCTCGTCTGAAGTAATATTATTCCTTGACATGAAATTGAGAATAAAGAAAATAATTGCAAATTAAACTTCAAAAAACAATTCAACAAACTGTTAAGGCTGATGTACTTATCTCACAATTCCTAGAAAGTGAAAATTATAAAAAGCACACAGCTTCCATTACTTTCCTGTTATATGAAGGCTACTAGTTATTAAAAGTAGGTTACTACTAGTGATCAGGCAGGGGGTGGGAGGAAGAGGATGGAGCCAATGCCAAGAAAAAGGCAGGGGAAGCTTTTCCTTTGCTCCTCAAAGGGCTTTGGGCCTAATTATTTTTAAGTATAATCCAACCAACATCTTCTCATGCTTAGCTGCACTGAGTGACACTATTTGTGATGCCCAGTCTGCTGAAACTGAGCAGGTTGCTGTCAGTTTAAAAATGACTATAATAAAAGTGACCACGAAGATGGATCTTGTGATTTTGCGTTTCTAATCAGTCATCTGTGAAGAACACTTTTGCTTTGATTCAGCAGACTGGTGACAGCCATGATTGATAGTGCACGAGGATAGAAAAAGGTTATTAACTGTCTTCCTATTAAACTCAATGTATTACCCCTCTAGGTGCATCTCCTACTGTAAGTTAAAGCACTTACTCAGGTAAGGTCAAGAATGAGCTCTATAAACATAGTGTCTGTCCTGTCGAAAATGAACAAGGAACTCATGGTACATTTTTATTTTATTTAGCATAAACCTCATTTAAATTCCATTAGCCTAAAAATTGGAGTATCCCTTTTATAAATGGTGCCCATAGGGAAACGTTTTGTTTACAACATTATAGGTGTATATACCTTTAAATGTAAAGATTGGTGGATATAGTGATATACATACATATTGGACATTTGCATTTATGGGTATTTAACTTGTATATGTAAAAAAATCAAATGACTGCATTATCTATAGAGAAAACACTTTGGGGGAAATGAGACAAAATGATAATTTACATATTTGATATAATATCTGTAAGATTTCAATGGACTATAGGATCTACATTAATTATCTTTAGTCCATAAATGATTTAAAAATCTTTTAAAGTTGATAATTAAAGAAAACAGAATGTCATCAATGTATAATTTTATGTATTGAGAATTCTAGTAATTTGTAGTCTTCCCTTTTTTTGACAAAATTTGCTCCATGATAATTTTAAAGCTTGGAATAATGTATAGTATAAACACAATTTTCATTGCACTACATTTTGCACATTTTAACTGGATATTAAGATATTTTGGATCCTACAATATTTATGTATTTCTAATTTTCTTTTACACATAATTACTGGAAGGGGGAGACGTTGACTATTAAATTAGATAATAAGGTTGTATTAAATGTTAACGTGCTCATTTCTACTCTCTGAAGCTACAATCCACTCAGAAGATTTCTATACACTGTTCCAATGTCTTTTTCCAAACAGTTTAGATTTATACGTTTGTGTCCTGGGAGATAACAGTGAATTTCTGCATTTTCATTTAAATCCATAGCACTGTTTTTCTTAGATTTCAAACTGCAAACATTCAATACATGTCAAATGTTATTTGAATTAGCAAAACGCATTTTTAAATGTCAATCTGTGAGCATCAGGTTAACACTTTAAACTAAGTCAACCAAAAGTTCAATTAGGTACATCCAGTTGTTTGTAATGGAGCAACTGGGCAGCCAGATGTTATAGTTGCTTACCTGGTCACTACATATAGAAAATATGTCCAAAAGTTTATCATAATTTCCCAAGACCATTTTCCTGGGGGGAAAACATATTTCCCAAACTCCTTTCCTTTTTTGTAAAATTCTCAGTAATGTCTCTAAATTTGTTTTTGAATCACATTTTAAATAAATATTAAATATTTTCTTGATGTTTAAAATGTTTAAAATATGTTTAAAATAAAGGAATGAAGTTCAAAGTTTAGTTTGTCTATTGGTATTATTTCATTATCTTATCAATGATTCTTATTATTACATTTCATAATGCAAACATGGTTGCTAGAGTATTGACTACTTGGATACCTTTTTTTTTTTAATTATCACTAAGGCTATATGTTTTTGCATTTCCTAGTATTTTATGACCCTATTATACCTAAGAATGAATGTTTCTCACAGGAGATGTTCAAACAACTTTCATAAATATATTCAAATGATTAAATTTTCTTAGGTATATGCTTTTATTGTTAACTGAAAACTGTTATAACCCTGTGAACCTTTACAACTTGCATACTTGCTCTCTGCCAGCTGAGAGGTTACACTGGGTAAGAGAGCAGCTACTTCAGTGGGAAAGAGGAGAACAGGAACAGGAACAGGACGAGCTATGTCTGTTCTTAAACAGCTATCTGTAAAATGCAAAAGTATTTTACTTTATTTTTCAATGGGATTGTAACAACATTATAAGGATTAACATGTTGCATGAGAATTTGGAGAGATCTTTTATTAGGTCAAGTAAGCTGGGGCCCATTTACTGGTGTCTCCAGTGCTTTTAGCCCTTGCTTCTAAATCCAAAGGGGGAAAAAAAAACCATTCTGATATTTTGCATAGCAATAAACTTTCTATTTTCAACTGTGGAAGAAAAATTGATTTCTTTCCCTAAATATTTTTCTTCAAAAATAAAAATTCAGAGTAGGCCCAGGTCCAAGAAGGTGGAAAAGTGGGCTTACACAATCTCTTTCCTTCAGACAGCAAAACCTTTGGACACATATTACAGAGCTATATAGGAGATCATTTGGAACATCAGTCATTTAGATGGAGGTCATTTCCATCTTAAGTTATCTGATTATGAGTCTATATATCCATGACTAAAGTTAATGATGGGCCATTTTTGCAAAACCAAATGGGAGCAGATATAGTAGAAGTTACACTATCAAAATACACCTTCATCCTTTCTTGCATGTAAATGGTAAAACACACACCAAACACCAGTGACTAATTCTGGACTAACATCGGGGAAGACAATGTTTTGTTTGGCTTTTGTGCAAGCTAATTAACTCCAATTCTAGTTTCACTGCTTGATTTCATTTACCAATAGAGGAGAAATCACTCGAGTTCACAACTTGTCCTTACAAACTTTTATTCGCAACTTTGGTGCGTTTTTTCTGTTCCACTCCCAGCATTGTCTTACTCCTTTTCCTTTTCTGAAAGGCCTGCCCCAGGGTAATAGGATGAGTTGCCTGGCATAAGTGTGTGGAGCAAGTGAGAAAAGAGTAACAACAACTATTGTCCCTCCTAAGAGTACCTGAGCGCAGTGGCGGCGGCCGCCTCTACAACCCATCCCCAACCCTGCCTCCAGGACTGCTTCTGTCAGGCTCACCGGTGATTTGATAGGCTTGTCGGGTTGCCATGGTATTGACTTCTTGCCTCTAAGGAGCTGCCCAATGACTGTGGGTCTGGGATTAAAGCGGGAAGAGGCAGCCGCCACAGCTGTTTCGGCAGCAGCAGTAGCTGAAACAAGAGGGAGGAGGAGGAAGGGGAGGTGGAGGAGGAAGGCAGCTAGCAAGCAGCATCAGGCGCTATACACAGCAAGGGCAACCGGGAGGGGAAGGTAGTGTGAAGGGCTAGAAAAAGGAAGGGTGAATGCTAGACCCAGTTCAGCAGGAAAAGTGAAGTGATGAATTCCAGAACAGACGGGTCAGGGTTCATTTCTTAGAAATCTTCCAGGGTTAGTATTGTTCACACCCAAGAAATCATCAAGAGGAATAGTGGCGGTGCTGAAGGGTGTAGGAGGTAAGAGGAGAGTGATAGTAGAGAAAAATAAATAAATCATAGCAAATAATACAATTCCCCCCCCCCCACACACACACACATACATAGCCCAAATTGGCGAGTAAATTACCTGACATTTCAAGAGGCGCTAGAGACTGAAAGAAACTTCAATTTAGACAATCCAAGTTGTTCGAGATGGGACTGCGGGGAGGATATGCTTTTGTACAGTAACAAAGTGAAAGAAATAGTTGTACTATGTAAAAGCTCCAGGGGTAATGAGGCAAAGGCAGGGAGTGGTGGGGCTATACAGAGCCCCAAATGTAAATTGTAAACTAGGAAAGGAAACGGAGAAAATCCTAAGGACAAGTTCAGAAGAGTAAAAAGGGGAAAGTTTGTTTTTTAAGAGCAGAGATAAGTCCCCAAAGTTCCCAAATTCCTTGGAATGAAGAATAAGGGTGTGGGGAGGTAGAGACGAGGAAGAAGGAAAAGGGTACGTTCTGATGTAGAGCTCGTCTAGAATGTCTGAAGAAAGTGACAGATTAGCTCGGAAAATTAAGAAGACCCCAGTTCCAAATAAATTGGTAACAGAAGGGGAAAGTGAGAAGAGAATAGAGAAAAACTGTCAGCAAAAGTAAATCAACAGAGACAGAAAATCAGAAAAAGAAGGGGGGAAGATTCCAAATCAAAGCGAATAAATGGACAAACTAAGTATTAGTTAGAGAAAGAATAACCAAAATAAGAAAGCGAATGAGAGAAAAGGGAGGTATGGGGTGCTGGGTTGAGGGGGTGGGGTATGTGGAGGACCTAAGAGAGTGGATGAAGTAAATGGCAGTCAACTGTAAGAATCGAGAGTGAAGGAGGAACAACTAGGTGGGAGGGAAAAGGGTGGAAGAGACAGAGGGAGGAGACAGAAGGAATGAAGAAGAGAGCTGGAGACAAGGTGCTGCGGTCAGTGCTGGGTCTGAGGGTGAGGCAGGATTTCTATAGCTCTGAGAGAGCTCATCGACCAGCCTGCTGGAGTCACTATTCAATCCGAGTCCCAAACACACGCCTCACTAACTACTTTACAGCCACTTTCATTGATTTTCTTTATCAAATAAACATAATACCCGTTACAGCAACACTTCCTCTTCATGCAGGCAGAATGTCAGAAACTCTGATTGCTGCATTTCTTCGGATTGCGGTTTTCCCCTCTAAACAAATTGTGTCCTTTCATACAAGTGATCAGATATATGATTACTAATGGAACTTGGGGAGGATACCCCCCTTGCCTCGATAATTTGGAAAGTATCTTGTGAAGTAAGACAAGTAGATAGAGAAGTTAAGGTTTTCAGACAGCCTGAGCTCCAGACACAAATTTATCCTTGATAGTGGTCTCTCATTTACATATTTATTTTTGCTAATAAGTAAGTAACTCATTTTAATGAGAAAAGCTAGTAAAGAAGTTGATTCTGTTATACCTGCAGGGAAATTAAGACAACCCCAACATCCATACCTAAGCTATTCCCCTACGTGCTTATTTTTTTTAAAAACAGATGCAAAAATATACGCAGACTTTTTACAAAAGTATTTTCGAAAAAGTAATTCCCTTCAAAAGCTGCCTCTGAACCAAGTTCTTCCTTCTATGTCAAAGGGCTGCTGAATTATTCATTATTGTAATTACTATCATCATTGTCATTACCCCTTTCCATGTGGAAATAATTTTATTATCGTAATTTGATATCTGAAGAATTTCCTGTTAGTCGTTTGATAATCATTTTTTTCTGCTGAAAAGAAAAGTTTTGTTTATAAATGAGATAGAGAAATGTTTTAAATGCTTTGATGTTTGCTATAGATTTCCGTTTATCTAATCGATCGGAATGCCAATAAATCGATTAAAGGTTTAGTGTTTTACAAACAACCATTTTGTGCTTTTTGATTTTACGTTCAGAATGATTTTAATAAAGCTAATGCTTTCCTTCAGCATCCTCCCTAAAGAAAGCTAATATTTCACTCATTTTATTATTTTGAATTGTGACTTAAAATACTTCAAACAGCAAAATAAATACAAATACAAGCAATGGCTGGATCTCTTTAAATGTCATTTTCTCTCTCCTCAAAGTATTTAAGCAAAGCCCTTTAAAACCTGGTGAATTATATGTGATCTTACAGTGATTGCAGAATATTAAATTAAACTTAGATAAATCCGCATTGAAGGAGGCAGTACCCAATCCTGAATTTATTTCCCATTTTCTATAACAGCATCACTGCACTTCTCTCTTTGCAATGACAATGTGCCAAATCTAGGCATTTTGAAAACATTTTCCATATGCTTTAACTGGAGACTGATAGACAAAGAAGAAAAGGCGATGATCTTTTTGCTCTTGAGGTATATGTTTCCTTTAACTTTTTTTTTCTCTCTTAAGCTTTCACTGATTGTTATTTTAAGGCAGAAGTTTGAAAATCATTACAGTTAACCTCTTTTCCCCCTTCCACTTTTTTCTTTTCTTTCTTTCTTTTTTCTTCCCCCCCCCCCCTTTGGTCTCGGTGTAATCAATTCCTGAACTGGAGTTTCAGTTACGATTTAATGCAGAGCTATCATTTCTATACTTTTGCTTACAACGTTTTTCCCCCTTAAAAGCTTTGATTCATTTAGTTTTTTGCTTGCTGCTTTTTTGTAATTAAAGATGGTTTTAATTATACAATTTGTAAGTTAGATCAGATGTGCTGTTTGTTTGCTGCAGGTTTTTTATCGGTGCTTCTAATTTATATTTAGGTTTTACGAAGCAAAAGAGGTGGTGGCTTTTATTTAACCATAAATTTTGCATGTTTGCTTTGGAAACTTGGATGTTTGAAGGAATATAACTTTTTTTCTTGTTTTATGCCCATCGTATCTAACTGAGGGAGTTTAGCACTATTGTCTAATAGAATAAGGATTCTAGATTGATGGATTTTGGTTAAAAAGAATTCACAACTTAGTTGTCTATACAATGAAATTCCTTCCTTCCTTCCTTCCTTCCTTCCTTCCTTCCTTCCTTCCTTCCTTCCTTCCTTCCTTCCTTCCTTCCTTCCTCTCTTTCTATTTTTATCACTTTCATTCTCTCTCATAAGATTCTTTCCTGGACAGAAGGTAAAATCCCAATTGTATACTCATGCTGAAAATAGACTACAGCGTGTGCCTCAGTGTCTATGTCTCTGTGTGTTTTTGAGGGG
>CM053594.1:221112222-221154847 GCA_028646575.1 Pseudocheirus occidentalis | reverse complement strand
TCTGCTTGGCTTGGCTCGGCTCCTCCTGACTGCCCTGGGGCCTTTCCATGTTTTGATTTCAAGCTGCCACAACGATCCCCTGCTGCTGAGCTGCCTTCCGTGAGAGATGTGTTTTCTGTATTTTTGTGAGTTTAAGGGTCCTAGACTTTGTTCAGAGTCATATTTTATGGGTGTTTAGGGTGGCTGTGTGGGAGCTGCGGGACCTTGCTGCTTCTATGCTGCCATCTTGGCTCCGCCCCCGGAAGTCCTGGCAGTATTATTCTGGTGCAGATCTCAGACTAAACTGGGGATTGGAGGCAAGACCATGAGCAAGATTAGAGACAAATAGCTTTTGCTTGTTTCTGTTCTCTCTTCTTGCGTAGTATGTGGTTTCAGGCCTGCAATCACTCTTTGACAGTTACCCCTACATGTAGGATTCCTCTTCAGTCTACACTGAATTTAATAACTGGTCTACAACCTAGTTCTGGGGTTAAACCAACAGGGCTGCTGGTTGGATCCTATTCCTTACACTATGCAGCCATTTCTACTGGATTCAGGACTGCTTCTTGCACTAGCACACAGCTGTAGGTCCAACCTCAGTCCCTGAGATAGAAGGCTCTTCACGGCAGTTTCTTGGCTAGAACTGGTCTCTAATGCCTTTAGGCCTTCAGTTATCTCTTATACTGACCTGGGCTAGAGAACTTATTATGTTTTCTTCTTGGGTTTTCAAATCATGAATTAATCTGATGCTTTTTACAAGTCTTTGTTAGGGTATTTGGTCAGAACTGGAATATACTTCTTCCTTCTGTTTCACCATCTGTGCTGACCCTCCAGGCCTATTTCTTTGTATATGTGTCTAGGTAGGTGGAGTGGGCGTAGGGAGAAAGGTAGGTGGAGGTAAGTGTGCTTCCACCAACTTCCTGGAATCACCACGGTTATGATAGAGTGATGTAGTGGAAAGAACCTTAATTTTGAATTAGAAATCATGCTCAAATCCTCTCTTTCATTTTCCATCTTTGTAAACCTTACACAAGCCAGTTTAAACACCTGCATGGCCATGATTTTCTTCATCTGAAAAAACGATAGAGTTGGACCGGTTGATCTCCATGTTTTCTTCCTTTTTCATTATCTATATAAGTCTCAGAGGTTGACCTGGAATTAATTCACTCTTTGGTATTTGAATCATGAGAGATCAGAATAGACTGGGCAAGATGAAGGCTCCATCAGTCACCCTAGCCTGTCCATTGGGAAAATCAGAGCCTTGGAAAATAAGGACCTTAGTATTCCTCTTGTTCAACCTCTTCATTTTATAAATGAGGAAACTGAGACCTAGAGAGGTTTTAGCCTACTCATAATAAATGACAGAGTTGAGATTCCAACTCAGACCCTGATTCCAAATCCATCACTCTTTTCTTTATGTTACACTGTTTCCTATATGGCTAATTGCTGGTAAACAGCTTAAGTGAACTGGGAAAGTTGTCAAGAAGTTGCACAGCTGTCATCACATTTTTCACTCCCAATAATCCAAGTTTAATAATCTGGGAAGTGGAATCAACAAATTTCTTCTTTGTCCAGTGAAAAGAGAAGAGGTCAAGTCCTGGCCACTAGCTGGCTGTGTAACTTTGGGCAAGCCATGCACTGCGGGGTTCAATTTCCTTTTCTATAACATTAGGGAGCTGGACTAGGTGATCTTTAAATCATTTCCAGCTCTCACTTTTATTGTCAACATTTTCTTACTATGTCCAGCTCTTTTGGAAATAAGAATGGAGTCCTTTGGGCTTAGAGGCATGCAGAATGAAGCAGTTCCATAGGTTGGCTGCTTAGCAATCTTCCTGGTGTGTGTTTGTGATTGGGGGAGGGAGACCATGAAGCAGTGAGGGCTAGAGGGTGAGTAAGCACAGGGATCCACCATCATGGGCCATGGGGATGGGCACATGGACACCTTGCCATTAAGAGTCAGATACAGAGCTTTTGTCTTCTAATGAGTGTGTGTGTATGTGATAAAGATTAAATTGTACATGGTGTCAACACTGATGCCTATTTGTAGCTAGAGGAGAATTAACAGAGAAAAGAACAGGTTGTCAGTGTAAAAGTAATACTAATTATAGTCACTTAAGTGAACTACTTACCATTTATGGCTAATTACCACACACATAGTAACTATTACGTATATCATTAATATGTGTCAGATTAATTGTGTTGTTTTATTTGATTATGACACTAACATCTATTCATATATTTATATACTAAGCTTTCTGGTGCTCAAATAGCATGTCTCCTTGCTTACAGAAGAAGGAAATTAGAAGGCATGTTGATCCTGACACTTTCAAGATTTTCTGCATGTCCAAAATAGTTATGATATTAATAAAATCACTTTGTCTGTCCTAGAATGTCTACTTGTTGGCCGTGTTGTAATGGGGTTTGTTTTGGTGTTACGCACTGAATTACATGAACAATGAGTTCCTTTCCAACTTTGAGATGTTGCATTCCTATAATTAGGGTGGAAAGAAGGCAGTATATAATACCTGTGCTATTATTTGAAATGGTGCCTTTCCATATTTAATACCCATAGAAATGGGTACCACTTCATATTTTTTGCTGTTACATCTGTTCTCATTTCTTTGAGGCATTTTGTAGAATTTTATACATATGCCACAGTTTGGATAAATGTTCACCTTTAAGATAAATCCTCAATTACAATTTTGTAATAAAGAAGATAAAGAATATGAATAAAGTAGGATTCCCAAGGAAGTATAAAAAAAAGAAGAGATTACTTAGAAAAACAACTGGTTCAACATTTCCGAATGGGAAAATGAAATGCCCAGTTGGAAATTTAAGAGCAGACAATAGCTTTCTAGGATGTTTAACAGTCCATCAGTAAGTCAACATGCATTTATTAAGTGCTTACTAAGTACTGCACTAAGTTCTAGGGATATGAAATTAAGTACAACTTATCCCTGCTCTCAAGGTCATTCAAATAGAGGATATAACACATACAAATGGCTTTGCACATATAAGATACATACAATGTTACTGAAAAGTAATCTCAGAGAGAAGGCACTGGGTGTGGGGAGAGACTGGAAAAGGGTTTTTGCAGAAGGTAAAATGTGAGCTCAGTCTTTAAGGAAGTCAGGAGCTAGAGGTGAGAAGAGAGAGCGGAGCATTCCAGGCAGGGGGAATAACCAATGAAAGTCATGGAGTCTGGAAATGGAATGTTATGTGCAAGAAACAGCAGGAAAGCCAGTTTAGCTGGATCTTGGAGTTATGGGGAAGGAATTAAAGTATAATAAAAGCTGGAAAAGTAAGAAGGGGTCAGGTTTTAAATGTCTTCTTCTTCCTGCTACATGTAAAGAGTGGAGATCACAGTTTAGCCACAGAGCAGGCACTGTGAACTGAACCAGGAGAGGCTATCTTTCCTCCTCTTCAAATTTTAAAAGATATTGGGACCAGAGAGTTTGTGTTATTCTGTTTAGTTTGTTCTTCTCACTTTCAGGTGCAGGCGACAGTCCTCTTTGGATTGAGAGTTCAAGCCATGGTGAGCTTGGAACCATGATTGCAAGTGGGATGTTCTAACTATTTGTATATTTATTATTACAACTCTGAAGTACACATTTCTTTGTAAACATTAATCCAACTGTTAGTGACCAAATAGATCTGGGGCTCAGGGGACCCATCTGCAATATGGAGGAATACTATTGATAGGGGTTGAAACCAATGACAGAGATAGATACTCTAAATCTACTTAAATGTACCAGAGAATTCTGGAGGAAGGGGTGAAAGGGAACACAAATGGCCTTCAGGCAAGGTGGGACAGGGTAGTTAACATTACATTATATTTAATCCTAGTGGTAACAGGGAGTCACTGGAGCTCACCAGGCAGGGAATGAGATGGTCAGATCTACACTTCAGCATGTAATGGAGTGAGGACAGACTTGAAGCAGAAGAAGCTTGAGACTAAAAGATTGTTACAACAGTTCAGGTGTGGGGTTATAAGGGCCTGTAACAAGGCTATGCAAAAGGAGAAAAGAGATGTTGTGAAGGTAGAAACAAGTTTAGATATGTGGGATAAGTGTGAGTTGTAATGGTAATGTAATTTGAATTTGAAGATACCTTTGTATTGGCAAAGGTAACAGGTACTTAACAGTTAGTAATTAATCAAGCTTCTGTTAAAGAAATAGAAGGAATGAATCCCTGTTGCTGACATAACAGGAAGGGGTTGAAATAGGAAATGGCTGAAACAGGAAGGAGTTAATGCCATATGTATATAAGGAGAAGCCCCTGCTGGGTCAGACAGATGTTCTTGGAGCCAGGTTCTGGAGGCTGAGGAGGAGAGGTCCAAGCTGAAGAGAATGATTTTTATTTGGAGAACCTGGATGAAGAGATTTTGATTCCGGGAACTAGCTGAAACTTCTGCTTAGTCAGAGGGCCAGACAAGTTGCTGAGGATTTCCAAGGACCAGTCAGCATTGCAGAAGACTAAGGAAGCATGACTGTGCTGTTGGTTTTTTGTCTGTTTGTGGCTTTGTTAAGCCTTGACTTCCCAAGGTTAGGGACTCTGAAGGATTTAAGGTGGACTGGACATTGTGAACTTCAGTGTGGAACAGGGATTGCACGGAGAGCTGGACAAGGAGCTGGGAGCTGTCTGCCTTTGAACCCAGGTGACAGTTAGGTGAATCCAGGTAGAAGCTGGGACCATAGAAGGCGATCCAAGGAATTTGAGAGTCTACCTCGGGTCAAGGTGAAAAGATCTCTCCATGGATACTCAGTAGTGATTGATTGAAGTTGTAACTTACTTATGACCTTGAAATTATAATTTATTTGTGACTGAGGGGTGGATGGTTTATGTATCTTTTACTACTCCTTAAGAGAGTGCTGAGTAGTGACTGATATTATAACTTAGTGTGCCCCATGAGTGGAGAACTTTGACTTTTGTATTTTGTGACTCTTAAAGAGGCAAGACCCCTAAAGCATCATTGAATGATTGAGTTATTGAGTGATTAATTGACTAAATGATTATATTTTCTTCAAAACTGTTGACCACTGTGGTGAAAACTATGTGGCCATTTTAGTGATAAGTTATTGTGAGTCCTATATTTTGATTTTCTGTAATAAGTTGTAATATTGTGAAAGCTGTATTTTGTTTTCTGTGAATGTTTTGCTCTAATTTGTTATTGAATAAATAGAGTGTACACTATACTGTGTAATCAGAACCTTGAAAGCTGTTCACAGCAGCCATCCTCTGGAAAGGTGCTCATACTTGGCTTTACATGAATGAAGAATCAAAGATGACACTGAGATTTTGAGAGTGGGTGACTGGGAAGATGGTGTCACTTTTGACAATATTATGAAAAAGGGAAGATTTTGGTGGGAAATATAATGAGTTTTATTTTGGATATACTGTTGAGATTCAACTGACAGAATCTAAAAGACCATTGGTGATGTGAGATAAGATCTCAGGAGACAGTTAGAGCTGGATATACACACATAGGAATTTCAGTAAGAGAGGACAATCGAATACATGGAAGTTGAGATCATCAGGTAATATAGAGGAAAGAAAAGGGGAAGGGAGAAGAAAAGAGAGCCCGCGGGGACATGTATAGTTAGTAAATATGACATGAATAAAGATCCAAGAGAGAAGACAGAACAGTTGTCATACAGGTAAAATGTGAGCCAAGAGAGAAAAACTTCCCTAAAACCTAGAGTGTCCACAATCAGAGAGTGATTGACAATGTGAAAGGCTGCAGAGAGGTTAAGAAAGAGGAAGTTTGAGAAATAGCCATTAGATATGGTAATTAAGGGATCAATTGTAACTTTGGTGAGAGTAGTTTCAGCAGCAAAATGATGGTAGAAGGCAGATTGCAGAAGGTTTAGAATCGGGAAAGAAGAGGGGAAGTGGAGGCACCAGTGATTGACAAGATTTTAAAAGAGATTTAACCAAGAAGAAGTGGAGAGATGTTGGATGATGGCTAGTTAGGATGGCTGAATCACGTGAAGCAGGGGAAAGACATGATCACGTTTATAAACTGTGAGGAAGGAGCCAGTAGATAGAAACTGAAAATTAGAGAGTGCAAATGGTAGTGGAGGAAATCTACTGGAAAGATAAATTGAGATTGAGGGAACAATAGAAAAAGATTTGCCTTGGCAAGAAGAGCCACCTCTTCACGTAAAAAAGAGTTGGAGTTGGTGGGGTAGTCTGAGAGATGTCAGATGAAGAGGAGGGGAGAAGTAGAAATTCTCAGCAAATGGTGTAGGATGGATAGTATGTGATGAAATTCTTATCTGAGAAGGTGGTGGGAGGGCATTGCAAGGCATGAAGAAGGGGGGCGGCTAGGTGGCGCAGTGAATAGAGCACCAGCCCTGGAGTCAGGAGTACCTGAGTTCAAATGCGGCCTCAGACACTTAACACAAAAAAACTAGCCGTGTGACCTTGGGCAAGTCACTTAACCCCAACTGCCCTCCAAAAAAAAAAAAAAGCAAAAAAAAAAAGCAAGGCATGAAGAGGGACAAAATAGCATGTGGAAGATTTGTTGAATGGGATAGTGAATTAATTAGGTGGGTACAAAGGATTAACAATGGCTCTGGGTGGGACTATGAATACAGTGCTAGTCTTTTGAGTTAGACATGCTGTCTCCAAAACTTACTAGCTGTGTGACCCTGCATGAATCATTTAACCTATCTGACTCTCAGTTTCTACTTCTATGGACAATATTAGGACTTCCCTTTTAGGGTTGTTGTGAGGCTCCAATGAGATAACATAGGGTGAGCACTTTCCAGATGTTAAAAGGCTACATAAATCTTATGATGATGATAAAAATAAGTAGACATGCTCCATATAACACATAATTAATAACAGTATTATTTGTTGTATGAAGCTTGTCCACAAATAACATTTTGAAATATGCAATAGGGAGTGTAAATGGAACAAGATTCTCAATGAAGTGGCAAGAAAAATGACTTCTCAAAACTTCAGCTGACTGAACATTTCTACAAGGAAAACAAAACAAAACAAATTTTGTTTGAAATTTAAGCACTACTGATAAGCTGACTCTCCAGGGTACTTAGAGGTCTTTAGAGGCAATTGGGGGAATTGTCATTTCTCATATATGTTTTGGGATCCCAAGGGTTTATTAAAACTCTTAGCCATTTAGTATGATTATCATCATTGATATAGTGCAGTTAGAGGTGTGTGTGTGTGTGTGTGTGTGTGTGTGTGTGTGTGTATGTGTGTGTGTGGAGAGAGAGAGAGCAAGAAAGAGAGAGACAGAGAATTTTTAAATTAAAAAATAAAAATTTATTTTTTCTAATTCAAAGGGCGAAACATTGAGCTGTTATGGCAGTCTTTTTCATGCAAAGAAATGGAAATTTCTGCTTGCTGATCCCTTCTGCTTTTCAGCTCTGCAAAAGGAAGATTGATATACACAGTGATGATGGTAGCATTAGAGGAAGGAAGAGCACATTGGTGAGGTTAGGGAGAATAGGGGTCGCAAAATGATTCCTATTTAAAGCAACTTTTTCATCCCATTGTGGCTTTGAAGTGAATGCCTGCCCACACTGATGCTATTTATGATCCACACACCATGGACCAGGGTGGACCAGAGAAGGAACAGTGATTCTCCACACATGAGTGACAATAGGTGAAGTTGGAGAAGGGGAAGCTTTGGCTACTCAGGCATGGATTACATCTACCCTCAGAGCACAGTCTAGTATGACCTAGCAGAAGCCTGATATACAAGGAAATAAGGGCGATGCTATTCCATTATTTCCTCAGTGGGCTTTATAGTTAGCAGATGTTCAGAATGCAGTCTATTGAAATTCAGAAACCTCTTCAGTGGTTAACATTTTATACTATTATTGCTGTCTAAACACACTAGTGTTTTCTTTCTGCTTTTTAGTCAGCTCTTAGTTGTTATGTTAACAAGTTAACTTGTATTCATCAAAACTAAAAAAAAAAAAACCAAAACCAAAAGATAGAACATGAAATTTATGACACTATTCTGCAATTTTTCAAAAAAAAAAATTAAAGAAGTTTTTTTTCCAGAAAATACAAATTTTATTTTTCCCTAAAGTGTTCTTCATAAGTGGCTAGGTGGCACAGTGGTTGGTGAAATATTAATGACTGATGAGTAGGCCTAGTGAATATAATAAAAAATGGCAATACTACCTAAATTAATCTATTTATTCAGTGACATACCAATGAATTGTCAAAAAATTCTGTATAGAATTTTAAAAAAATAACAAAATTCATCTGGTAGAGCAAAAGGCAAAAAATATCAAGGGAATGCATGAAAAAAAAGTTGAAAGAAAGGGGCAAAGCAGAAATAGACCTCAAACTATGCCACAAAGCTGTAATCAGCAAACTATTTTGGTAGTGGGTCAAAAATAGAGAAGTTGAGCAGTGGAATGGATTAGATGCAGGATATACAGAAGCAAATGAGCTCTGCAGCCTAGTGTTTGAAAAACCCCCAGTTATTAGGTCAAAAACTCAGTATTTGACAAAAACTTTTGGAAAACTGAAAGTAGTCTTGCAGAAACTAGACACAGAGCAACATGTCACACTGTATTTCAAGATAAGCTCAGGATGACTCCATGATTTAGACATGAAGGTTTAAAAAGAAAGCAAACTAAATAATAATTTTTTTTTGTATGGGCCAAGCATAGTGCTGAACATTGGGCATCTCTCCATTATGCTGTCTCCACTTTGGACATTGTCACCATCTCCCACATACCAGAAGCCTAGGACCTGTATCTGAGGAACCTGAATCAGATAGTTGAAATTTTTGCATATTTTGCTCAGATCCAGGTTTCCATGCTACTTTTGGACTGGCCACATACCGTGTTGCTCCCACCCCTACCTTTTTCCCACCTCTCCTTTATGTGTTGTCTTCCTCCATTAGGATGTAAACAATTTGAGTGTAGGAATTTACTGTCAATAATGAGAGTGTAATTTTAGTGAATCATTCAAAGGGTCCCATCCCACTTAAAGCTAAGCACTCATACTTTAATCAGGTAAGAACACACCCCAATTGTTCTGTAGGTCTGAACAAGACCTAAGCATCTCTTTGGTAAATTAAGACATTTCAATTAGATTTGAGAATAAGTCTGTTCTGATTAGGTGAGGGACTTGGTTACATCCCAGAAACATATATAAAAATAAAAGAAGTTTGTTAAGAACTAAAGAAAGATTTTACAGTGGAAAAGAAGAAGCAGGGAGATCAAGACCTGAGCCAGATAGAATTGGAAATACATGAGCAACTAGTGAAAGGAGAAAGAGAAAATACAGCTGAACTACTGAATCACAAGGAGAGAGCAAGATGCCCTATAGGGAACCTGGAGCAGGAGTACTGGGCAGATGTCAATAGTTGTTCCTACCTCCTCAAAGACTAAGGGAAGTTACAAGAAAAGGTCTGTTTGGTCCCTCCATACCCGCCATCTTCTCTTTCTGGTGCTTGTCTATTAACAGATGCCCTAATATGTCTGGTGTTTCTTGACCCAAATGTTTCTGGTAATTTGAATTTTGCTTCAGCCAAAAAGAGGCCAGGAATTAGCAAGAGATAAATACAAATGTAAATAAAGGCAAAGAGTCGACCTCCTGCCTAAATGTTAAGAACTCAGATTTTGTACCAATTATTATAGTATTCCTGATTTTTCATTTAATAGAAACTCCCTAAGGCAACAGACATGGATCCAAAAAACTATTATATTGCTGCTTGGTTTAAGGGGTTACACTTGTATTTAGATATCTAGCATTTAGCACAGTGCCTGACACAAAGCAAATGTTTAATAAATGTCATTTCTTTCTTTCTTTCTTTCTTTCTTTCTTTCTTTCTTTCTTTCTTTCTTTCTTTCTTTCTTTCTTTCTTTCTTTCTTTCTTTCTTTCTTTCTTTCTTCCTCTCTCTCTCTCTCTCTCTCTCTCTCTCTCTCTCTCTCTCTCTCTATCTATCATTTACCTATTTATCTGTCAGAGTTACCATTAAGGTCTAGCAGCTAGAAAAGTAGAATATTATCAAATATTTAGTTCACTAATATGTCCTGGAAGATCATCTTTGGTAACTTGTGTATAGTCTAGCCCTACAAATAAGTCAAAATGAATGAGTTGCATAATTTAATAGGCACTCAAAAAGCTTGCCTGTCCCAAATAACCTCCCTAACAGCTTTCTGTAGAACTTGAAATGCATACTGTTAGAATAATTTATTTTCTTTTTAGAATACTTTCTTTAGGTTGAGGCATTATTTCTGGGAAGTCCCTGTCAAAATGAAAATGCTTTAAACAATGATCATTTTAACATAGAACCGTAGTGTCAGGAGGGACTTCAGAAAGTGTCTTGTCCAAGACAGCCATTTTACAACTAAAGAAATAGGGAGGGGTAGCTAGGTGGCACAGTGAATAGAGCACTGGCCCTGGAGTCAGGAGGCCCCCGAGTTCGAATCTGGCCTCAGACACTTAACACTTACTAGCCATGTGACCTTGGGCAAGTCACTTAACCCCAATTGCCCTGCCTTCCCCCCTCCAAAAACCAAAAAGAAAGAAATAGGGAGCCAGAGAAATGAGGTGACTTGCTAAAGTCACAGATGAGGTAAATGCTCCTCAGATTTATTTATTTGTTTGTTTATTTTGGAGGGGGGAAGGCAAGGCAATTGGGGTTAATTGACTTGCCCAAGGTCACACGGCTAGTAAGTGTCAAGTATCTGAGGCTGGATTTCAACTCAGGTCCTCCTGACTCTAGTTCCATTGTTCTATTCACTGTGCCACCTAGTTGCCCCTAGACCTATTTATAGTAGTTCAAAATCTTTTTTATTTAACTAAACATATTCTTTATGCCATCCTATTGTTTTTACATGAATTATGGACTAATTTACTATATTTTTTAAACAGCAAAATGATGTACATATACATTTATTTGTTAGATTATCTCAACTGCTAAAAATCCATAAAATAGGATTTAGGAAACTATAGGCCATAGCTCTCCCAGACATATTTTTAAATACAACAAGGCAACAAATAGGTGACATGGAAGCAAGCAGTAATAAAAATAAAATACTGAGACTCTGTCCTTTTAAAATGTATCACACATGTTCAGAGATAAATCTCTCCATATACTTTTAAACACAGTTGAATTCTTTCAGATCATATCAAAAGAGAACTGGATTAGACATCCAATTTAAAATACTGATTCCAAAGAATGGTATTCTTTATTTTAAAATAGCTGTCATTCTAATTGTATATGCTTTCTCTGGGACTGAAGAGTAAAAAGGCAAGTTTTGTGTAACCTAGGTGATATTAAATAGCTAATCAGATACCTTGTCTTTTTTCTTGCTTTTACTTTAAGCCCTATAAACTGAGCGTTTGACTATAAATAAAACTATTGATGTTAAAAGGTCATGGCTGTGACCTTTCACATGTTTCTCCTGCACTGTATCTATATACACTGTATACTTTACCCCGAGAAGGGATTCTTTATTTAAGAGAGCTTAAACTGTTCAAATTTGTAATGTACTGGGGATTTTGGAATATCTGGGTGACTTAGTGGATAAAGAATTGACCTTTCATCTCTGAACCCAGATGCAGTGCAACTTGAGTTAAGTGAAAAAGTTTCACGTCAGCCACCCATATGATAAACTGGTACTATCTGGTATCATTCAACACAATTTCACATTACCTGCTAGCCTTGAGAGAGGTGTTATTGAGTATAAAAATGAAATGACTTCTCTTTCTGGGAGGGTGGCCCCTCAAGTGGGAAGGACTGGGAAATTCATTCTGCTATTGGTCACTTACACTAGTCACTGTTCGTTACTAACGCTATAGACTGCTATAGCAAGCAGAACCAGAGGGTCCGTGTAGAGTCATTTGTGAAAAGAGTTTTCTCAGAAGGTTGGGACTTCAGGATAAATGTCTAACAATTAATTTAGTTTGTTATTTCGTGTTTCTTCATTCAACATTATTTTTAAGTTCTTCATGAGATATAAATGTGTGCCTTATTTTGATTTTAAACCCTCAACAACTAATAGTCTCTTGCTTATGGGGATTATAATCATATCCAAATAAAAATAATCATAGGAGTATACTTTAGGCTCATAAATTTAGAACTAGAAGGTAATTTTGAGGCTGTCTGGCTAAACCCAACCTCATTTTAGAGATGAAAGAATTGAGGCCCAATCAGGTGAGGTCACTTGCCTTTGTTCACAGAGATGCTAAAGCTTCGTAGGCTAAGATTTGAATCCAAACCTTCTAACTCTAAATCCAATACTCTTTCTTCTGTGTTATTTGTTAAAGTGAGTTAATTATTTTTTTTAACAGAAGGCAAAGATAATTAGATGCACGCAGTAGTGGTGACTGCAGCAATAACATACTGCACATAGACTTACTGAAATTTAAAACAAATCCAATGTGACATCAGACAACTTGTAATTATTCTAATTGTTAGAGGGGGGCAATGGTACAGATCATCCAAAATAGTGGATAATGCGAAAATCATTATGTTTGGCCTTGGGATGGGCAATATGATTTTTCTGACAGCAGATTTATCTTCCTAATTAGGTTTTGCTTAGACCACAATTAAAATTTGTTAGCATTCCCTGAGCATGCCCCAACTGACAGTAGGAAGGGAAAGTGCTCAGACGTATGCTGCAAAATACAGGAAGGCATCCTGGGATTTAATGTGTTCCATGGAATGATCCACAAAAGACCCACTTATACTTGGATAATAGAGTTTAGTGAATTTGTTTCTAAGTTTCTGCTACATACATACATACATACACACACACACACAGGAATACTTAATCACAGGAGCCCCCAATTTGCTGGTCAGGGATGCCTACAATGGAAGCAAGAATATACTCTGGTTCCTTGCTGAAGGACATGTACATTCTGAGATGATACAGGAAACTCCTGACTTGGACTCCCAATAAAGGTCAGCTTTTCTGTCCTCCCTGCCCCTAGCAAGGGACTAAGACCTGAAACACAAACATGTCTGCAGGAGACAGAAGAGAGATCCAAAAGAGAGCAAGGTATCTTTTCCAGAGTTCTTCTAGACCACAGAAAAGGTGACTCTCACCAACAAGAGTTTAATCTTCCTGACTCTCAGTGACCAATGTAGCTTCAGAATCTCTCTATCACGAATCAAATCAGGGTGTTCTGTTCCCATGTTCCTTGTCAACAAGAAGCATGCTCCCTCGGAAAGCAGAAGGCATGCTGAGATCCTTAGTCCAGCCCATCAAAGGTTTCCCTTATGATTGGTCCCATGGTACACACCTAGTAAATAGAAGAGTCAAGTCAACAAGAATTTAAAGTACCTACTATGTTCCAGGCATCGTGCTAAGTATTAGGGAAAGATGAGGCAGGCCCTGCCTGCAAGGAGCTCATAATCTAATGGGTAGACAACATACAAACAGCTGAGCACAGGCAAGATACATACAGAATAAATATGGGATACCCTCAGAGAGGATATGAGAGCATTAAGGAGGGAAATACTTCTTGTAGAAGGTGAGATTTTAGCTAATTCTTAAAGGAAGCCAGGGAATCCAGGAACTGGAGATCAGGAGGGAAGGAATTACAGGCATGGAGTATATGAAAAAGTTCAGTATCTTGTCTGGGGAACAGCAAAGAGGCCAGTGTCCCTGGATTCTAGAGTGTATATTGAGGAATTAAGGTATAAAGAACCTAGAAAGATAGGAAGTGGCCAGGTTGTCAAAACCTTTATAAGCTAAACAGATGATTTTATACATGATTCTGGAGGTAATAGGGAGCCACTGTGAAACATATACTTCAGGAAAATCACTTTGACAGCTTAGTGGGAGATGGATGAGAGTGAGGAGATACATGTGGTAAGCCACAGGGAGGAAAGCAAAAAAAGGGAAGCCCTTCATCCTTGGTGACCCTTTTATTTTAAAATTTTAAAATGCAATTAAAAACTACTTTACATTCCTGTTACATGCAAAGTACTCTGCTAGGTAATAGGAATACATGAATGAAAAATGATGTTCTTGTGCTCCAGGAGCTTATGATTTGAAAAAGGGTAAGAGGATCATTTTGAAATTTTGCCTTGGGCCTTGAAATTTAAACAAATGACAATAAGCAAAGGCCAAAATGTTGAAAACTACCAATCCCCCAAATTCCATTTTGTCACATAAAAATTATAGTTGTTCCAATTAAATTTGGTACTCCCATTAATTTTTTAAAAACTGATGAGGACAGATTGTACCATTAATTAAAAGGGTAAATTTGGATGGCTTTCATTTTTATTTTATGCACTGGATGATTTTGATTAAGTAATTTTGATTAAGTAATCTGAGGATGGCTAGACTGCAGTGATAAGGTAGGGCAAAAGATTTGGACATCAGAAAAAAAATGACAAGGAATGTGTCAGTGAGAATATAGAAAGAGAATTAGAGACTGCTGGGGGGAGATAGAACAGTTGGAGTAAATTTATGGACCATAGCTAGCTTTATGGATAATTCAGATCTAAAGTTGATTTTTAAAAGATATTTACATTAATCAAAATAGTTAAATAATTAAAATGTCTTGTGAGATGGTTTCTTTTCCATTATTGGGGTGTTAAAGCAATGGCCAGATAACTACCTGTTAAACATTTTGTAAAGACTCCTGACTAAAAAGAGCACAGGAAATGAGCTCTTTTCTTAAAAGTTGGGCTAAAGCTGTCTCTTCTAAGGTTTTCTTCCATCTACTCTGTATCTGTTTTGTGTTGCCGGAGGGCAGGCATTGTTTTTGTTTTTCTTTGAATCCCTAGCATTGAGCACCGTGTGTAGAACATAATAAACATTTCACAAATGCTTATTTATTGATTGAATGATATATGTTTAAGTTATATTTTACACACCCATACACACACACACACATATAGCCATGCTATTCATCGCTATAGGAAAATCTTATTTTGAAGATCTCCTCTACCAATGAAGATCATTGACCATTCCACAGTTTCTAGTTTTGGAGAATTGTTTAGGGGCAGAAAAGTCAAATGATGCTTACAGGGTCACAAAGTCAGATGGGGGGAGGGAAGAAAAAAAGGAAAGAAAAAAGAAAGTTACATAATAACTTTCTTATATATTTAAAAGTAATAGCAAGTTATACATAACAGATTGGCAGTTTCATGTGCAATCTTTTTTTTTCTCCTGTTCTACTGTGTTATGAAAATGCTATTTTATTTCTTAAGTTCAAAATAAAATAAGTAAAATTTAAATAAAAAATACAACAATAACAATATGTGTTAGAGGCAAGATTTGAACTCAAGTCTTCCTGCCTTTTTTTTCCTTTTTGGAGGGCAGTTGGGGGCTAAGTGACTTGCCCAAGGTCACACAGCTAGTTTTTGTGTTAAGTGTCTGAGGTCAGATTTGGACTCAGGGCCTCCTGACTCCAGGGCTGGTGCTCTGTTTGGCGTTCTATTCACTGTGCCACCTAGCCACCCCTAGTCTTTCTGTCTTTAATGTAAGATCCATTATTCCATGTTTTCTTCTTCTTCTTCTTCTTCTTCTTCTTCTTCTTCCCCTTCTTCTTCCTCCTCCTCCTCCTTCTCCTCTTCTTTCTCCTCCTCCTCCTCCTCCTCCTCTTCTTCTTCTTCTTCTTCTTCTTCTTCTTCTTCTTCTTCTTCTTCTTCTCCTTCTCCTTCTCCTCCTCCTCCTCCTCCTCCTCCTCCTCCTCCTCTTCCTTTTCCTCCTTCTCACGTAGTTATCACCATTTTTAATGAAGTTCAAATGGAAAGAATCCTAGGAGGAGTCATTGCTAACCTGCTATTATTTCTTCTTATTCCATGTTTTATTGATTATACCACAGACAGATAAAGTAGATGCTTTGTGTAGTCAAAGAAAGTGTTAGGCTATAAGCTCATTGTCTGTGGGCTCATCCTTGGAATCACTCCAGCAGCACACAGGACAATATATCTCATCCTATCCATACATGATTTTGATATCATTAGCCAGGTCTGTGTACTTTGAAACTTACTTGGAGTTTATATGCATCTAGGATTATAAACATCCAATACATAGATTTAAAAAGTTGTTCTTGAATTTTTATGAATCAATGTTATGTCCAGGTAATTGTGGTTAACAGTTAGTCTGATGATGGTCCAGTTCTAGTACAATTTATTGATTAAATTCTCCAGGATATTTTAAGGTCTGTAGTTGCAGCATGGGGATTTGTTGTCTGTCAATCCATGAAAGATAATGAGCATCTAATATATTATTCTAGCCACCTCATTATTTCTTGCTATGTATTTCATAGGTGCTAAACTTTTACAGCCTGCAGGGATATGTTGGATAATCTCCTTCACCATTTCCTCACTTAATCTATATTAATCACTAAGTCCTAACTCCTTAAGGATAACCTTTTTATAATTTCTACTGGCAATGACATGATCCTGAATTTCCATTATCCCCTCTCTCCTTTCCCCCTTAGTTTCTACAAACAGAGCCACGTGACCCAACTTTTTGTTTGATGACTTCTCTGTCACAGGAGGCCTTTTGTTCCCATTCTTGGATCATAACTATTTCACTGACTTCATATGTAGGTAAGTTATTTTCAGTTACATTAAACAAATTCAATGAATTGTGCCTTGTTATCTCTCAGTGAAATAAGTCTGCTTATGCCTAGGTGTTTCTGTATGGGTTTTTTTGCACCTTTTTTTTGGAGAGGGAAATTGGGGTTAAGTGACTTGCCCAAGGTCACACCACTAGTTTGTGCATGTGTGTGTGTGTGTGTGTGTGTGTGTGTGTGTATTAAGTGTGTTAGGCTGTATTTGAACTCAGGTCCTCCTGACTCCAGGGACGGTGCTCTATTCACTGTGCCACCTATCTGCCCTTCTGTATGTTTTTGACTAAGAACTTCTATCAGTCCTCTTCCTCTTTCTTTGGTATGGAAGTATTAACCTTTCTATAACTGCTTTAAGATGATAGGCCTTATAATAATATGAGTCTTGGTTAGGATAGCTTCTAAATCTGTTACAAATGTCCATTTTACAACTCCAGAGGTATAGATTAAGACTGGCATTGTAGAAAGAGAAATGGCTTTAAATATGTTCTGCCCATTCAGCTTTGGTCTGCAGATACTAATAAACTTAAGCTTATTTAGCGACAGGCTCCTCTCAGTTATCTTTATGCTCAGTGTATCTTGCTGAGGGAGACCAATATATCTGTAGGTATTATCTTCATCAACTGCTTCAATGTGATTCTAGATTTAATCTTGAAGCCTTAATTCTAAAGATGCTGTTATTAACATTATCAAAATGAGCAAAATGTTCAAGTGATAATAATTAGGTGAATTCAAGTCCAGTTTTGGGGACATTTAGGTGGCAAAGTAAATTGAAGGCTGGACCTGGAATAAGAAAGATTCATCTTCCTGAATTTAAATCTGGCCTCAGACACTTACTAACTGTGTGACTCTGGGCAAGTCACAATGCTTTGCCTCAGTTTCCTCATCTGTAAAATAAACTGGAGAAGTAAATGGCAAACCACTCCAGTATCTCTGCCAAATGGGGTTATGAATAGTCAGACAGAACTGAAACTATTGAACAACAACAACCAAAATAAATCCCAGTTTTATCATTACAGCTAAAAGTAATATACTGACTTCAGACCGACGATGTCTCCTGTACAAGGTGTCAGAGTTTTATCTTTGGCCCTGGATTTTCAACACTTTCAGAAATGATAGGATGAAGGCATGGTTAATATGTTTTTCAGATTTAGAAGTCATATAGAACTGGGAAAGAAAACATGTCAGATTCAGTTAAATTCAAATCCATAAAAAAGTGCCTACTATGAGCAAGAAGCTGTACTAGGCTCTAAGGAGACATAGGCCAGAAGGGAACCATCTCTGCCCTAAAGGAATTTATTTTCACTCTGCTTGATGAAAACAAAATGGACATAGGTAAGTAAAGTAAGGACTTTGCTCATGGCCTTGTGCTGTTTAACAATTTCATCAATGACTTGTGTAAGAATATTTATCAGATTTGAATATAACTCAAAGCTGAAGGGAAAGCTAAGGCACTGGCTGCTATTCACTACCTGCAAAGATCTTTTCCTTTTAGAAAACTGAGCTACATTTAATAAGATTAAATGTATTACGGCTAAATGGAAATCCAGGTTTGGGCATAAAAGTAAAATTCACAAGTGTAAGTTGGAAAGTGAGGCTGGACTTTAATTTGTCTGAATAAGATATTGGAACCAAGATAGATACACACACAATATTATATATATATATATAAAATTCCATGTTTTAACAATTTTTAAATTTCCAATTCATAGAACAAAACAAGCACTTCCATAACACAGTACAATAAAAAGATGATTGCACATGAAACTGCAAATCTGCCATGCACAACTTTTTATTCCATCCAAATATAAAACAAAGTTATCATGAAAATTTCTTTTTTCCCACTGAGGTAATATATTCTTAAATTGTATAAGCTGTATGAACATTATGTCCATTCAGAGGGAGGTAGTAGTCTCACTTTATCCTGGTTATACCACAGCAAGAGTATTATGTTAATTTCTGCTTGTTGCTTTTTAGGAAAGGCTTTGCAAAGAAAGAGTGCCAGAGGAAAGGTAACCACCACATCTGAAGGCCTTGAGTTCTTGTCATATATTTAGCTGAAAGAACTGATGATGTTTAGCCTAGAGGAGAGGAGACTTAGATGGCATCTGATAACTGTCCTTAAGTATATGAAGAATAGTTATGTAATAGGTTAGATAAGCATAGAGGACAGAATCAGAAGTGAATGGCTGGAAGTTGCAGAGAGGTAAGTTTAAGCTCTCTAACCACTAGTACTACCCAAAGGTGAAGCAGAATCCTGCTGTTGAGGCAGTGAATTTCCCTCATTGGAGATCTTCAAGCAAAGGCTGTATGACTCCTCTGGGGGTTTTGAGGGAGAGACGATTCTTGTTCAGGTTTATGTTGGACTAGGTGGATTATATGGTCATAGATCTTGGCCTTGAAGAGGCTTTAGAGGTGATCTCATCCAAATTCCTCCTTTAATAAAAGAAGAAACTGAAGACTAGAAAGGTTAAATGACTTGCCCAAGACCATACAAGTACCAAATTACAGTACCAGGATTGAACCTGGGTGTCTTATGGCTCCCAATCTAGTGCGTTTTGTTTGTTTATGGGCTGATTTTAAAAATATATTTCACAATGTTGCATCCCATCTAATACTGAGATTCTGTTATTCACTGAAGGTAATTAGATAAGGAAGAGAACTCTACCAACTGGAGGAAACAGGAAAAACTTTCTATTAGAAATGCCATCTGATCTGAGCCCTGAAAGCAGTTAAGGATACTTCCTAAGAGGCAGAGATACTTTCTAGGCATGGGGCACAGGACTTAACAAAGGCATCATGACAGAGATGGAATGCTGAATGCCAGAATAGCTAGATGGCCAGTTTGACGGGAATGTAGGGTACATGAAGGAAAGTAATAGGAAATAAATCATCTCTCAAAGAGAAGGGCCATTTCTTCATAAGAGATTGGGTAAAAGGAGAAGGGAATGAGGTATCATTCACATAGGTTTTCAGTTGTGGAATAGTGGAGAAGAGTGAGTTCATGATAGATGCCCTCAATTTTCTCAGTAAAGAAGGAGGCAAGGTCTTTTATTGAAAGTAGCAGGAAGGATGGCAAAGAGGGTTTGAAGAAAGAAGAGAAAATGTGGGAAAGCCATGTCAGTGAATGCAAAAGAGAATCAATTAAGGGAGAAAGAAATAAAAAGATATTGCTGCAGTATTGGCCTCATTGATATTAGATAACAAATTCACAGTGGACTCAAAGCATTTATATATTGTCCTCCAGCTTCATTTAAAAAACATAGCAGTAGTATTGGAGGATGTTGATAGTGATAATGAAGATAGCAGCTCCAGGACTGGAGTATGGGAAAACATGACTGATGATAGTTGTTGGAGTAGTGGAATTAGAATAAGGAAGATCTGAGTTCAAATCATGCCTCAGACACTTAATAACAGTCTGACACTAAACAAATCACTTAACGGCTTTGTTCCTTACTTTTCTTATCTGTAAAAATGAAGAGGTTGGACTCATTGGCTTCTAAAGTCTCTTTAATCTCTTAGGCTTTGATCATGTGATAATGTAAGAAGAGCAAGGGAATCAAGGATGGAGAACACTGTATGGTTAAACTAGTCAACTACAGGGAGTAAAGTGAGCCTGGGAGGGGCGAATTACTAGAAAAAGAAGAAAAGGGTCCATGGGTTGGGTGTAAGGGGAGAATGAGGAATGAACTGATGAGTGGCAAGAAAGAAGAGATGAAAGGATAAGACATTTGGATCAGAGAGAGGAATTCAGGATCATGAAGCTCTGTTTTTTGAAGGGTTGTGAGAGATATGATAGCACTAGAAACAATTCTCACTTTAGGTAAGTTCACATTATGCAAATTCAATTTCATGTAAAGAATTCTGAGAGAAATCAGCAATTTAAAAAGTCACCTAGGTTAATTTTACTGTATAGTAAACACCTGTAAAACATATCCTTCATGTGAAAGCAGAAGAGTGGAAGCAATGAGAGACCATTATCTCCGCTGCTGGCAGACTTGGTCCAAGAGAAGAGACCTTTGTCCTGCTTGTGCCACCCACCTGGCTGCCATGTCCTGTTCTTGCATCTGTTCTCTGTCTGTCCTCAGGTACAACGTATTTGTCCCCAGCCCTGCATGTTGCCTCTTCCCTTCTATCTGTATCTGTGTTTGGCCCCCACGGGTTTGCTACCCTGTCTTCCTTTTGGTTCTATCCAGGCTCCCACACTGCTGACTCCGATCTATGGGTTTCTTTTCCTGCTCTCCCTTCTCTGTCCTGGGCCCCTACGTGTCCTCCAGCAATGTGCTAGCTCTCTCCCTCCACGAAGAGGTCTCCTTCATACTTCATTTCTTCCTTCACTCCCTTCCCCACGTCTGTGGGGAATAAAAATTGCTTTACATAGAGGTCTGCTGAAGAGTCCACTTATGTAAAGAGAGAACTGTCTATATAATGAGTCATTTTCTCAAACAGTTCATTAAAGCAGGACAGAATCAGGACAGTCTTTGAATGGAAGTCAGTATTTTTAAAAAATCAACAGGCTATAATGATGGGCTGAAACTTAAAGGATGAAATTTAATAGAAATAACAGTCAGATACTACAGTTGAATTTTTTTAACAAATCAACTTCATAAGTACCAGTTAGGAAGAAAGCGTTAGTAGCCAACAGAATACATGAAAAAGACTTGGGGGTTTTAGTGGATGGATTAACAGAAATGAATAGTTTCTTCACATAGTAACCAAAAATTTTGTGCAACCTTAGGCTGTATTAAGAGATATATTGTATATAAAACAGGGGAGGTGAGAGACCTAATGTACTCACCTCTGCTCAAACTACGTTTCAAGCACTGTGCTCAGTTCTGGGTTCTGCATTTCAGAAAGGTGTAAGAGCATATCCAGAGTAGGATCATCAATTTTGATGAGAAGCCTGGAAACCATGGAATCTGCTGACAAGTTGAAAGAATGGGTGACATCTAGCTGTGAACACAAAGGACTTAATGTTGTTTAATGAGTGTATTCAAGTACTTGAAGGGTTTTCATACACAAAAGGCTTAGGTCTTTTCTCCTTGGCACCAAAGGACAAAAGTAGGAGCAGTGGATGGAGGTCATGTGAAAGCAGATTTAGGTTTCTATTCACAGAACCTCAACATTCTAAGTGTCCTCAGCAGCCATTTAGTGCAACCTATACTTCAACAACAAAAAAATGCTCTTTGTTACATACCTGAAAGTTATGTATCCAACCTTTGCTGAAAATGTTCAAAGTGATAGAGCTCAAAGCTGTCAAGGCATGACATTTTGTTTTGGAATAGTATTAATTTTTGCAAACTTTATCCATATACAAAGCCACAATCTATCTCCTTTCATCTTCATCCATTATTCTTACTTCAGTCCTCTGGGACCAAGCATAGAAAGACTAATTCCTTTCCTATATGACATCTCTTTAAATGCTTGAAGATTATGATGTTCCCACTGAGTTTTCTCTTCTCTAGGTTAAACATCTCCAGTTCTTTTAATGAACTCATATGGCAGAACTTTGAGATAGATGGTGCATATCCTAGTTGCCCCACTTTGGATAATCTCTGGTGTCCATTATAAAATACAATGCTTCAAGGAAATACAATTTGGCTCCAAATATAATCTGGTCAAAGTACAGTGGGATCATTCCCTTAGGACTGAATGCTGTGATATTTAGCTGAATCAAAGATATCATAGATGTGGTTCCTCCTTCCACCGGTTTCATTCTGCACAATTCTTGTCATTGCCCTTCAGTAAATTTGCTACAGGGATACATCTAGCATGCTGATGACCTTTCTCTTGATCTTTTGACACTGAGTGGATACAAGTAGAGTATTTGATCAATCAATCATCAACAGTTTTTATGAAGTTTCAGTGTGTGCTGGGTGCTTCGGATACTTTAAAAATGAAATAATCACAATCCTCAAGGAATTTATATTCTGCATTACAAAATGCAGTTTATCTCTTGGATATGCCTCTGCTGTGATATCTTACTATTGACTGGCTCATGTCCTTTTCTAGTCATAGCTCTCTGATGATATGCTTTACAGGACTTCTTCTGAACAATATTTTCTTGGTTTGTAATACGTTGCAGACCACTCCTTTTGAACAAGCATTTCTCCATTGCCCTTTGGGTGACCTTCAACTGGATTCTTCAGAATCTGAAGTATTGTTTCATAACTCAAGAGCCATAAAATTTCCCAATGTCAACTCTGCCTCTTCCAACTCCTTCATTGTATATCCATAATGTCTGTGCAAGAAATAGGTAGGTGAACCAGTTATAGAGCTGATCATAAAAGATAACTGGCCCATCTACCTATTTCTTACACAGTCATTGTAAAAAGACAATGAAGGAGATGATAGGGGAAGTTTTACCATTGGGAAATTAGAGAATAATTTAAAGGATCACAAACTTCTTCTTGAACTTTTAAAGATCAGCATTTTTTTTTTGCTGATATCCTATGGTTCTGAGTTATGGAACAATGATTCAGTCTTAGAAGAAACAAAAAAATCATTGCAGATGGGATAAGATGAAAACTAGTGGAACCAAAATGTTTAGTTGGATCAATATTTTTGATAAGACCCTCATATCCAAGATATATAGAAAAATTGCCTTTAATGTATAAGAAGACATACAATTCCTCAATAAATAAATGGTCAATGTGTATGAACAAAGAACTTTCAAAAGAAGACTTGCAAACAATCAGTAACAATATGAAAAATCTCCAAATCACCAATAAAAAAGAGACATAATAAACAAAATACCTCACACCAAGTAAATTCTCAAGGATGATCAAAGATTGAAAGACTCTGTGTTATGGGGACTATGGGAAGTGAAGCATACTAATCTGGTGGTGAAACTGTTAATTGATTTAACTTCTATCAAACAATTCACGATTGTGGGAAAAAACCTCACGATACTGTTTATACTCTTTGGCCCAGAAATTCCATTACTGAATATATACTCCAAGAAGATCAGCAAGGAGATAAAAAGAAGTTAAACAGTAGGAAGGAAGACTTTTCAGCCAATTGTATCAATGTTTTGAGGTAGAATATTGTTAATGAAAGCCTGACTTAATCTTCCATATTTTCTTCAAGCATGCTTTTGACATAGGTGTGTGTAAAGTATTCCCATGTTTTTGAGATGGAAAAGTAATCATTTGGGTTTGTGGGTATTGACATTTTCCTTCTCTAATATGAATTCTAAGATATAGTGTCTACTTCTCCTCTGTGTTCCTACTGTTTCCATCCAAGTAGCTAGTGTGGCTTTGCTGCTGCTGCTGAGATACATTCAATCAACACATTTATTAGTAAATTCATGATGGCAGTTCTCTTCATTTGGTCTTCTGCTCTTCAGAGGATGACATTTTTATGACAAGTCAATATTTTAGGAACTACTTTGCTTTGGTAAGAGCATTCCAATAGGTTTCTGCATAGTTGGAGTATCTTCTCACTACCAAAGCATGTTTTGTATCAGACTTGTGTTATGTTTTTTGAATTCTTCATTTATTTCCTCTTCCTGTCTAGGTGATCTGAAGTTTACTCTGATGACAATATTGTTTCTGTTTCACCCTCCAGGGATCATTAACCAAATGTTCCCCACACTTTTTCCCTCTAAATCCTGAAATTCCTAGAATTAATATATCTTTTAAACACACAATGACATTCATCTTCCCTCTTTCATCTATCTAGCATATTTTGGATAATTCAGTCACAAGTCCCATTCTACCAATTCTCAGTGATATCTATGATGCCAAATCTGACTCATATTGGGTTCTCCTTGATTATTATTTCATGGATTTGTGTATAGACATCATCATCATCATCAGCAGCAGCAGCAGCAGCATTTATATGGCTTGCAAAGCACTTTATGAATATTAACTCAACTTGTTCTCTCAACAACTCAGGGAGGAAGGTGCTTTTGTTATCTTCATGTTACATATGAGGAAGATGAGGCAGACTGAAGTTGAGTTGCCTAGGGCAGCACAGATACTATTTGTCTGAGGCTGGATTTGAACGTAGGTCTTCCTGACTCCACATCTAGCACTCTTTCCACTGTACCAGCTAGTTACCATAGCTTGCATTTTTGGCTCATTTCCTAGATTTTGTGTACTATGAATGTATTTTTTTTCTCAGCTGTTTTTCAGTGACATGATAGAAAGAATTTCTATTTAAGAACAGGTTCAAACTCCCTGACCTTTTGATTTCCTTCTAATTCAGAGACTGTACAGGTTTGACTAGATGACTTTGAAGGTACCTTTCTATAAGCTAAAATGAGCCAAGTTATCAAGTGAACAGATTGTGGAATGGTTTGGTAGTGGGGAAATGGCTATAGAGAGAATATGAATAGAAATATTAAAAAAAAAACCTGAAGTGAGGGAAGGCATAAAGGGAGGGAAAGTGAGAAGAAATAAAATGCAGAGATTGAACCAAAAGATTTTACGAAGATTTTTTTTTTATTTCAACATTGGTTTCAGCAGTGTTTGTAAGAGGATTGGATGGAATTTATAAGTGTCTTTTTAAATGGATTCCTACAAAGACAATGTCTTCCATGGATTGATTACATTAATCACACAATTCTTTGTGTGGAACTCACAACCATGTCCCATGAAGATTGTTTGAAGGAACTCAGAATGGTTAGTTTGGAGAAGACAAGACTTCAAAGGACCTGACTGCTCTCTTCAAATATTGAAATTCAATTCAACTTAATTCAATTCAAGCCAACAATTCTTCATGAAGATCTATCACTTTCCAGGCACTATTCTAACTGTCAGGGATAAAAACACAAAAATGAAAATTGTCTCTTCTGTCAAACAATCTATATTTAACTATGGAGAAAAGCTGGGTAGAAAATTTACATTGATAGTTAACTACAAACATAGTAAAAATAACTACAGAGTATTTTTTTTTTTTGCAGTATAAAGGACGGTACTAAAAATTGGAAGAATTATTTGATAGAAGACCTTTGGTAGGAGGTGGCACTTGAGTTTAGCTTCAGTAGGAAGTAAAGGTTCTAAGAAGTAGAGATGAGAAGGCAAATGGATGACAATCTCTGGATGGAAGTAGGAGATTAAAAAATCATATATAGAGAGAGCAGCAGTTTGACACCGGCCAGTTTGAGTAGAATGTTGAATTTATGAGATGAGTGATGTATAGAATGAACCTGGAAGGGTAAATTAGAACTCTATTATGAGAAGTATTATTTTATTTTTTATTTAAAGAAAAAATTAGTATCTACTTTCTTTTCCTCTCATCTCTCCTTATACTATCCCTTCCTCAATGAGAAAGCAAGAAAAGCAAAATCACCAGTTAGAAACACATATGGCCAAAATAAATGTCCAGATTCACCATATCCAAAAAATATGTTTCAATCTGCACTCTGAATCCATCACCTCTACGTTAGGAGGTGAATATCCTGTTTCATCATGAGTCCCCAGGAATCATGGTTATTGTATTGACTGTAGTACTAAGACTTTTCAAAGTTGATCATCTTCATGATATTATTGTTAGTATCTACATTTTCCTCCTGATTCTGCTTATTTCTCTTAGTATTAGTTCAGACAAGGGTTCTCAGATTTCTCCATCATTTCTTAACATTCTTTTTTTTTTTTTTGCTTTTTTTTTTTTGGAGGGCAGTTGGGGTTAAGTGACTTGCCCAGGGTCACACGGCTAGTTTTTTGTGTTAAGTGTCTGAGGCCGGATTTGAACTCAGGGACTCCTGACTCCAGGGCCGGTGCTCTATTCACTGCGCCACCTAGTCGCCCCCGCTCCATCATTTCTTATAGCACAATAATATTTTGTCACTGTCTTGTGCCACAACTTGTTCAGTGATTCCCCAATTGAAGGGTAGCCTCCAGTTTGGGAAGGGCATTAAATAATAAATAGAGAAATTTATATTTTATCCCAGAGCCAATATGGAGTCTTTAAAGCTAATTAAGTAGAAGAATGATATTTTAGACCTAAGTTGTAGGAGTATCAATTTTCTACTTGTATGGAGGATGTTTTGGAAAATAGAGACTGAAAGAAGGGGAATCAATTGGAATTTATTAATTAATAAGGTAATAAACATTACAACAATCCAATAAGAAATGATAAGGGACTTTACTAGTGTTCTGTTTATGTAAGTGGAGAGAAATGGGATGAATGTAAAGGATACTTTGGAGGTAGAATAGACAGGATTTGACAATTATTTGGATATGGAAGGTGGAAGAGATATTGAAATGGGATTAGAGAGGCAATGGGATGTGGATGGAAGGAGTTTCAGAGTCAGGAAAGATCTGGCTTCAAATCTTCCCTTTGATGATTACTACACTGTGTGTCCTAGGCAAAACACAGTTTCTTAGGCCACCAGTTTGCTTTTTATAAAACAGGGATTAAGATACTAGCTGTAGCACCTAACTCACAGCCTTGCTGGGAATATCGTCCATAACATAGCTAAAGTACTTTGTACACCTTAAAGTGTTCTGCAATGACTATTATTGATTTATTTTGCTTGCTTTTCCAGAGGTCATAATGAAGACCAATTAGTGGGAGCGATAATAGAGACTCTGTTTTAAGGAAAAAGTTTCCTAATAATTAATGTTGTCCAGTAGAGAAATGGGCTGCCTCAGGAAGTATTGAGTTTTCTGACACAGGAGATCCACAAGCGAAAGATTTTGACCTGCTCATCTCCTTTGTTTTTATCTCCCTTTCCATCATATCATATCATATCACATCACATCACATCACATCACATCACATCACATCACATCACATCACATCACATCACATCACACCATACCATACCATATCTATCTATCTATCTATCTATCTATCTATCTATCTATCTATCTATCTATCTATCTATCATCTATCTATCATCTATCCATCTATGCCTATATCTAACCATATGGATATCGATATAGAGCTTTACTTGTTATTATACTGTCAAATGGACTATCTTTGTATGCCCTGAATCTGGAAAAGTGCCTAAATGAAAATTTGCTTTTTGAATGGATGAGAAACTGGCTAGCCACTTCCATGGATGTTGTAGAGGGGATTTGGGATTTAGGTTTATGTTGGATTAGGTAACCTTGGAGGGACAATATCGTGCAGTAGATGAAGAGTCATCCTCAAAGTCAGGGAGAGTTGGGTTCAGATCTTACCTCTGACACATACTGGTTATTTGATCTTAGGCAAGTCACTTAGCCTAAGTGAATAGACAGCTCTCTAAGGTTATAAGTTAAAAGGAAAATACCAATCTACATTGTCAGAGGAAGTCCTTATGGAAGTTACCTACACCAATGAAGTCATAGATCTAGAAATATACACACATACACACAAACTTACTCATGCTTTGAAGGCCCTTCTAACTCTAAGATTCTATGATTCCATGATTCCTTCTGGAAACAGTCTGAAATCTTGAAACCCAAACTTTAGTGTTAAGAGTAGCAATATTAGCCTCCAATTTAACCCAATAAACTATTTGTGTTCATGATAATTTGTTCGAAGCAGTAACACGTAAAACAAGTTTTAAAGCATTTAGAATGGAAACATTTGCATCTTCTTGTGTCAGTTTTTTTAAATAACAGAAAAACCCCATGCCATCTCACAAAATTATTGAAATGTATATACATTCATTTTTTCTTATAAAAGCTCAAAACTTTTATTTAATATTAGAGTATTTAACTGCTTTTGCTCTGCCTCAAAGAATAGACTAATTTTCGGTAAAACGATATTTCTTATTATGCCTAGAGCCTTTAGGACCCCATCAGATTATACTGAAATTTTGGGGGCTCTAATAATTATGAACCAGAGACAAAGGTAAAACTACAGCTCCCAATTTTTCTGTAAATTTTATTGGGAATAAGATATTTTTGTGAATAGGAAAATCCTCTTCCCTGGAATTCAGCAATGAATTTTCCTTCAAAATCTATCTACATATCACATATATAGATATTTTCAGAGATGTAGTAAATAGTCATCTGATACCATGTCCCCATCTCTGGTGTTAAACAGGCTCTGATCTCAAGTTATGAGCCATGGAGAGGAGGTGGGGGGGAGAAAGGGGGAAGCTTTAAAGATAATAACACCTTTGGAATGTTAATAGTACCAAACTTTCAAAAGGTAAAATGATTTCTTTGCCAAACTAGCAAAGAAACAGATTGGCTGAGTCCATTTTGTACTTTGTGCTCGGGAATCACTGGGTTTAAATTACAGCAGCTTGAGTCTTTGCTTTTCAATCCCTTAATCCTTAAGGAGCAGAGGTTTCAGTTCAAGACAACTTCACACAGAACCTAAGAAAAGACTCTGTGAGCCTCCCTCCAGTATGATGATCATTTTTTCAGCTGTAATCTTTCACTTGCATCCCATAGTAAAAAATGACTTTGAGGAAAACCAGTGTCAAATAATTAATGCATTTCCAATGAAGGGCTCTTTTCCACTATGGTTTAATACACATGCATGAAAAGCCATAAATGCTTTCATGTGAGCCCCTCACAGACGTTTGTACCTGTGGTTTTCATCACGATTTTGCTAGGATCTCCGCACATTAGTGAACCTTTGTGAGGTGCCCCAGCTGAAATGGAAAAAAGAAGGTAGCCTGGGAGGTTTTACATCTGGTAGCCAAAACCATTACTTAAACAAGCTACGTCAGTTTCAGGGGAAAAAAAAGTTATGCAGGTTGAATCGGGACAATTACGTTCTGATCTAAGACACATACATTTGTCAATTATTTCCAGGTGTTTCTTAAATACCATATTTTCCTGATCCATAATTAATATTTTGCTAATAGGGCTGGAGCAGAAAGCTACTCACCTTGTCATGATGTCATAAATGATAAACTCTAACAGAAACCATATTTGGATGCTTAGGGTTTTAAGCATTATGCTCGATTGTGTCACAACTCTTATTGAAAATTATAATTTCCAGGTGTTCTGTATTGTTTTTGATCAAAGGGAGTGGAAATGTAATGAGTTCTTTAAGTTTTCTCCCTCAGGACTCAAACAGTATATAATGGAAGTGGTTATGATTTATTTTCTGAGCCATTCTGGAAACAGTTACGAAAACCTGTTGTTAAATGCTGGTACCTAGGATGGTTTTATCTCCTGATATTTACTAACTTATGGAAGGCTATAGTAGCAAACTCTGAAAAGAAAACTGAACACATTTGAGCTGAAATACTGTGCTGAGAAAACTTTACCAACTAGAAAACCCTACTCTCAGTGCCTCCTTCAGACAACGAATATTTCTTAACTGGATAGGAAATACTGTTAGGATCACACATAATTTGAGACTTCTGAATCTGACCTTTATAGATAACAAAAAAGAAATAGGATATTTTTTTCATTGATGATGATGATGAAGAACATATTCTCTGGAAGACAATGAAATGGTCACATCACAATTTTATGGGAAAATTTTTTCATTTTTCTCATATTAACCTCGTGTTAAGAAGTGTTGAAAATTTTCAATGATAAGATCAAATTCACACTCTGTGCTTTTTCAGCTACACAAAAATTGTAAGCCTCCTGCCTTTAAAGAAAATGCAAAAAGTAACCAGCAGTCTCCGGTTGATTTTTTTTATTTTGATCTTCCTCAAACATTGTTTGACCTTAATCACTGTCTTCCAACAAGCTTAACGTGACATCACCCTGCAACAAAAACACACAGCTCTCAAGTCTGGCTCCGGAATGGAAAAGGCCTGCTTATTAGTCCTCTGTGTGATCTTTTCAGATTGCACTGATGAGATGAAGTTTAATCTCGTTTCTCTCCTATCCAGTACCACAAACCACAGGCAGTTTAAGGCAGCCTGAAAATCTCTTACATCTGGAAGAGCAATAATTCATGGGATTTCACTTGACAGCCATGACAGGCAGCAGGGCAGCCAGAAACAACCGTCTCTTATGTTGTGCTATTTGCAAAAAATCAGAAGAGGAGGAGTCGGCACAGGACCACATCCTTCTTTAGCATATGTTAGAGGAGGAAACCCTTTTATTTTCTGCCAGATGCTCCATGAATAGGTTCTAAATATTACATAGACAGTAGCTATCGCTTCCAAACAAAATTCCTTGGTGTCTGTTAAGCTGCAGAGCATATGAAGGCCTATTGTTTGGCAAAAGGATCATGCTTAAATTTGCACAGATTTTTTTTTTTATAGATAGTTCAGATTCTACATTTGATTTATGGGCATTTGCACACCCTGCTGTGCATGAATATGATACCATCTTTTGAGCAGGATTATTTCATGAAATGTATATGGGACTTAGCTACAGTAACTTTTACTGGGCAGCTAAGAATGGCCAGCAAAGTACTAGAATTTACTGCGGCACAGCTTGTGCTGTCAAGCTCATGGCTGGTGTTTATGATTTCTGCAGAAGCAGAAATAAACAACTCCCCCCTTAATGGTTCTCTTTATGTGTAGGCAGCCCTTGCTCTATCTGGTCTCACAACAGTAGCTGGTGCAGCAGTCTGTCCCATTTCATGTGGAACCAATGTCTGAAAAATTTGCATCTCAGCTTCTCTGAGTTTTTGGAGGCAAGAGCCAGGAATGGCCAAATCGACTGCAAATGTTTGAATGAGTGCTGTTTTCAGTGCTATTAATACATGATAGATAAAATGACTCAAATTTAATATCCTGATGGAAAGAGGGTGGGGGAAGAAATAATCAGACTCATGGTTGATAACCCCTGGGAAAATACTTATCAACTGAAATTTAAACAGCCACTATATATGAGGCTCGTTTCATTTTCTAAAGAGTATGTGATATATTAAGTTAGCATTTGATATACTTTTAAAAGTATATTTGAGTAAATATTCAGAACTGGAACAGGTATGCTCACCAGCATATGGCTATAGTAAATGTTTTTCACATTAAAAAAAATAGTCAGCATGTAATTGTCTCAAACTTTTTTGATGTAACAACTGTTTTTAAAGTTCAAAAAGAATGTCGACAGGCATTGTATATATAAGCAGGCAGAAAATACATTAAAAAAAACCGAGACAACGGCTTCATGCCAAAGAAAAACAATCCCTTTGCCAAACTACACATTGTTAACTTAAAATGTGTTCCATGTGGAAATAGGAAGACTGATCCGAAGGAAAGGCTAGTGATCTGAAGTCAACTGGCTCAGTGCCTGTCAACTACACATTTTGGCTTCCAGTTTTACAGCTAGAATTGGAAATATTTATTTCCCCTATTTAAGGCTGGTCCTTTTCCTTTTCCTATGAATTTGCCCGTAAATATGCATAGAGTACATGGGCTTCCAAGCTATACTCAGGGGGAGAATGGTTTCAAATCTTCTGTACAAAGCATGTTATAAGTCTTAGCGATTTTATTTGATGCTGTTCTCATTTCACAGAGTCCTCTTGCCGCCATTTTTGTATGCTCATCGAAATTTTCTTGGAAGAAATTAAATTACCTTAGCCTTCAGCTTTCTGGTTTGAAAAACATATAGCCACAAGACAGCTACACATTTTGGGAAAGCTTGATGTCATTATGGATGGCAATATTTACCTATCAACACTGCTTAGATTTATCAACATCAACAATCTTTGAAATATCTTGGTCTCTGTTTTCTTCTAAGCAGTAATGTTACAGCAACTTCCTTCAGGGGTTAGTACAGGTTATTGATATAGGATGTTCAAATAGCCATATGTGCACAGGGATGATGCAAAACTGGAAAGTCTGATAATAATTTTGAACAGTCTCTGCATTCTCTAATTGACTACTTCTATTTTAGGTCTGGTTTTTAAGCACATGATGCTTCATAATTAACAATGCATAAAGAACCATTGATTTTTTTTTTAAAGCATTCTGCAGGAATTGTGATGGATTTATTTACTAAAACGTATCTTGGGTATACTGGGAGAAAGAGCACCTACAGAAGTATTAGGTCGTACAGTGGATAGAGTCCTAGACTTGGAGTCAGGAAGACCTGAGTTCAAATGCTTCAGAAACTTACTAGTTATGTGACCCTTGGCAAAGTGGTCTCAGTCTCAGTTTCTTCATCTGCTTCTACATCACAAGGTTGTTGTAAGACTCAGATGAGACAGTATAAGTAAAACACTTTGTAAACCTAAAAGAGCTACATAAAAACTCATTGTTGTTGTTATTATTATATTGTTGTTTTTTTCATGTTTCAAGAGGCAGTTAGCAAGTCTTGAGTATGTCAGGAGATCCATTTTAACAAGTATAGTTTTGGGATACCTGTTTACTATAATTCCAAAGGAATAAAACTCATTTTCCCTCTCTAACACCCCTCCCCCATATAATACCCTTTTGCTAGAATACCCAAGTTTTATTTATGATTTTGGATTTTATTTCACAGCATTCCAGTTTAGTTTAGCATGATGTATTTAATAACCATGTCGACTGTCTTAATTACCCTATAAAGCAGGGTTTCATTGGCATTTGACCCTCCACAGCATTCCAGAGAAACTACAGGACCATGATAATTACCAACTGTCTGTGAGAAAATTAAACAAAAAGGCCTAACTTTTAAACCACCATTTTAAACGACCTATTACATCTCAGGAATAAATCATTGATGAAATAGCCTGCTTAACAGGAAAATAGCTATTCCATAGCAAAGAATTTCCCCTTGCATGATCATGAAGAGAATATTAAGTATTCTTCAGCTCAAAAGGTTAGATTTTATGTCTGTCCAATGCCTTTTAATGACACATTTTTGTGTAATTTTACTGTAATCAAAGCCTTTTCCAATAGAGGTTACAGACTATGGCGATTTTGTCAGTCTTAAACATTTTACTATCCATGGAATATAAAATCCATTTAGACATGGGTAGAAGGGGAAAAATCTGTTTATAAATGTGGAATATTTAAGTATGAAAAGAAGCTCTGTGAACAGAGCCTGATTTCCCTTGATTAGCATAGCTATTTGCTATATGTTTTTTGAAAAGTGTTAATCAATCATAGTTCTAAATAGATTGATACATTAATTGCTACCATAGTCCTCTCAGATGTGGGTCCATTTTGAAATTCTAAATCAAGCCTTGATTAATTTGATAGCTGTGTCATTATTTTGTAATTAATGATAATTAATGCACTATTATACTTATTCCTTAATGCTGTTTTTATTGCATCAACTGCCCGTTAAACATGTTTGAATTTTTTCCTCCTTCAAATGCCAGTTTGGTGAAAGCTGACACTGCTCTACAGTTTGCTATTGTGGAGTTCTGTGAGGCAGATGAAGTTAGGCCCACAATTAATACAATTTTCCCCAACAAATCCAATGAAAAGGAGTCTTAGGTTTCATTTAAAAATATGAATATAGGTCCTGTGAAGAACCAGAACAATTCTGAATTTTCTGTAATATCTAAGGCAGAAAGATGCTCTTTTCTGATCAATCCATTACTCTGCTTTGAACCAAGGAGGGTAAAACATTTTTTTTTCTTTAGGGCCAGGTGATGAGGAAGGAGTTCCTGAGTTTCTGAGTTCCACTTCTTGATTTTCTACTAGAGTTGTGTTGCAACATTTTAGTTGCGACAGCATCAAGGATCAGCTGGGATACAGGAATGGAGTTTTAACAGAAAAACAGTAACCAGCTCCTTTCTTTTTCCAGTACAAAGTAAGCATGCTAATATGCTTGGGCTCCAGGTATTAGTGTAACAGGTTCACGCTTAAACAATTGAAATTAGAGGAGGAGATTAAGCAGTGTTATTTTTTGATGCAAAATGCTGTGGAAAGACATCCTCTTTTGTATGCAGAAGGGAGATGGAGATTCAAGATTTAATTTAATAAATGAAAAAATGAAAAAATAAAAAGAGAAAGCTAATTTATAAATTCTGAATGATCTTATAAAATTTGTTCAAAATAGATTTTTCTTCTTCAAAATTACTACTGAGTTATATATCAAGTGATTTTTCAGCATTCACTTTAGCTCACTAAGTTATGCAGTACTGTGCCAAGTCCAGGTACTGAAGTATCTCAGAGAATTAAATTTCCCTGAATGTTTCATGATTGAATACTTCATAACATTTCCCTATGGTATCCAATAGGGAGGTATCAAATTGGTTTTGAACAGAAGAGTGACTTGACTAAGGAAGTCTGGAGACCATGCACATGGGTGGGGTGGAGGTGAGAAAAAGTAGAATCAAAGATGTCACCTAGATTATGAACCCAGATGGTTGGGAGGATGGTGGACCCCTCAAAAGCAATAGGAAAGTTAGGAAGAGGGGAGACTTTGGGGAAAACAGATCAATTTTGGATATATTCAGTTTAAAAAGTCTACAAGGCATCCACTTTGAGATGTCTAATAGGTATTTGGACATGTGAGCCTGGAGGTTAAGAGAAAGGTTAAGGCTGGATAAATAGATTTAAGAATCATATGCATAAAGATAATAATTGAATCCGTCTCCACTAAATTGGATATTGTGTAATTAATTCTTTGACCATAGCAAAAAAATGAAAAGTATGAAATGGTCCTGAGAACAAATCATTTTTTCTTATTATATTAATAACCACTTTTATATACAGAACCTTTTTTTTTCTTCCTTGTGAAGGACAGGGCTGACAATGAGACATCCACCTCAATTTAGGGTGAGACCCCACCCAGCTGGGAGAGTTTATTTATGATTAAAGGGTAAAGAGAATCTATTCTGGGTGAATTCTGGCCTACTGTTCAACTACTTAAGTGGTCTGGGTAGAGATGGATTCTTTTGTCTAGATTGCCAAGGACTGGGGGTGGTCTGAGTAGAGATGAGTCTTTATCCAAGAGTGGTGACAAGATGAGAGTCACATCCCCTAGCCCCTCATTAGAATAATCTCACCTCTTATTTTATTCATTCTCTCATTGTTAACCAGAGTTGCTTTCCACCTGTCAGGGACAATCCATTTTCCAAATGTATTTAACCATTTGAAGGTCTCTAAGATTCACCTTTGTTTTCTGAGAGAACCATTGACCTCAATTTATTGATTGTTTGCCAGCTGTAGTTAATAAACTGATTACCAGTTACCCAGAAACTATGTCTCTCAGACTTTTCATTCATCTCGGTTTTCAGTTCTATGCAGATTCTGTCTCTTCCTGCGATGGAAATGGCAGAATGAAGGAAAAGGGAACAAAGAATGCTAAAGATCCAATACACTGAAGCTGATTAGATCACCAAGTAAAATAGTATCCCTACAGTTAGTGTATGGGACCTGGATAGAGATCCAGGAAAGGAGACCCAGAAGGAGTAACCAGATAGGTGGAAGAGAATCAAAAGAAATAGAATCACAAAAACGGAGAAATGAATATCAAGGAGAAAAGCGTTATTGGCAGTGTGAAAAGCAGTTCACTCAAGAAGAACGAGGACTGAGAAAAGACCATTGACTTTGGCAAGTAAAGAAATCATGGGTAACTCGGGAGAGAACTGTTTCATTTGAATGATGACGTCAGATCGTTTTCAAGGAGTTTTGTCATGCAAGTGAGGAGAGCTGTAGAATAACAGGTAGGCAGGGATACATCTATCAAAGAAGGGTTTTTGAAGATGAGAAAGGTAGGGGCATATTTGTAGTCAGCAGAGAAGCAGCCGGTGGCTAGGCAGAGATTGAGGATAAGTGAGAAAGTAGGGATGCTAGGGGGGGATAATCTGACAATTATAATAACAAATCCTACCTCATAGGGGGATTGTGAGGATCAAATGGAGAACGTCTATAAAGCACTTTGCAAACCTCAAAGCACTATTTAAATGCTACCTGTTATTTCCTAACCTATTTCCCAAAGCCCTGTTGATTTTACCTCCCGGATATCTCCTAATGTTCATCACATCCTCGCAATTACTATAGGCACTACGTTCTTATAGGCACTCACTTCTACCTGTTTATACTATGAAGTTGTTTTCCCAGCATTCCTCACTCTCACCCCTCCCTACCACCCTGTGCATGGCATCCAGACTCCCTTAGTCAAGTCACTCTTCTGTTCAATACCGATTTTGTGCCTCCCTATTGTATCCTGAGTGAACAACGACAATAACATTTATATAGCATTTAAAAGTTGACAAAGTGACCTGAGTCTAACAGTGATTGACGTGTCCAGGTTCACAGAGCTAGTATCTGTGTTAAGGGTGTGTCTGAACTCAGATCTTCCTGACTCCACATCTAGAATTCTCTCCACTATGGAACTGCATTTTCCATAGCCTTGCATTCAAGACTATCCACGATATGACAACGTCCTAGCTTTCCAGTTGGATTTCGCTCTCCTGTGCTATGTGTGCCATGTGGTTGGGCCAGACGTGGCTGCTCTCTGAATCTCTTCCAGTCCTTACAGTTTTCTCCCTTGGTCCCTTCACCCAGACTCTTCCCAATGCCTGGAATTGTGTCCCTGCCCCTTGAATTCCAATCCATCCTTTAAAATTTAAGTCAAATGCCCAATCCGGGAAACTTTCCTTGATCCCTGTCCTGCTTTCTTTATGTACTCTTTATGCCCTTGGGCCTCACGCAGGATTTATTTTATTTTTATTAATCCTTATTTGAACTTTGTTGGAGGTTGGATTGGGTACCAGTTCTGTGATTTCACTGAGCTTGGAAATTTCCAGGTAGGAGACTTCTTTGATTAATGTAGATTGTTAGTGGCCCTACAATTTATGTCTGGGCTTCTGAAACTTTTAGTGACTTTCCTGGGGCCTCACAGTCAGTATGTGTCAGAGGCAGAATTCAAACTCAGATCTTCTTGCTCTGAGACCAGTTTGCCATTATCCAATATGCCACACTGACCTCCATATCAGCTTACACTGTATTGTTGTGCGTCACATTGTTTCTCTGTGTGTGAAATCCCTCTAGTAAACTGCAAATCCTATGATGTCAAAGGTTGGGTCCTTTACAAACATCATTTCTTCCTTAGTATCCCATATGATGCTGAGAACACATACTTAATAAATACTCACTAAATTGAATTGCTAAAAAGATAGGCAGTAGCAAGAAGAGAAATAGATGCTTCAGGATGAACAGATCTTGGTTCATCCCTTTCTTGTTCAAATGGGTGGCTGGCATTGATCTTGCTTGCTACTAACTTACCAAGACAGTGTCACTACTCAGTTGTTGGTGTGCGTTCCCAAAGACACCAGACAGCATCTTGGCTTAGGCTCACTATTGGTCATATAACCATTGGTCATATAATTGGTCAATAACTAGTTATTGATCATAACTAGTGAGTATCAGTTTATTAGATCATTTCTACAAAAGGTTCCCCCTTCCTCCTTTGCCACTGTTATTTTTCAATTCAAAGATTGTGCATAACTATTAGCCTACCTACAAAGTTGCCTAAACTGGATGAATATCCTGCAATAAATGAGTCTCATATACTTAATTCTATGATTCTTATGCCATTTTCCTGGTTCATGTATCCTGGCTTAAGTGGCCATCTCCACTCTTTTCCTTAGGTTCTCTGAGAAATTTCATTGGCCTAGATGACGCTAAGATAGTGGCTTACTCCAAATCCTATGATTACAATTGTATAATATAGAAAATAGCTAAAACAAATAAACACCACTTCTTCCCTGAAGAATGTTCCCTCCCCCCTCAAAAAAGGTATTTAAATATACATTGAAAATTATGTAAATAATTCTTACTAAGGAAAGGGAGAATCACAAAACCATCACATCATGTATGGTTTGCAATAATCTTTGTAGAGCTGCTTTCCACTGCACATAAAAACAAATATCATGTCACCTTGATGTGCATATTTCCAAGACATACTGAACTATTTGTGAAACAAAACAAAACAAAACAAAACAGATTTCTCTTCATCTCTATTGATTGTTCACCAAACACGGAGGTGGTAAAGATAAGCTAAATTGAGGTCATGAGACTTTGAATAGAAAACCCTCTTTAGATATGGTAGAATATTTTATTTTGAAATGAATAAGACAATTTTTAATCTCAGTTCTCTTCTCCTAAACATTAAAAAAAACCCTTCATGATCATAGATTATAGATTTAATATAAAGGAGATCTTGGAGATATTCTAATCTAACTCCCTAATTTTTCAGATGAGAAAATTGAGGGCCTAAGTTATAGGTAGTAAATGGCAGAGCCACGATCCAATCTAGGTTTTCTGTCTCCAAACCCAGGCATCTTTATTCAAACATAGTCTTTCTATGTTAAATTAACAAGTAAAAAGTGACACTATGAACCTAGTAAGGAGTGGGGAAGTGTCACATTCATGCCCTCTCTCCCTGTTCCTCCAAGCCCCTGCATCTTTTTGTGTGTTGTTTGGTTTTGATGGGTGATTTAGGAGGACTTTTCTTGATGGGAGAAAGAGAGCAGAGTGGGTAATTGCTGATTGACAATAACAAAAAATCATTATGGAACACTCCCTAATGAGCATATCTGATAGTGTGCTATTTTCAAAGCAGATGATGAAAGGTAGAGGCCTCCCAAGATGAGAGGAGTGCAGATCAGCTCATCACCTACTCTGGAAATAGCATCCTGGCAGACATTTTAATTATAAAGAGTGACTGTTACATGGACAAGGACTACAGGAAAACCATTTGTTGACCACAGTTATTCATCATGAGGATTTGTTATAACCAGATCAGGAAAACACATTATTCTTATGGGCCATCACATGCAAACAACGTTGCTATTAAGGATCCTTTTTATTATGGACTTTTCCTGTAATATTTTGTTTCACCTACAAAGGTTTTCCATAGTATAAGATTGTAGTGGGTGTGTAGGTGCTGTGTTTTGGCTGTCCATCTAGTTAAAGTGACCTATATTTAGGCACATAATAATGGAATTTTGCTTTATGATAAAAACAACATGAATATAGCATTTTAGTTAATGTGGCTTGTACAAAAGGTAAACCATAAACATTTCTTTTTAAGCAAACATACTATAATTTATACATCCAAATGAAAGTTGATCCTCTCAGAGTAGTTACTTTGGAAAGCTCTTCACTTATTCCAATAATATTATCATTACTCAAGCATATTTAGATCTTTTCTTTTGGAATTGCTCTCAAAGACTGCAGAACATTCTTTGAGATCTCCTCAATGGTAGCATAGCTTCATCATTTGATGGCCTATTTGATTTTTGAAACACCCAAAATTTATTTCAAGCTAACTCTTTTGTGAATAGTGATATCCCAAGTAGGAGAACAGTGCTGAATAAAAAGGTAAATTATGGTTATGAACTAATTAAATTAATTTTCTACTGAGACATATAATGGCTCTGAAGACAATTCCACAAAGTAAGTTCCAGCAGAACAAGTTTAATTTCTTTGATGTGAAAGCTATTCAAATATTTTAGCAAAGACAGTGTTCACCCTCTTGCACTGCTTTTTCTATGAGACTAAATATTTACAATTCCTTCAACTGATCCTTATATGACATGGACTCAAGAGGTCCTTCGTTCTCCTCACCAACCTTCTCGGTACTCTTTCCAGCTTACCAACATTTTTCCTTAAACAGTGGTGCCCAGAATTGAGGATTGTATTCTATATGTGGTCTGACTAGTAGAGACTTTCATAGAATGAAAGCTTTCTTATTCTTGTAAATTATGCCTCATTTTATAGCTCAAGGAATAACATAGTGTTTTGAGGTGTCATATTACTACTGATTCATATTGAACTTGCAGTGCACTAAGGACTCCAGTTTTTTTTTTCCAGGGAAACTGTACTTTAGCCACATCTCTGTCATTTTATATTTGTGAAGTTGGTTACTTTTAATCTAGATTTAAATTACTGAGAAGTTAGCACTTACATAGCACTTTAAATTTTGTAAAGCTCTTTATAAATGTTTATAAATCTACTTTGATCCTCACAACAACCCTGGAAGGTAAGAGCTATTATTCCCATTTTACAATTGAGGAGACTGAAGTAGAGTTAAAGTGACTTGTCCAAGGTCATACAGCTAAGTGTTTGAAACTGCATTTGAACTTGAATCTTCCTGACTCTAGGTCCATCCACTGTACCACCTACCTGCCTTGAGGTCAGTAAAAGAACTTTGTAGTTTCCAAAGGTTCCCTCTCCTCTTCCTGTTTCTGATCCTCTGGGACCAATTTATTGTTCATTTAGAGCAGTGGTTCTCAACCTGTGGGTCTTGATCCCTTTGGGGGTCAAATGACCCTTTCACAGGGGTCACCTAAGACCATCAGAAAACACATATTTCCGATGGTATTAGGAACCAAGACGCTGTTCCCTCTATCTGTCTCCAGGTGAGTCCATCCACATGCAGATACGCCCACATATGAGTATTAAAGAGTTGCAGCATTAGGAAGGTTGAGAACCACTGAATTAGACTGTCTGTTCAAGATACAGATATATATATATTTATGCACGTGGGCACAGACAACACATTGACAGAAACACAATAAAGCTCTATTTGTTTTCCATTCAATTGCATATCATACACTGGGTAGTAAGCATTTTCCATTTGCTTCTTTTTTTCCATTGTGGATATTTAGGCCAGGCCCTTTAAGGTGATTATAGATCTTATTTCACAGCCTCTGCTAGGTTCTAGGGTTTGATCCAATCAGTATGTGATCATCAGCAAACTAGGACCTTTGAAGTACCTTGGTCAAAGAATCCCTCCTTGACTTCCACTCTGCTGAATCTGTCCTCTATGACAGTGGTAAACACTTCTGGCAAATACAGCATATCACTTTTTTATACCTCATTAGATATTTATGATCAGAGGGTCATCCAAAAGTTTGTATTTTATTGTTTTTGTTGTTGTTCATTCTTTGTTCTCAAAGAGGAGCAATGGCATAAGGAAGGTGATGTCTTGACTTATAAGTGAATTGGACTTAAGTGAGGCAGAGCTGTGCAAAGTCATCAGCCTCACTCTGTCCTCTAGTCATTGCGGTTCAGTGACAAGACATAGGTCAGAAGGACTGGCAATGGTTCCTTATATTTTGTTTTATCTTTCAAGAATATTCTCTCATTTTGACATATGCACAAGAAATGCCTTCTTGCTGTTGAAATCTTTGTGACTGAGTTTCACTTAGCTTAATCCTATCCTATTTTATAGTCAACAAGTGAGACATTGTATTCATATATCTCAGTCAATTGTGTCATAGTAATTACATAGCATAATGCCAAATATTTCTCATGAAAACCTGCCTCTTCCCTGCAAATAACTTTACCAAAGATGACCTTGCTGTAAGTGTTAGATTATTCCCTTAATAAAATTGTAGAGATGGGAAAGTAGGCGTAGGGGTCAATAGTCCTTGATACTTTCTTACTCTTCTTCTTCTGGGTAACAAGAATATAGTCTAACATTTTTCTAATCTTTTTGGTTGTCTTACCTTCCTCCAGCTATGTCAAGATATCAAGGCATATTTAATTAAAATAAATTGTTACTTGATAATCATACATGTGTATAACATCATGTCCTGAATGTTAATAAATTGGAACTAAGCTATGGCATTTACAAGATAGGACCTACACATTGTATCCTATTTCCTGGACATGGAGTTATATTCTCATCTGACTGAAGATGAAGATATGGTGAGCTGTTTGTCATTGCCATGCTTCTTCCTGGTAACCTGAAAGACCCACCACTGACCATGAAAACCAACAGCAGACACTTACTGCCCAAAATATCCTGCCAGTCAACAAATGATGTGATCATACTTGAAATATTTGGAGTAGTGGCCAACTGGTCAGCAATTCTCTGCACTGTGAGTCAGAGTAGGATAGCCCCACTTCCCAGTTCTTGACTATTATGTGAGAAAAAAGACTTTGAACCTCAGCACCCATCATCATATCATCACTATTTTTTGTAGTTTCATAACCTCTGTTATACAGTAACGTACAACGGTCAACTGTGAGTGACTTAGCTATTCTCAGGATAGCAGTGATGTAAGACAGTTCTTAAGGACTTATGATGAGAAATTCTATCCTTCTCCAGAGAAGAATGATGGAGTCAGAAGGTAGATTGAAGCATACTTTTTTATTCTTTCTTTTTCTTATTTTTTATCCATGTTTTCTTTCACAACATGACTACTATGAAAATATATTTTGCACGACTGAACATGTAGAGCATATATCAAATTACTTGCCTTTTCAATGAAGTGGGAGGGGAAGTAGAGAGAGAGAGAATTTGGAACTCAAAATTTTAAAAAATGAATGTTAAAAATTTTTACATGTAATTAGAAAAAATAAAATAGTGTCAAAAATTTAAAAAATAAAATGTT
>CM053594.1:221065022-221111722 GCA_028646575.1 Pseudocheirus occidentalis | reverse complement strand
GCTAAGTGAGAAGAGCAGAACCAGGAGAAATTTGTACACCATAACAGACACATCCAGTGTATGATGACCAACTTTGATAACTTTGCACAGTTATAAGACAACTCTAAAAGTCTCAGGATGGAAGGAGATGTCTACATTCAGAGAAAGATCTAGAAAGGGCAGAGTTTAAATGGAGACTGAAGCAAACTACATGCTCTCTTTTTTCCATGTTTGATTTTGTTTCTTCTTTCCCATTGTTCACTCCATTGGTTACAACCCTTCTATACAACCAGACTAATGTCCAATGTGAAAGTATTTGCAGATCTTGATTGCATGCTGCCACTGTGGGGGGGGGGAGTGTTAGGGAAGGGAGAAAATGTGAAATTCAAGGGATTGTGGAACTGAATCTTGTAAACTAAAAGTAAGTAAACAAATCAATTTTTAAAAAAAAATTTCCTAAGGTTTTCTTACTCTGTATTGGTGCATATATAAAGGGTTCCTTTGTTTACTTCTGAGTATAAAACAATATCAACCCTAATTTTCAGGAGCTACTCCAGGTCAGTCATCAGGATTTGCAGAGCTGATCTGGTTGGAACTCCAGGTTGGGAGTCATGAGTACTATGCTATATCCCCAGGCCAGAAAAAAAAGGGCTAAGGATCTATGCCAGATACTGGAACATGTCCTCACTGCATCCTTTTTCTTGATATTAATAAATGATAAGAAGGGAAGTTCTCTGTGAGCATGAGTTATATCCCTTTTTCTTTACTTCAAACTGTTACACAACCTCAGATGCCTTCCCAACACAAAACCCATAGTTTTTTTTTTTGCTTTTTTTTTTGTTTTTTTTTTGGAGGGCAGTTGGGGTTAAGTGACTTGCCCAAGGTCACACAGCTAGATTTTTGTGTTAAGTGTCTGAGGCCGGATTTGAACTCAGGTCCTCCTGACTCCAGGGCCGGTGCTCTATTCACTGCACCACCTAGCTGCCTCAAAACCCATAGTTTTTAACCTCAATATTCTCCCAATGATACTGGGTGGTTGTGAATCATGCAGCATCATTTCTGAAGAATTCAAGTCACGAGTGACCTAAAAGAAAAGGGAAAGATGACATACGGGTTTAACTATAGTGGAGTTTATTTCCCAATAATGACCTATGTAGAAGATGCAGTAGAAGGGATTTTGTCCAGGAAACGTATGATGAGAAACAAATGTGGGCGGGTAATGTAGTCAGAAAGAAAATCAGCTGATGGGTAGACAAAACAAGACCTACATTGGTTGCTATGATTATTATTTCTTTGAAGATTAAGAACAACATTATATTGAAAAGATGTCTAGGAAAGATTTATGGGAAATTGTTGATAAAAATGGAATAAAATGCAACAACTGCAACAACAAGCATTTTACGGGCTCTTACTATGTTCTAAGCACTATGACACAAAACCAAAAATGAAACAGTTCCTGCCTTCAAGAAACTTACATTCTAACGAGGGCACAACATGTACATATTCATTAGAGAATAGCTGGTCCCATCCACTCATTTTATAGGTAAGGAAACTAAGATCCAGAGTGGTTAAAGTGGAATGCTAAGCTTCCATGGTCATAAATCACAGAGACAGGATCCAAATCTATGTTTCCTCTGGCTCCAATTCATTCTGCTGCCTGGATTCTACTAATGCTGCCTTCATCACTAAAATCATGAATCTGGTAAGTACCAAGCGTGGCACTTATTCCTGATGTTCAAATACTATACAAGTTAGCTAATTTCAGATCTATTTATATATACTGTCCAGAGGGCAGGTATAAAAGTTAATTGTCTTGGGTCTCATAGAGAAGGGTATCTCAATTCCCTTCTATTCTCTTCTCCTGCAGGTTTCCATGCACATATGATTCAGTTCATCAGTACCCCACAGTACCACAAAGCCTGGGCCACCCACATAGGAAAGCTTTTAAGAGTATATCAAATCCAATGGATCAAGTCCAAGTCAGTGGTCTAAAAATATTAAGGATCTAATTAATCAACTTCCCAAAGTGCAGAACTTGCGCCTAAAAGAAATTTAATTATTGAGAAAATTTGACTTTTTAATCAAATATATTTTTATGTGGGACTGTTATGTTATAAAGCAGGTCTTATTCAATTTTCCATAGCTTTTCTTGTAAATCAGCCTAAGCCCCATCACAAAAAGAAATACTAGGAAATATAACTATATCTTCTATATATGGTCCTGTCATCCTATCTCCATGAATTGACTCTGTGGCAATCCTGAGGTAAGATCTGCCATTATTCTGCCACATACTCTTTTTTTATTCCATACTTAATTCCATTATGTTACTCCACATCAATCAATTTCTCTAAGTTTTAACATTCCCTGGTTTAAAGATATTCTAAAATAGTACTTGATTCTGGTCAGCATGTGCCTTCATAAATGGCAAAGTAATAAACACAGAATATTAAGGTTGTAAGGGTGCTTCTGATGTTACCTTGCTCCAGTTTCACTAAAATCAGCCTAGGATGGATTTTTTTCCTTTACTGTTCCAAAGGAAATCCACAGACGGCAATTCCATAATCTCCTTTGGTAATCCATTTCAACCTTTGCCGTTAAAAAGTTATTCCTGGCGTCTGTATTTGTAAGTACATGGATTTAGCCAGTGTGCAACATGTAGTGGATCTACTTTTCAGTTTTTATTAACATTCTTACTTGCCCACAACCCACTTCCTTTCAGACCCTGAGCCCATGGGCCTACGCGAATTTTCATGGCTCCTAGAATACCACCAGGTGAACACACCCTGTGTGCTCTATAAATATTAATAGCTGTTGATGCAAGGATGTGATAAATGTCCCTAGGTTAATTCTGGCAAGAATCACAGGAAAATCATTCCTTGTTGGATGCTTGAGGCCATAGAATTCCTTCCTCACCAAACTTAGTCATCTAGGCCTGTAAACTCTCAATTATTACACAGTTTTACACAGTGATTGGGACTCATACCAGTTTGATTTTTCTGAGCTTCTGGAATTGTAATCTTTATACTACTACTATTTTGTTTTAGAAAAAAAAAACATTCTGACCTAATTTGCTTAATTGCCATCTAAAAGGTCTCAAGAGTCATATAACACGTTTACCCACCTTACAAAAACTGTACATAGCATAAGATATTAGGAAGGATGGAATCTTCCTTATTGGGTCCCACAGTTATTTATATCAAAACCAGTCTGGATTATAAGTGTCTGGTACAGACCTATACCTAGAATTGGATGTCTTAGTTTTATAGAATGTATTGTTTTGTTATCTAAGTCAATATGATCTCCTCATGTCCTGAAATATACTTTTTCTAACCAGCATTGGTGGGCATTGAAATGTTCCCTGAGTATATTTGAAATCAGTACCCTGAGTTGAGAGAAGAGCAGCATTCTCTATGTCAGCAGTTCTCAAAGTATGATTCATAAAGCCCTGAGGTTCTTGAGACCCTTCCAGGCTTCTATGAGGTCAAAACTATTTTCATAATGATACTAAGACACTATGTGCCTATTAAAATACACTCTAACTACATACCTGTGTGAGGTGGTATTTTCTCCATATATACTTCAACCAAAACAATACATTGCAAGAGATTGAATGCAGAAGACATGAGAATCCATCTGTCTTCTACGAAGCCAATAAAAATGTTTGCAATATGTAAAACAAAGCCATTGAGTTTATTTTTGTTTTGGAAAATGAGTTATTTTGCATAAAATGTTAACATTAACACGGAATGTGTTCATTATTATTTTAAATGAGTTGTTGTTTATTCCTTTAGTCCATTTGAATCTTGGTGACCTGTGGACAATAGCATACCAATATTATCCATGGAGTTTTCTTGGCAAAGCTACTGGAGTGGTTTGTCATTTCCTTCTCCAGTGGATTAAGACAAACAGATTTAAGTGATTTGCCCAGGGTCACACAGGTAGCAAGCGTTTGAGGTCACATTTGAACTCAGGTCTTCCTGAATCTAGGCTAAAAATTGATCAGTTTTAATTCTGATATAGGTATAAACAACATAAACAGAAGCTCTTTTGGGGCACTTCATAATTTTTAAGAATGTAAAGGGGATCAATAAAGTTTGAGAACGTCTTCTCTAAGTCAGTTTGGCATCTGTAGTAAACCTGTAGTTAAAATAATATCATGCAAAGTTAATTTTAAATGAAATATTCCCAAATAGTTTGTTATTACAAGCTCTGAATCAAATTTGCTATCTTGCTTTTATTTACAAATCAAACCAAGCTTTCCCATAAAAATCACTGATTTTTGAGTAACCTATCCAAAAGCCAAATGCTCAGAAAAATGACAAAAGTACAAGAGGGCTTCTTATTGCTGGCATTTGCCTTTTTCTCTGTTTTAGGCATTAATATATTTGTGTAGAGAAAGTCACACAGTATCTGTGGCTTCTCTCACTACTAGCCTTTTACTTGTATGAGCTTATAATAGAAGATAAAAGTGAGGAAAAATACTAATAAAAATAAAGTTACAAAAAACTTTCCATATTCTCCTGAAAATGGCTATAGTTTCCTAAGGACAGCAACTAAAACTTCTATTTTTATCAAATTATTCTTTTAAAAAATGAAATACTAATTCCTCTTATATCTTTAGTTTTATTTTTTAAATTTAATCCTCAAATTTATTTATTTATTTTAAAAATTGATTTGTTTATTTACTTTTAGTTTACAAGATTCAGTTCCACAATCCCTTGAGTTTCAAATTTTCTCCCCCTCCTTCGCTGCCCCTCCCCACTTCCACAGCAGCTTGCAATCAAGTATAGCATCTGCAAATACTTTCACATTGAACATTCGCCTGGTTGTATGGAAGGGTTGTACCTGATGGAATGAACAATAGGAAAGAAAAAGCAAAAGCAAATGTGAAAAAGAAAGAGAACATGTAGTTTGCTTCAGTCTCCATTTAAACTCTGTTCTTTCTAGATCTTTCTCTGAATGTAGACATCTCCTTCCATCCTGAATCTTTTAGAGTTGTCTTATAATCTTGCATTGCTGAGAAGTCTCCAGTTTATCAAAGCTGGTCATCACACATATGTTGTGTCTATGATTGTGTATTAATTTCTCCTGGTTCTGCTCTTCTCACTTAGCATCTGTTTGTATAAGCCTCTCCAGGTAAATATGAAGTCCATCTGCTCCTCATTTCTTATAGCACAATAGTATTCCATTACTTTCATATACCACAACTTGTTCAGCCATTCCCCAATTGATGGACATCCCCTTAATTTCCAGTTTTTTGCTACTACAAAGAGAGCTGCAATAAATATTTTTGTACATATGGTCTTCCTCCCACTTCTATGATCTCTTTGGGATACAACCCCAGAAGTGGTATTACTGGATCAAAGGGTATGCAATTATTTATAACCCTTTGGGCATAACTCCAGATTGCTCTCCAGAATGGTTGGATGAGTTCACAACTCTACCAACAATGCATTAGTGTTCCAATTTTCCCACATCCTCTCTAGCATTTGTCATTTTCCTGTTTTGTCATCTTAGCCAATCTGACTGGTGAGATGTGATACATCAAAGTTGTTTTCATTTGCATTTCTCAAATCCACTTATATTTTTCTTAATACAATTGTGCCACTAAATATCATGGCACTCTCTACACTGTGTTGGTATCTATATACAAAATTTAGGTGACCAATAATTTCCTATATTCATTTTAGTGTCTGTGTATTTTATTTTTTGTGATACACGAACTAATGACTGCTTATAGCCTAGAACCAGTTCCTAAGATAGGATTTCATTTTTCTTACATTTAATGTGATCCTTCAAAAGCATTACTTTTAAAAAAAAACCATTCTTCATTTTGTTCTTCTGCCATTGACTCTGAAGTCATTTTTTCCACAAACACTTGATAAATATATCTAAGTTTTTCCATAGTGACTATCATAATGATATCTATGTGCTCTGAAAGAAGTATTTGACTATAACTGTAATGAATGAGGGAAACTGAGAAACTCATACTTTGACACTTCGAAATCAGAGCTATGTTAAGCAGTTATAGGTTAGAGGGAATCATACAGGGTCAGTGCTTTTAGTTTATACACCTGTAATTGCCGCTTGACTAGGGAAAGAGGTGAATTTCTCCTTAAATATTGTGGTCCTGGGACCAAAATGGGGGGGAGAGAGTCAGAGACAGAAGGACAGAGAGACAGGGATAGAGAAACAGAGACACTGAGAGAGAGATGCACAGAGAGATAGATATACAGAGAGAGAGAGAGAGAGAGAGACAGAGAGACAGAGAGACAGAGAGAGACAGAGAGAGACAGAGAGAGAGAGAGACAGAGATGCAGAGAAACAGAGATAGATAGCGAACTAGCACTAGGGAGTTCTATAATTTTTGTGAGGTTAAATTCCCCACCTGAAAAGAAGTTCCAACACCACTTATTTTCAGTGTAACCCTGAGTAGGGGGAACAGCTGCATTTTCTGTAGAGTGGGGTTCATAAAGATATGATTGAAGGGTCTAAAGAACAAGCTTAAAATGAAAGGTTAAAAGAACTGAGATTATTTAGTCTAGAGAATAAAAGGCTGAGGGATACCTTCATAATGGTTGGCAAGTATATGAATATTATTTATTCAGAGGTGTTCTCTCCCTCTCCACTGAAGAAGGAGAAATGAATTTATATACAGCATTTAGTATGAGGGAGTTAGATTTGATATAATGAAGAACTTTCAACATGAAGACTGACAAACCTTGAAAGATATTACTTAATGGGACTGTGGGATTCTCTTTTCAAAAAGTCTTGTGAACTTCAGTGGGTCTATTGGGAACCATTTAAGCTTTGTACTTTCTGGAAGCAGGGAGGTAGACAGAATGATACAACAAAACCTAGTCTATTTCAGTGAGTCAATGACCTAATAATAATAGCAATACCTAGCATCTACATGGTACTTTAGAGTTTATAAAGCAATTTACAAATATCATCTTATTTTATTCTCACAACAACCCTCAAGAGTCAAGTGTTGTTATGTTAAGTGTACAAATGAGGAATCTGAGGTGAAGAGAGGTTAAATGTCACAGGTTTCACATAGCTAGTAAGTATTTGAGGCTGGGTTTGAACTTAGAAGTTCCTGACTCCAGGCCAGCACTCCATCCACTTTGTCACCTACCTGCTTTTGAGTAGAATTATAAAAGTTCTGGAGATAGATCCAATCTGAAACCACTCATAGGCTGACTAAATGATCAAAATAAGATCTTTATTCCAGTTTTTAGATGCTGTGTTGAAATACTTATATGATACACACTTTAGTGTGAGTAATTTTCCTGTAGTTCTTTTGTTGATAGCATGAGCAAATAATTGTGAATAAATCAATAAGCTGATAATCATGAATAAATGGGAATAACTCTTCTTTGGTTTTCTTTTGAGGAATGGAATGGCTTTGGGTTTAAAAGCTAAAGTATTGTTATCTAAACAAATGATTAAAACAGAGGAGGGGGTCATATATCTGCATCTAGAAACAAAATAAAAAGAACAAATTCTAAAAGAGAGATTAGGCAAGAATATTTAGACCAAGATTAGAACAGATTTATTGGCTGGCTAGAGGAGTAAATATGGACTGGTAGAGTATATAGACTTCTTAGAGAAGTGCAGACAAAAGACATTAGGCTGAAAGAATAGACAGCGTTCTGGGTTCTTTAGACAGGGTCCTGGTAAGAGTTTTCTAAAACAAGTGAAGAGAGAAGAAAAAAAAGAGCATTTAAAGTTGACTTCAATCTGCATTTTGGACCTATTACTGTCTAATGTCTGAATTGGTGGGCATCCATAACAAATCACAGTCTGAAATGGTCCTTATTGTACACAGAAGTCTCTTCAGTCTTCTTGCACCTTCCTTCACCCTACGAACTCTGTGATCCAAACATTTTGTTGACTTCCTTGCTTTTCCTCAAATAAAGCACTCTATCTCGAGACTCCAGGTCTATCTCCCAGGCTTGGAATTCTCCATCTTATTCTTCCTGGTGGCTTCACTAATTTCCTTCAAGTATCAGCTAAAGACTCCTCCAAAAAGTCTTTCTCAGTCTTCTTTAAATTAGTGCCTTTCCTCAGAGATAATTTCCAATCTATCCTGTATGTATATGATTTTCACATAGTTGTTTTCATGTTGTCTCCCCCTTTCGACTGTTAGCTTTTTAAGAGCAAGATCTGTTTTTGACTTGTCTTTGCAACCCTGGCACTTAGCACAGGGGCTAGCACACAGAAAGTACTTTTCAAATGTTTATTGACTGGCTGACAGGAAGATTAGGTGAAATATGCTTTTCTCTTGTGGGAGCCTGAGAAGAGCTGAGGTAGTGGAAATAATAGAATGGGAGTGTTACGTGTCTGAAACCAAAATGAAAGGAAGTAAGCCCATACTGTCCACATAGATGCTTTTCTTCATAGGTGATTTACCGCTTTTTTTTTTTTTTGATAGAGAAGTGTTTACTGTAATGGCGAGTAGGGTGGGGAGAAAGCATGGTATCTGGATTCAGAAGACAAAGAGTGTAATCTGGACAGTTATTTTTAAAACAATATAGACCATTTAATCTTTTGGCCTTCACTTTTCTTCTCTGAAAAATATTCATAGAACCATAGTTGTAGCGCTAGAAGGGACCTCAGAGGCTATCTAGTCTAATGTCCCTCGTTTTAAAGGTATGAAAACTGAGACCAAGAGAGTTTAAGTGACTTGCTCAAGGTCACTCAGATAGTAAGTAACAGAGCCAGGGTTCAAACCCAAGTCTTCAGGCTTTAAATCTAGAGCTCCTTTTACTATACCATGGTTTCTCTTAGTATCAATATTAGCACGATTATTCATGCTAACTTACCTCACAGGGTTGTTGTGAGGAAATCACACAACAATATGTAGGTAAATCATTCTGTTACTATGAAAGGCTGTATAAATCTGAGTTATCATTAATAATTCACCTACTACAATAGCTATCTGTATTAGATCACTAGGGTTTATGTCTACATGGCTAGATTAGAATACAAAAATTGAATTTGGGATTACCAGACTGATAATGCAGTTATGCAGTTTAATTTGGGGTAAGATAAATCTTCATTAGATTAATTTCAGGAGACTTCTTCAATTCACCAATTTAATAATGGTGAAATTCACATATAAAGGCACATATAACACGTGATTAACACTCCCCCCCAAGATAGTGAAAACAAAAAGCTTTTGCAGATGGATCCAAATTATGCATTGAGAAGAAATTAGGTTTTTCAAATATAATAAACAGCCTTGAGGCCTTTAAGTAAATAGCCATAATTTTTATCTACTGTACCTCTGCTTGTTATTCTTTTTTGTTCCACTGTTAAAGTGGTGTCAATTTTTGACCATATTACAGTCTGTCTAATTAACTTAGTTAGAACATTTTGTGACCAGGAAGGTTTCAATATAAGCCTAGTGTTAATCGACTGCAACATGGTTGGGGATATCTCTATCTTTGCAAATGTGGAAGAAATGAATCCTTACCCTTTGGCAAGTATTCTCTTTTTTAACACTTGCTGAGAGTAGTTATTACAGGTGTTAAAGAATTTGAAGTGAGGTGAGGGAGCAGAACAGCCTAAGAATGGAAGCTTCCATCTAGTGGATTTACAAGGAAGGCCTTGAATGTGCTAATGAATTCGTGAATCTCTACAGGTTTTCCCTGTCCAGAAATATCCTTCCAATCATGCTTCCTTCAGCAAGGGTGCCAAACTTCAGTAGATATTCAGGGAGTTGAGGTACAGCTAATGATGAGGAGATGTGCAAATTCCTCGAGGGTTGAAATGATATGGCCAGGGAAAGACAAGTGAGTCCCAAATCACGATACAAGTGTGTGGCAGCATGACAGGTAAACTATTGGGGATATGCCACACCACATTCAAAAAGCATAGGGGGAACAGGTATCTTTAGCCACAGGCACCTCTCCTATTTTTAGTTGACAGATTGATAAAGTTGGCGATATGTGACAATTAAGTATATGTTTTCTGACTTTTAAAGAGAAAAAAATACTTCAATTTAGATGTATATGTATCAGACATATATAAATGGAACTATAAAGTAATGTGACTATTTTTTAAAACAAATCTAACAGAACTCACATACCCAAACGAGCATTGTTCCCATCAAATTAGTTGCCATAGAAGGCTATAAACTTATTACAACAATGTTCCCATTACTAGAAACATTTTTGGAAATTCCTTTTGGAATGGCCTTCAGAACCCATGACATTTCTTTTGAATATTTATTCTCAATAGTAGCAGATTTTTTTTATTATTTGACAGCCAAAAAGTCAGTCAGAGCTAAGTAGGGTGAAAGAGGTGCCTGATCAAACTAGATTACGCTGCTTGGGGCAAAGAAATGAAGTGTGGTTTAAGTCGCAGGAACCGTCATTAGAATGGTTCATATGGTCATTACAAAAGTTTCTAAAATGTTCTGTATCTTTACAGTACCAGTGCTATAGCACATAGCCTCCTATGGGAACTGTACCAAAAGACAATGCTTATTTGTATATTTAAATGTTGGCATTTTTATTGAATAATGATGCATACTTTTTAAAGTTCTCATACCTTTTGGCAAAGAATTGGAAATCGAGTGGATGCCCATCAATTGGGGAATGGCTAAACAAGTTGTGGTATATGAATGTAATGGAATACTATTGTGCTATGAGAAACAAGGAGTAGATGGACTTCATATTTACCTGGAGAGACTTATACAAACTAATGCTGAGTGAGGAGAGCAGAACCAGGACAAATTTGTACAGAATTACAGACACATTATATGTGTGATGACTGATTTTGATAGACTGGGCTCCTCACAGCAATGCAAGACTATAAGACAGCTCCAAAAGACTCATGATGGAAAGGGATATTCACATTCAGAGAAAGAGCTACAGAGTCTGAATGCAAGTTGAAGTAAACTACTTGCTCTCTCTCTCTCTCTCTCTCTCTCTCTCTCTCTTTCTCTCTCTCTCTTGTGTTTCATTTTGCTTGTTCACTCCATTGGTTATAATTCTTTATAACTTGACTAATGTTTAGTGCAAAGGTATTGGTAGAACCTATATCAGATAATATTCTGTCATGGGGGAGGGGGAGGATGAAGAAAAGGAGGGGGAGAAAATTTGGAACTCAAGAGACTGTGGAACTGAATGTTGTAAACTAAAAGTAAATAAATAAATTTAAAAAAAAGATTTCGTACCTTATACTGAATAAAAGAAATCTAGATTCTTAGAAATGGAAAGAAGATTAGAAGAATTCTAAGTGGAAGAAATCAGTGTGCACTAGAGTATAGACCCCTGAAATTATAAAATTGCAGGCTAGACAATGACCTTAGTGGTCATTTTATTTAGACACCCTCCCTATGCTAGAATTTCTTCTAAGGTGTTCCAGAGAAATGAATAAATAGTTCCAAGGTCAGAGAACTTTCTTCATCAAGTGGTCTATTCAGAATTTGAATTACTCTAGTTGTGAGAGCCTGGCTCATAGTAGGTGCTTAATGTATGTTTACTGAATAACTGGGTGAAAAAGATCTGTCTTCTTTAGAATACAAGGAACCTTAAAATATTTGAATAGAGTCATATCTGTCTTCCAGTCCCTACCTTTACCACCTTTTTAGAATCAAGGTTAGACATCCTTGGATGGAGGACGGAGAGGCACTGTGGTATAGTGACTACGGGTGTGGCCTTGAAATTAGGACTTCATGGTATCTGCCATATATTCTAGTATTGCCTCTGACTCATTCCAACTGTATGACCATGTGTAGATTATTTAATTTCTCAGTGTCCAAGGCGACTCTATGTCTTTAAGCTGCAAATGGTTCACTGAACTTCATCACTTGAAGGAGTTTCCTTTCAGTTAAGCCCTACACCAAGGAAATCAAAGGTTCAAACTAAAATCAAACAAGTCAAAAAAGTAATCCTTACCTATTTCACTTGTTCCTCATATGACATGATTTTTGAATCCCTCCTGGTTCTGGTCACCTTTCTCTATTTTATTAATGGTGCTATGAAATATATCAAACTTAATATGTGGTCATGATGTAATCTGTTCAGAAAAAAATGTATGATAGGACTTTTGTTTCCTTTATTCTCCATGTTATTGTCTACATTAGCTTTTGACATCGCAGTGTTGAGTCATATTGAAGTAGCCATTATTAAAATCTCAGATTTTTCCCCCTTTTGTATAGCTAAGAAGGGAGGGGGGCATCTCCAGTCTTCCTGATCTATATCTTGCCACTGGACCCAGGGGGCTAGAGGCTAGAGAGTGAGGCTGGTGACTTTGCAGTTCTCCCTCACTTAAATCCAATTCACTTGCAAGTCATAAATTTACCTTCTTAATGTCTTGGTCACCTTTGAGAAAAAAGGACAAAGAATAACTTGTGAGTAGTAATAGCTGCCCCACTGGGGAATCAACTAGCCAGTTTTAGTTGGATAGTACAACTCCATCCATTTTTCTTTCCTTCCTTCCTTCCTTCCTTCCTTCCTTCCTTCCTTCCTTCCTTCCTTCCTTCCTTCCTTCCTTCTTTCCTTCCTCCCTCTCTCTTCCATCCCCTCCCTCCTCTCTGTCTGCATAAGGTATTATGATGCTTTTACCTGAGGGTGCTCTGCCCAAAGGAATATAAATTTTGATCACTGCAACCTGGCAAGATATGTTGGGTTTATGGGCTAGATTTCTTTCTTAAGGACCATACCTTAAACCCAAATTACTCTGGCTCTCATTGATTGGCAAATGATAGGTGCTGACCCAAACCTCACTTGGTCATTGTTTGAGCCCTGATGGCTCAGAGTGAGAATAAATAGCAATAGTTCTCGTTTTGGACAGAAACCCTGAAAGTCTTCCCCTTCCAGAATGATTTTGTTTTTTAGACTAGGTAAAAGATCATTCTTTGCCTCATTTCTCACCTAGTCTTGAATGGACATTGCCTCAGTAAAACTGAGACCTGGGAAATACCTTAGCTTTAAAAGACCAAGGTCTCCCACTGCATCTTGAGCCATCTCCAGTCATCCTGATCTGTATCTTGCTACTGGGTGTAGAGGATTCCGGAGGAGAGAGTGAGGATGGTGACTTTGTAGAACCTTTCCTCACTTAAATCGAATTTATTTGATAGTCATGGAATCACTTTCCTGATGTCATGGTCCTCTTCAAGAACAAAGGACAAAACAGCAACAGCTAAGACAGTAGTCTGTCTCTTCATGCATTACCTTGTACAGCTGTTTTTTTAACCTAAATGCAGGACTTTATCATCATTAAATTTAATCTTGATTATTCAGGCCTATTATTCTGATCTGTAAAGATGAAATCAAAATGAAAAAGCATTTATTAATTGCTTATTGTGTGCAAAGTACCATGATAAGTGCTGGGAAACACAAATACAAAAGCTAAGATAGTTTCTACCCTAAAGGAACTTACATTCTAATAAGGGGAAACAGTGCACATGTGGAAGTCAATGATTCTAAGTGGAGATTTATGGAGATGGTTAGTATGTGGTTCCAAGGGATTTGATTACCCTATACCAGGATCAATGGTAAAGTTGACTTGATCATGGTTCCAGAACTGAAGAATTTTAGGGTGGAAGATAGGAAGAAGTAGAGAATGTATGCTTGGTAAAAGGCAATTATCAATAGAATGTCTGAGGAGCAGGGAGTAAAATGAAGTGTGGCTGTGTCCTGCCTGTAATAGAGTTCTAGCTGAGGCAGTCACCAATCAGGACAGAGAAGTCCCAGTGAGGAAGTTGCAACTATGGAAGGGATTAAAACCTCCAGGGTATAGTCTAGGGTTAGGCAACAAAATGGTTAGTGAGAAGAAAGCTGAGAATGATTTTTTGAATGAAATTCTTTCAGCTAACATATTAACTCTCTCTCTTAGTTTTTGCGACATCCACAAATTTAATGAATACTTCATTAATAGCATTATAAAATTATAACTAAAATGTTGAATAAATTAGTAATGAAGATAAAGTTCTACATACAACCTAAATTATTTATTTAAAATAATTAAATTTAAAAATAAAATTAAAAAATTATTCTAGTTTATCATTGCTCTACTCATCAAAACTCTTTGGGTAGAGTCATTCAATCACCCATTAATCTAGTACTATCATTTGGTTTCTATCTACATGCTTCTCTCTTGTAAACATGGGTTAATTCCTTGTGATCATCACCTTTGTATTTTTAAAGATTTCAAAAACCATCTATTAATCTTTTTCAGAGATCACTATTTAAACTCCCTAGTTTATAGCTTTCACCTTTTAAAAAACTAGTACATTTGCTTATCCCTATTCTTATCATCTCTTTTGTTCTCTATGATTCCTTGAAGATTACTAACAGTCATTCTGTGATGATATCTAAAAGTTCTTTTATTTCCCTGAAATGTAGTTCTTCTGGGTTTGAATCATTTAGGTGCTCTCATTGTATCTCTTTATCTGTCTTTCCCTTTAATTGTTTTTTTAAAGGTCCCCCCCTGCAATTTTAGTCATATATATATATATATACATACACATGTATAGTTTTTACAGTCCCTTAATCTCCAAATATATCCTGTCTAATCATCTCCTCATCAAAACAGTTAAACAGAATATCAGATATCATTTAATATACATTCCTGGGTAGGGACTCCTAATCCACACACACTAAGATAAATTGGATAATTTTGATTATATGTAATTGGAAAGTTTTTGCACAAACAAAATCAATGCAAACAGAAAAAGAAGAGAATTTGTGAATTCTGAAAAAAATTATATCTTTGCATCAAATATCTATTGTAGGGGTGTATTATACAAGATTACATGGAAATACACCACCACCACCAATGATGATGATGATAATGATGATGAAAAGCATTTATATAGCTCTTTTAAGTATCCAAAGTTACAAATGTAATGTCACTTTATCCTAACAGCAACTCTGGGAGGTAGGTGATTTTATTATCTTCATTTTACAGATGAGGAAATTGAAGCAGATAAAGATTACAAGACTTGCCCAGGATTACACAGCTAGTTAAATGTCTGATGCCAAATTTGAATTCAAGTCATCCTGATTCCAGGTACATTACTCTATCGATTGAACTATCAAAGACTAAAAATCATTCCCCAATAGGTAAATTATCAAAGTATATTAAAAACCTCTCCAAAAGAAGAATTACAAACTACTAAAGACCTTATGGTTTCAAATAAGTAATAATAATAGAAATCAAAAGAGTATTCACTTCATACCCAGAAAATTGGCAAAAGATGACAAAAGATGGAAATAGTCATAACTTGAAGGGATTGCGAGAGCATAGGTAGACCAATGCACAGAGAATTCTGAATTGGTCCAACCATTTCATAAAGAAAATCCTTATTACATTATAAAAATGAATAAAATGTCCACATATTTAACTCTGAGATTTCACTGTTATATAGATTAAAAAAAATCTTAAAAATGAAAAAAAAGAGAATCAATTCAGCATAAGCAGCCAATACATCTACAAAGTCTGACAGTATATGCAATATTTCATAGCTCTCATCCCTCACCTTAACAGAAAAAGAGAGGAAGGAATATTTTCTCAATCTCTAGATCTAAACCTATTATTATAAACACACAATATTCAAGTTCCCCCCCTTTTTCCATTTCCTTATTGTACATACACATTTCCTGGTTCTTTATTCTGTATCAATTCATATAAGTACAATTAGGGCCATCTAATGGAGTATGCTCCGAGTATCCCTTCCTGGTAGAAGTTAACCTTCTGGCAACTTTGGGGCTTCTTTCCATCCATATGGTTCCCCACTTGTTGTTGTTGTCTTGAAATTGATGTTTTGATTTGTCAGACAGAGAGAGGTCTCTCGACCATACTTCTGACATGTGTCAAAGGAAGGGAGATGGGATAATGTGGCAGTTAAAGGAAAAGATGGTTTCTGCCTGGATCTTTTGCTTTGATTCTCAAATGTGACAAGTGGTATGTTCTATCTATAGATTTCCTGTAAGGGTCCCACCTCACCCCAGCTCTCATATGGATCATGTACTTAGCTAGGTAAGCTTCCACCTAAGCCTACAGCAAGCATTTCTTCTTTGTGTTCCTGGTCAAGCATCAGCCTTGGAAGTTATGTGAATTCAAGAAATAGGAAGGGTCAGGGTTCATTAAATGATGCTAACCATAGTCAGGTAAGTTTCTTCATCAGAAAAAAAGGATGCCCACCATCAAATAGAGACAAGCCCATCCCGTTTAACCAGCAGACAGGTACCTGGAGTTTTTGGAGGATAAAGTGATAAGGTTAAATATAAAATGTATAATTAGCAGTTGTTTAAGCTTTTTGTTTTGGTGAGATTTAAGTATTAAGTTCCCAGTGGATTGTAGCATATTGTCTTTTGTAATCACATTTATCCTTTTCATTCATTAATAAGTTTCTATCTAACTATGATTATAAAAGTTACTTGGTATGGTTCTAGTCTAATTTTTTTAATTGGTATGACCTTTACAATTTAATTTGCATCTTCTCTTTTAAAGTCCCAGTATATGGTATAAAGTGTGGATCTAAACCTGATTTCTGCTAAATTTTTCCCAAATATAACTTCTCCAAGTATTTTATATTCTCAAATTTGTGGAACACTTGGTTATTGAGTTCAGTTATTTTTGCTAGGCTTGGAATCAGGAAGTTTTGAGTTCAAATACCATTCCTGACACTTACTAGCTGACTGATCCTGGTCAACTTACTTCATTTCTGTGTGTCTCAAGCCTTAACTACTAAGTCATGGTTTGTTGAGATCTGCTTGGTGAAGGACGCTACTACAATAATTCTTGTAGGTGAAGGACAGGTGTAGCCATCGCAAAATAAATGGTTCGTATACAGAGCCAACCTAGCAAAGCTTTTACCAGTAACTTTTTCATAGATTCAATTAAATTCAAATTATTAAAGATCTACTGTGTGGAGATGAGCTAATTCCAAATCACAAGTTCTTTCCCAAAAATTGACTAAAATTATAATTTCTTTTTCTGTTTGAAAGGGGGAAGGCAGGGTAATTGGGGGTAAGTGACTTGCCCAAGGTCATACAGCTAGTAAGCATTAAGTGTCTGAGGCTGAATTTGAACTCAATTTCTCCTGAATCCCAGGCCAGTTCTCTACTCACTGCACCACCTAGATGTCCCTCGAAATTATAATTTCTCTAATGGCTTTTCTTAAGCTTTATGTATTGGATAGAAGGATTTGCCAAAGCGTGTGTGTGTGTGTGTGTGTGCACGTGCGCGTGTGTGTGTAAATCTAAGAAATAAAAAAACAAACCTATATGAAGATTAAAAATGAATATTATATAAAACTTTTCAATAACATGACCATGATATAAAGTGCTTAATCATGAAGTTCGACATACTCTTTGTATAACAAAAACAAATTCACAATTATAATGAATATAGGCAAATGGTTGGGTTGAAATATAGAGTGGCAACTAGATGGCACAGTGGGGCAGCTAAGTTGCTTAATGGATAGGGCTTCAGCCCTGGAGGCAGGAGGTCCTGAGTTCAATCCAGCCTCAGATACTTGACACTTGCTAGCTGTGTTCCTAGGCATGCCACTTAACCCTGATTACCTAACAAATCTATCTATCTAGATACCTATCTGTCTGTTTGTCTGTCTCTATGTGTGTGTATGTGTGTGAGTGTGTGTGTGTGTGTGTGTGACAGAGAGAGAGAGAGAGAGAGAGAGATTGGTTTATTCAGAGTCAGCGATGATCCATAGCTAGCTAGTTATACAATGAATATAGAGTTCTTTTTTGTTTGTTTGTTTGTTTGTTTTTTGGAGAGGGGAGGGCAGGGCAGTTGGGGTTAAGTGACTTGCCCAAGGTCACACGACTAGTAAGTGTTATGTGTCTGAGGTCCTATTTGAACTCAGGTCCTCCTGACTCCAAGGCCCGTGCTCTATTCACTGTGCCATCTAGCTGTCCCAAATATAGAGTTCTTGTTGGAAATTATATCAGAAAATTTATTTTTTTTAACTTTTTATGCATTTTAAACATCACGTATTTGTCCCTCATCTATGTGACAACAACAATAAAAAACCTGATGTCACTGCTTTTTCTTTTTAACCCATAGCATACCTCAGAATGAAGCTGTATTGTCCATTGTATTTATCAAATGCATTATCAAAGTTATTTTTTAATCTTCCTCTGGTGGCAGGAAAAGTGTTATTCTATTCTTGATATTTCTTCCAAACTTTCTTATAATAAAGACTGTTTCTGTATATAGAATATTGAAAGTTTGTAGTACAGGGTAGGACATAGAGAAAAACAAGATACATATTCCCCAGAAATCTCTTTCTTTTTAGCCTTATTTTCTTTCATATGCAATGATCCAAAAATCTTCAAGTTGAGAGGAAGTTTAGGAATCATCCACTTTAGCCTCCCACCCAATCTCTTCTTCAGTTTCCTGGAAGAGCAGTCACTTCTAGCTCACTACTTCCTGAGGCATTGATGAATAGTTCTTTCCTGAGTTGAACTGAAAATTGCTTCCCTATTACTAGACTATTCAATGAAGTAGCTGGCTAAACTAAAACATAAAAGATTGTGTTATGCCTCCTCTACCCTTCATATATACACACATAATTTCTCCACTGGAGATTTTATAATCAGAAAAAGTCTGTAATTCTATCATTGGGTAAACTTAGAAAGTATCTGCAAATGATTAAAGTGGCAATTGGGGAAAAGAAATGTCTTAAAGCTTAGATTGCTATGATTATGGTGTACTTTTCCAGAGCTCCGCCCAAACACTATATTCTAGGAGTTAGCATTAGTATTTGCACTTGTACAAGATTTAAACTCCAAAGATAGACTGAAAAAAAATCCTAGAGGTGTGCCTAATCTGATCTTTCATGGTTATGCTGTCAAATTTTCAAAGCTTTCTTACATGTTTAATGAACCAACTCACATGGTGTTTAAAGCGTTTTGCACCTTTTTAACAAGCCTTCACAGATATTATGAAATTGACATGATCCGTTAAGAATTAATGTAGCAATTTGACATACTCTTGAAATTTCAAGCATAGTCTAATTATTTCTCAAATAAAAAAATGGAGATTATGCAAAACCATTCCTTATTCTGAAAAAGGAGAGATTTCAATGCATTATTTCAACATGCAAGCTTTAGGCTCCCTCATAAACTTGTAGAAAGGTACTTATTTTCTTTGAGACTGTCTGTGATACGATGAGCTCTATACAATGCTCTGTGTGCATAGACATTTTCTATAAGTCTTTATTTCAGTACAGAACCTTTCATCCATGTTGGAAATATGGAGATTTATATAGATAATTAAGAAATGTAGCCTAGGCAGATCATTGAGAAGTTTTCTTGTGAGTCGCTGTGGAAAGCATAGCCCCAAATTAAGAGGAGGGTTGCTAATGATTTGGTTAATGTGGTCAATTAAATGACAGAAATGATCTTGTATATAGGTGGCATAGTGGCCAGTCAGTTAAGAAACATAGCAGTTAATATTCGTCAGGCATTGTACTAAGTACTGAGGATACAAAGAAAGGTAAAAACTCTGAGAAAACTCTAAAAGCTCTCAAGGAACTCTAATGGAATAATAGCAGCTAGTATTTATATAGTCTGAGGCTTTGGATAGAGCATTGGATCTGGAGTCAGGAAGACCTGAGTTCATATTTGACCTCCAACACTAGCTGTGTGACCTTGGGTAAGTCACTTAATCTGTTTTAGTTTTCTCATCTGTATTTGAAGGTATAATAATAGTACCTGTGTCACAGAGTATCCACACATTCCTCATTCTAGCCTTTCACATACTATTTCTGAATGTATGTATGTATGTGTATGTATATATATATGTGTGTATATACATATATCATAAATGTACAAGGGTCTATGTGTGTGTATGTGTATATATATACATATATACACACACATACATACTTACATACACAGACATATATGAAAGGAGAAAACATTTGTAAGGCTCTTTGCAAACCTTAAAGTGCTATATAAATGCTATTTACAGCACATTTTTGTATTTAGTTACTATATTTTTTATTTTCCTCAACAATTCTGTTGGTACTAACAGTTAATTCTATTCTTTACCCCCTTTGCTCCAATGAAAGCTCCTTGAGGGCAGGGAGTGTCTGTTTTTGTCTTTTTATCCTCAACATTTAGAACAATGCCTAATATACAGTAGATGCTCATAATAAATGCCAATTGGTTGAAGGTAGCTAGTTTATAATTGTATAATTATATAGTTCTATAATTTGAATTCAATATGCTTATTTTTTTAACCTAAATCACCTGATTTGGTTTTCCTTGTAGACCTAAATGAAGTGGGTGATTACCAACTCTTCCCTATAACTTTTTATATCTACAACCATAGGTTTTATCTCTATGATTTGCCTTTGCTTTTTCTAAAAACAAAACAAAACACAACACAACAAAACAAAAACCAACAACACCACTGGCTGTGTTACTATCATTCTGTCAAGACCAGAGAAGAACTGAATTGTATGGTAGCATTTCCAATTTGCCTATTTTGTACAGACCTGCCTAGAGTATAATTTCAATTTCAATCGTTTCTGATATTTTCCTGAAGAAAGCTAGCACCTTTCAATGAGAATGAATTGTACAACCCATAAGAAGTAAAGAAAAAGGGAACAAACCAATTGGATCTGGAGTCAGGAAGACCTGAGTTCATATACGACCTCCAACACTAGCTGTTTGACCTTGGGTAAGTCACTTAATCTGTTTTAGTTTTCTCATCTGTATTTGAAGGTATGATAATAGTACCTGCTTTAGAGTATCCACACATTTCTCATTCTAGCCTTTGAGAAAGGTTGAGAAAGAATTAGTGACTCATCTGGCAATCTTCTTCATTTGCTGAAATGTCTTATGGATCATAGTACCGTTCTCATTACGCAATTGGTTTTGATATGATATTTTCTTAAACAAATATTTGGACAAAGCGCCTATCTTTGGGGAGAGACCAAGTCCAGTATCCTTTGAATTCACATACAATTCTTCCTAATTTTAATGAATACTATGAAACACCCATTTTTGGCACGATTTTTTTCACACTTGGCTCCATGGGTCCCATACTCTGGGACATCAGCATTGGAACATGTCTTTATTCCTATGCTTGTATCTTAACAATATATATAAACAAAGGAACACAGCTGGCATTGACCAGCAAAAACAAAAGCCACTCCTTTCTTTTCCAAACTAGATGAACAGTATTAAAAAAAATAGAGAGTTCATTTTATTTTAATAGTCATGTGTCTTGGACCCTGCTGCCAAACCTTTCTTACTGATGGGGTCTCTACTTAACCGGTGTTTCTGTCATCAGCCTGACCTTGCAGCTTTCTCTAGTGCCATTATACCCTGGGTGCTGACTTATTTTCATACAGCAGCCCCCTCTGCTTGATCCCACTTCATCTACTTCACGGACACAGACATTTGTTGGGCTTATTAGCTCAGCAGGAGCCTTATCATATTTTGTATCTGAGGCTGTTGGAGATGTCAAGAGATGGAAATGCTGTGTAGCTTTTTATCCTCCTTTCTAGCACTTTCTCCTAGAGCCCAACAGTGCATTTGGATTCAATGCTCTCCTGCTACTCGCTGCTGAGATCTCTTTAAATATGTCTAGCTTTGCCATCTGTACCAATAACACTGCAAAGGCTTAGCCATGATTAGGCTGTCAAGATTTATTAAGTTAAAAAGTATCAAAGTTTCTTGCTGCAACCCCAGACCTTTTAAGAGTCTACCTTCTTTGGAATCCCTTCCCCCCACCTCTTTCCCACTACAGTCAATGTGCTTCGTTTGACCTTGACCAACATATGCACCCAGGGAACACTAATGAATTTGGGCCAATTCATCTCGGAACTCAAAATTTAATCAAGCTGACATGCCAGGAAAAAGCAGACTATAATTAACTCCTAGCATTTTAGGTAATCTGTAAATTTTCATAAACTTAGCTGGATCTGTATTTGTATTGCTAAACATTCTATTTTGGTTTGAAAGATAAAATGTAAAAATAATAAATGCATTTTTTAAAAAAAGACTAAAAAACAGATGCCTCCTTAGCTGAAGGATTAAATCTTTTCTTCTTTTTTTTCAATTGGGAAGGGTACCACAACACAAAATGTAATCAAATGTAACAAATCTCTTGTTAGAGAATGGCAAAGCCACATAATGTGCATGGCAAAGCACATTTTTAGTTTTTTTAGTTTTAGTTATTTTAGTTTTTCTTTAGAAATCTGACTTTTGTAACTATTGTATTAAATGTGTGTATATATATATATAAATAAATATTATAAACACAAACTAAACATTTTCAATTATGCATTCCAATTTGACCATCTCTTTTCCTAGAAGACCAACTTTGTCATCTCTTTACCGCTTTTATTACATTTTTGTATTTCCTATAGAAGAGCTCCTATAGCTTGACAGAAAGCTTCTGCCCCTATTTTTCCTATATTTCAAAATAAAATCAATAGCTCTCGTATGTTCCATTCATTTTTTTAAAAGGGGGAAGAGGATGTCAAGTTAAATGTCTTCTTAAATAGGAATCTATTCAGTATTTAATAAAGCAATAAAAGCCATTTATGCAAACTAGTCAGAAAGATTAAAGCTACATGTAATTAACACTAACAAAGAATTATAAATACTTTTTAAAGTAACAGTTTTCTTTACCACATGTGTTTAGATTTCCAGACAAATTATATTTAGTTGTTAACAAGCATATTAACATAATCAAGAACTCTTTCCTTTCAAAACCATTCTAAATATCCCCAAAGCAATTATTATCAGAGGATCAGGATAATAACAGTGTTAGAAGGGACCTTGGAGGTCATCTAATTTAACTCTCTCATTTCACATTGAGGAAACTGAGGCCTGGAGAAATTAAAAGACCCTCATGAGGTCATACAGGCAGTAATTAGCAGAGGCAGAATTCAAACTCAGGTCCCCAAACCACTAGTTTTTTCATATATATACATACACATTCACACATACATACACACACATACATACATACATGTATATTTAAAATATAAACACATTTCTATTTTAATAATTTTATAAGACATAAAGTCCAAATTTAATAATTTCTCCTTTTAAAGTATGCTTTTATTACTTTCATTTTTCAAGTACTTGGTATTGTGTTCAATATTAGAATATGATCTATACATATTTTTCCATTTACGGCTCCATTTGTTTTTTCATTTATTCAATAAACATTTATTCAGACTTTACTATATAGAAGACTCTAAGTTAGCACTTAGGAAAAGTAAGATGAATCAAAATGGATCAAATCCATTTCTGCACATAATAAAGGGTTGATCTGTCAGCAAAGAAGTTTTGAATTTCCTGTCATATCATTTTAAGAATTATCTAGGGAGGTGGAATGGTATGGTGGAAAGGACACTGCATTTGGTGTGAGAAGATGCAGACTTGATTCCCAGGTCATTCATTTAGTATCTCTGTAACCTCAAGCAAATCACTTCACAGCATCACAACTTTAGATCAGGCAGAGAGCTTACTTACAATCCATCTAGTGCCTTATTTTACAGAAGAAGAAACTGAAACCTAGAAAAGTGGGATGTTAGGTACAAGGTCTCAGGGATGGTAATCAGCAGAACTGGGTTTTGAATACGGGACATCTGACTCCAAATTCAGATCCCTTTCCATTGCCCCATACCACCTCCTTTCTCAGATTCCTCATCTTTGAATGTAATATTTAGCTTAGATGACTCCCAGGATTCCTTCTGGTCCTAACTTCGTTGGAGTATACTGTAATGCTAATATACAGGATGATGATGAACAGACTTTAATTGAACAATGCCCACTGACTTCACACTCCAGAACTTTGTTGTGGTGAGAAGATGAACCTAGATTTTTGAAGGTTATACCACGCAAACTCCAAAATCTGGTAAGTCCTACAAAGCTGATATGGTTTCCAACATAATTGTATAGCTCTTATGTGAGGGTCAGTCTAGTAATGTACAGAGAGGACCTCTTCCAGAGATCTGGGGCCAGGTGATGACATTTGGGCCATAACATCTATTATGATGAAGACCATGTTGTAAGGTTATAGTCTGAATCAGTTCTCAAAATATTCACATTGATAAAATCAGTTTCTTGAACTTTAAGATGTCTATAAAAGCTAAATGCAACAACATTAATGTATGTGTGTGTGTGTGTTCAGTTTTTTTCAGTCATGTCTGACTCTTTGTGACTCCATTTTGGAATTTTCTTAGCAAAGATACTAGAATGGTTTGCCATTTACTTCTCCAGCTTGTTTTGCAGATGAGAAAACTGAGGTAAATAAGGTTAAGTGACTTGCCAAAGGTTACATTGCTAGTGAGTGTCTGAGACCAGATTTGAACTCACAGAGATGAATCTTCTTGCCTCCAGTCTGGCACTCTATCCACTGTGCCACCTGGTGTGTGTATGCATACACATATATCATACATGTGGATTTATACAGGCATATGACTAATCTTTGTATTCATTAGATACAGTTTTAACTTTTGTCTAATATTTGCACACAGTTTACAAATAAAACAGCAAAGGGAATGATTTTCCCTTTTAACATTATACTATTGTGATATAAACAGAGGTTCTCAACCTGGGAAACAAAACTTTTTTTTTTAATGTGATAAACATATTTCAGTGTAATTGGCTTCCTTTAGTTATACTATATATTGTATTTTAAATATTAAAAAAACATCATTCTGAGAAGAGGTCCAGAGTTTTCAGCAGGCTGCCCAAGAGGGCCATGACACAAAGAAGGTTAAGAACCCCTACTTTAAAGAGAGCTTTTACTGAGAAACATATTAAGTGTAAGCCTTACCATATAATGAAAAAAACCGATGCCATTGAAAGGTAAAACTTTGAAAGTATGTTTATTTTAATGCTAATTTAAGTAATTTATTCTCACAGTCATATTTGTTCCAAATTTCTTGTAATTAATATATCTTCTAAAAAGAAAAACATATGTTTATGTTTATATATATGTATATATGTTTGTGTATATATGCACATATAAACACATATATGTGAAATGTAACATCAGAGACTGTATAACTTCTAGTGTTTTCATCCTACAGTTTGAAAACTCTTTGAGGGTAGAGATTTTCATTTTTGTTTTCTTGTATCACCAGTACTAGCACATTGCTTGACACATAGTAGGGACTTAAAAAATGCTTGATGAATGGATGCATAGGTCATAGACTCATATATCTAGAGCTGGAAGGAACCTTAGAGGTCCTCTAGTCCAAACCCCTTATTTTACAGATGGGGAAATTAAGGCCCAGGAAGATTAAGTGATTTTTCCAAGGTCACCCAGGTTATGTGCATCATAAATCAGATTTGAACCTGGTTCTTCAGAATCTAGATTCGGTTCTCTTTCCAATGTACAATTCAAAATCACTTCTCCTTCACACAGGCATCGTTTCTATTCATGCATGGTGTATTTAATTATAAAGTTTAACTCAGTTTAAAAAAACATTATTGTGTATAAAGGCAGAATTATGGTTTTGTTTTAGTTTATACCAAGGAACATATAAAATCTCTGCCATTGGTTTATTTCAAAGGAAGGTGTGGAGTGATTTCCCTTGGAAGAATAAATGACTAGCTAGTGTTGTGTATACATATGTATATTTCTGTGTGTTTGTGTATGTGTCTTTATCAGTCAAATCAATTATTTGGAATTAGGGAATTAACAACAAAAATTGTGATAGACTGAAATTTATTCTTTTCAAATATCTGTATTGCTTTGGCAAAAACACAAAGATAAAATTATTTGGTCCCTTCAAAAACTTCTCAATATTTTTGTGCCTTATTTTGTTTCATCTAATGTCTTAAAGAGAGACGCAGTTATTTGGTCTATTTTAAAGATTGACAAGTGAAACCCTGACTGGTGACAGAACTGACCCAAGTCAATTACTGGTGGAATTCATAATAGAATCCAGAGCTGCAGATCCCAAGTTCACTTGTTTCACCTCTACAAATTCACATGATTTTTAGAAAAGTTTTCTAAGAAGCAAATGGTGGGACATAAGAATCCCTACTCTCCTCCCCTGTGGTGGAGTGTGACCAAAGACAGGATCAAATTTTTGACTCTTTATCCTGATTCACAGTGGATTATATATACCCGGTCTGGGGGAAAAGCAGACGAGAAATAGGGGCATTATGAAGAACAGAATCCTCAACTAGTCATATCTATTAAAAAGTTGAGATCTAGTTGAATGATTAATGCTCAAATTATGATAATAAGATATGATAATAGTTCTTGTGTATCTAGTGCTATGTGTGGTTCCGGGAGAGAGGAAGTGTACTGTAAGCTCTTTGAAGGCAGAGATGCTTTTACAATTTGTCTTTATATTCCTGGTGCCGACCATAGGATCTTGAATGCAACCAACCCTTTAATGAATTAGATTGAGTTGGATTAAAGAGCACAAATATGATTATTTCCATTTTATAGAAGAGAAAAATACTATTCCTTAATGATATTATCATCTTTATTTGCTCCAAATATGCCTGAAGTTTTACTAAAACTTATAGTTCAAATGCAAATAGTAGACTTTTGACTCTCAGGGATTTTAATTTGTAGAGATTTTTTTTCTCCTAAAGATTGATTAAGATTTCTGGGGAATTCCTGATGATGTTTATTTCTACATAGATGAATAGGCTCTTGATCCATGGCACCCATTAAGTTACTAATTGTCGGGATGGATTTCATCCAGGATGAAAATGATTTTACTAGGAGTAAAATTTCCCTTGTTTTCATGGCCTAATTCCTGTGCTGAGGCATGTATGACCACACTGCTACATGGCCTTAAATTCTACAGAGGATTGCTGTCTATATAGTAGTTTTCTAGAGCTTGGTTAACTTTGCTCCTGCCCCAACTTCATCCACTAGGGATTTATAGTGGTCACTCACTGCTTCAAATCCCCAGTGAAGTAGAACCTCCTGTGGGGTCATAAGACACGGCCAAGTGATCCAGGAAGTTGCTCAAATCACTGGACTGTGTGACTGTAGACACAACCAAGGAATGATACAAAAACACAGACTCCACCTTTCATGCCTTAGATGACTTGTGCTGTATACAAATCAGTTGTGATATATAAAATACGAGGGAAGAGAAGATATGCATTATAACACATTTTTGTAGACTATGATTCTCTTTAAATTCTTTTTAAAATTTCATATTGAATGTCTAAAAATGATCAGTCAGATCTGCTAATGTTATTTCCAAAATGTTAAAACATTTAATGTACACCAAAAATAACAATATACAGCTAGAATTTCTCTCGTTTCTTCTATCTCAATCTCTCATTCTCATTCTTGCTCTCTTTCTGTAGTTGCTTTATATGTACAAATACATGCATTCATAGAAACACATACACTTGCATGCATGCATAAACAGCACAAATTTAAGACAGAATTTTGTGGAATAGATTCAATGACCTATAAAGTAAGAATTAAGAGATCTGCTTCTTTAAAGCTGGCCTCAAGCAAAAAGCCCCCAATGTCAGTAATACTAAAACAAAAGCCACAAAGGCCTCCCCAAACCCAAAACAAAACAAAGTGAGGTAAAGAGGTCTAGTGCTTTGAAATAGTGGGTTAATTACCCACTGCCCAAGATCAGTGTTCTTTCTTTTAGCCTCTCAGGAGCCACAGCCTCCTTATGTTATCAAGTGATCTTTCATCTGCTTTATGATTCATTTGATTTAAAAGACCTTGTGATTGTTCATAACCCATTTCAATATTTGTAAGGATAAACATTTCCAATAATCAGAGAGTGTATCCATTTATGATCAACTGGACTGAACTGCATAGCTCTCAAAGAATTTTTGACACATGCCATAAAGATACTACATTCAGAGTTCTGTACATTCAGTACATTCTCACAATTCAAACGGCAAAGGATCTGTGCTGATAATTTTTTTTAAGGGACTAAAGAGTGTACAATAGCTATTGACTTTTTATATGTGGGATGAATATAAGTTAGTAGATTTAAAAACCTTATTGGAAGAAAAGGGAAAGAACATCTTTATGGTTATTGGCTCTTTATACGAAAGTGGGGGGCAGGAAAGCGACTGAGAGGAAGAAAGATAGAAATTGCTATATGGTATGTGTTTTGCAGAAAGTGTTTTGGACAAAAAATAATAAAAGGTCACAGTTCAAATTAAACTGCCCGGCAGTCTATACATGACCCACTCATTATATATTTATTGTTTCTTGACTATGGAAAAATGATGATTATCATCACGGTTTTCACCTGACTTTCAAAAATGAAGGCACATTATCTTTTGCATTATCTAAATAGGATAGGTTATGTTCCATGCAGTCACTAAATTTAAAATGATAGAGTGCTCCTAGAGCCAGCCTGTTCTGCCCATCTCTCTTGCAACTCCTTCTGTTGGAAAGGAAGACGAGACAGCCCCTTTGCGTTGGGCAGAAGGGAAAGCCAGCAGTCATTTCAACAATCAATGCCAGTGTCTTCCTGTGAGTCAGCAACATGTATTTAATGCTCTATTTGTTAGGGGCTAAGTCTATTACCCTGCAGGACCTTAACCCCCTGGCCTAGTGCCAAGAAAACTGACTATTCCCCAAACCTGAATCCACTGGTCATATCTATGCTCTTTGACTGTCCATGTGGTGAATGTTGCAACTGTGAGAATTGTTTGTTTGGTACAAACAGCAAAGTGTCATTTTTTAAGGTTCTTTCTGACATTATACAATGAATCCTTTTCAGGGGGTGCTTTCTATCCATCAGGAATGGTCCTAATGACCCTATAATAAGATTGAAAAATTAAAAGTGATTTCAAGATTTGCATTATATATTTTATGCTTTGTCACAAAGCCAAAGGGGGTGGGATGAGGGGGAAAAATAGGTGTTTTGTAATATGGTGCATAGATCTGACATAGAGTTCTTGATGCTCAGGGTTAAATTTAAATCTACATTGCCTGGTTACCAATCTCCACAGTTGCACCCGGGCAGGACTAGGAAAGATTGATGATTGTGATTGTGAGATTAATCCTGTAATGTTTACAAGACTCCTGAGCTGAAACCTGGTTGGTCGTATCATGCTACCCAGAGAAGGCCGCTTGGCTTGCCAGGGTAATTTCTTCTGATGCAGTAAATAACTAGGCATAATGAAAATACTCTGATGTATTCCACTGCCTGATTGATGCTCTGCATGCGATACGGTAAAAGCAGTGCACTTCCTATCACAAATTTACATATACAAACCAGCCGAAGAAGCGTGATAATGTCAGCATCCCCCAGAAGCCCTGGGATGCTACACAATTTTATAGCAGTTATGAATTACTGTTGACCTTTCTGGCCTCTTATACCAGTATGCTAGACTTGAGCATATTGAAAGTCATCAGTCTGAAGCAGTCATTCTTTACATAATTATGGCTATTTGTGTGTGTGTAGGGGGGGGAAGGGAATGTTTCTTTTATTGTTAGGAATTAGCATTAAACAGTAGCACTGTGGTGACTGGGTGACTGGATACTTTCTCTGCTGCTTTAAACAAATTTTTAAAAAAAAGCATAGAGAAAGTGATACTGAGGTTTCTTCAGCTTATTTTTATGAAATATAGGGATGCCAACACAGAAGTACTAAATGATAGCTTCTGCGTGTGTATGTGCACATGTACATATGTGCATGTGTGTGTGTGTGCATGTGCATATGTGTATTTTTACTGGAGAAAAATGATCCTGGCAACATGAAGTAGGATTCTCCTGTCCTCTTCTACCCTGGCCTCAGGTCCCAAATCCAATGGGTTAAAATGATCTTTTTTTTTTAGCATTTTTCTACTGTCTAAACCTAATGTTCCTGTTCAGTTTTGCCCTTCTCTTAACAGGAAATATATGGTACATTGGTATAAAAGACTCTCTAATACAAATATAGATTAAATCTCTGAAATCACGCAGATTCCTCAGTTAAAGCTGCCCCATACTTCATACTAAATATTTGAATAATCAGGCTTTCAGAACATCACTAAAACACAGCTCCTTATTATCATTTGCATTTTAATGTCCTTAAAATTATTACACTAAGGGAAATGTTTTTGATACATTACAGCATTTCCTCTAAATGTGTGATTATGTTAATGAGTTTTCAATCAGTATCTGAGTCTGACACCCTAAGAAAATTTATGCAAAGTTCATACCCTGTCAGGGCCTTTAATCAGGACCATTTATTAGAGCCCTGCCTTCTTTGATGGTTGCTGCTGCCTTTATTAAATATACTGACTTGGCCATCTGAAGAAAAGGACAATAAAAGGTTACTGGGGATGAAAGCATGAATGCTATTTGCTCATGTTTCCTTTACAGACACTTCTTCAATAATTAAGGAAGTGCTTTCTTTGGCCTTTTAGGCTTTTGAAGTGCATATCAAACATAACAGTTCTTGTTTTTATGGAATGTTTAATGCTTACATTTAGTCTTAAACACAAGTAAACTAACTTAGAGCTTGTGAGCACAAGAAAAAAATATTCCCCTCTAGAAAACACACATACTCATACAAATACACACACACACACACACACACACACACGCGCGCACACACCCTTTGGTCAAACATCTAGCAAGTGTGTCTCTGCAATTCCTTCTAAGGGTATCAGCTCTGCTTTAGAGACAACAGGGAAATGATACAACCAAAGACAGAGGTTTGCATATTATCCGTGCCTGCTCTTTGCCTTCTTCCCTTATTAGTGGTGGACTTATTTTTTTCCCTTCAGCTTTTCCTAATGGGGACCTTGCCTTTGCAGTGGCCTGAAGCGTATAATGAATCGTGGGTTTGACAAACCAGCTCTCAATAAGGGAAGTATATCCTGTAGCCTCTGACATTAACATTAGTGACTTTAAACAATTAGTTAACACACTGCTTACAAATTTATTGGAGGGTTGAAATTGGCATGACTGATACCATTTTTCTGGATTCCATGCAGAGAAAAACACAGCACACACAAGCTCCAGCTAAGTAGTATTGACAACCTGAGGTTGGGATACAAATTCAATATGAGAAAACAGACTCACTTCAATGAAATACAAATAAACAACAAATTCTGTTTTAACATGTCTAAATAGGTAGTGGGTGACTGACAGGCTTGGGTCTCATAGGAAAGCCATTAGTAGAGCACTTGATAGGAAAATGTTGGATTTGAATGCGGGTTGTGTTTCCCCTCAGGGGGTGATCTGAGTGGTGGAGTGGGGATTCTCAGGCCCCCTCTCACTTCAGCATGCCTGCTGGGCTGTATCTTAGCAAATGAAATTTGTAACTTCCCTTAATACTAACAAGTATATAACTCTATCATCAATTTAGAAGGCATGCTAATTAAAGGAACCCACTGATGTTCATTTTCCCATCTTGCCAATCCCTTATGTCCCCCCCCCAAAAAAAATTAGAAAAGCATTTTTAATAAGGAACAGCTGGGTCTATTCTTTGTCCAAGACCAAACAAAAGTTATTTCATTACTTCAAATTATCAGTGTTTATTAATCATAAAAGATAATTCATTTTCTCCTCTGGTAATTGCTAAAATGTTCAATGGGGGAACCACAGCATTATAGTGAGGATTTTACTTTATTACAATGAACTGGTAAAGAAAGTGAAGTTTCAATAACTTGAAATGGAAAGACTAAAAAAATACATTTTCTCCCCAAATCTATCTTTTCCCATGTTTGTCCATTAAATACACTTATCATGGGCCCTTCCGTTCAAATGTACCACCACAGCTACTTAGTTTCTTTAATTTAACTAGTTCAGGCCTATACTTCTCTTACTGAAAGATGATAGAAATGACATGATTCTAATTAAAATATTTTTTTGATTCGTGATTTCTACTGCTATATTTTATCCTTAATATTAAAGACCATAAAGTGCTATTAATTGTTATTCTGATTATAAATTTTTTTTTTAAATAATGCAGTTAATGCTGATTTAGTCCTTGTGGAAGTTCACAAAAACAAATGTTACAGGCATTTACCTCTCTGCCAATTTAAACGCTAATAGGCAGAAGAAATTGTATTTGCAGAAACTTTGATTTGGATTAAACACATTCTATAGGTTTGACAAATTCTTTTGCAGAAGGAAATATTAATAAAGACCCAAACATTTCCCCATTAGCAGTATGTTTACCTGTGTGCATGTTTCTGATGTGGATCACCTCACCAGCTAATCATCCTCTTAACTTACTGTTGTTGTGTCCACACAAAGAAACAGGAAGACCAAATGAATCAAATAATGTCATCTCGTTTTGAAAAGAATTATATAGAGTACAGCTCAAAGCATATCCAAACAGCTTGTAACACAACCTTGGTGTTAGTCTTTGTTATTATCATCAACACATTATTATGAAGTATTGAATTATTATTTCACTTATTTCTGGAGCTAGCAATACATATTTCTTTGGGTTTATCAAATAAAAAGGAACGTAATACTTCAATTCACAGGAAAGAATGCAGAGGGCATACATGAATATTAAAAAAGTGCTTACCATAAACTAATAAACCATGCTGACAAGATATATGTTTTTGGCATTAAGGCACTCATCTTTACCACTCTGAATATTTCATTTCTAACAGCCTGCATATACAGAATATTTGTATACAAGTATATGCATAGAGAACACATGTACACACACAATCCTCTCTTCTCTCTTCCCATATTTTAGCCCTTTATGAGGTGAACAATACGAATGAAAATCAGCTCCTGCAAAAGGCAGCAATCCCATGATTCCATCGGAGCCAATCACTTAACATATCATTCATAATACTAGCCTGTTCCCATCATCCTCGCCCTGTCAGTGGTATCTTTCTTCATTTTCGTCTGCTTCTCAGTTCCAAGAAAGTGGAACCACTGTATCATCTGCTGTCCACAACCTAAGCTGCTGATTTAAGAGATGATTTCTTATTTTCCATAATGCCCTGTATAATTCTCTGATTCCAATGAAAAATTTAACTTCGAAAAAAACAAAAAACAAAACATGGATAATTAAGACAGTTAAAGGTCTGTACAAGATTAAGAGTATCTATTGGTCTGTATAGTTTTTTTTTTACTGCGGCACGCACATTAAAGATTAAAGTAAATATTTATTTTAAAAAATAATTTAAAATGATTCAAGAATATTGCATACTAAGTGGACAAAATGAATGACCTAAGATATCTCCAATACAAATGAAAGGAAATCTTTCTTATCATCAAAAAAAAGTCACAAAAAAAATCAAAGTCTGTGATGAGTAAGGGAAAACATTTAACCTCATATCTTGAAATAGACTGGTTCTTATTACTTATAACTATGCATCCTGAAATCAAATTCCTCTGTATTATTTTTATTTTTTCTTATTATTTCCACAGTGGACAAGGATGACTCTCTGTCTTAAAACCTAATCACTAGTGCCTATTAGATTTCGGTTTCATATGTTGCTGAAGGTAGAACTGATTATCATAGCGAATGAAATACTTGTTTGGCGTATTCCCAGAGGGCAAAAAGTCATTCTTCAAGGTGATGCATCTCATTTGAGGAATACATTAACAATTGAAGGCAGTTAAAAATACATGTGAACTCCCAGTGAGGCAAATCTGAGGTTGACCACATATATTTACTGATTGACTCTTCCCTCATTCAAGGAAGAGAACTGGGATATGGAAGGCTGATTTCTGCAACACATGAGACCTTAATTTACAACTGTAATGTGGCAAGGAGATCATGGTTGTTTAGAAAATATTTAGAACTTATCACTCTGTATAACAGTTTTGGATGCTTTTTGTGACTTTGAAGGTTAAATGAAAACTATCACAAAAGATAAGACCCTCAAAGCATTTAGGAGTCAAGTTTTTGACTTGAAATTAACCTCTCATTAAAAGTTTTATGACAAAACAGAATTTAAGACAAAATCGATTCAGTATTATAACCATGAGTCAAAAAGTTTTCAAGGAAAAAAGCTGTAGTTGATAAAATTATTGGTAAGATGCATACAAGTCAGAGAATGATGAGCCTCATTGGACTAGAACACACACAGGTAAAAAGGTTAAGCACTAGATCATGACAAATGAAAGACCTGTTAGTGCCTTTTGTTTTCTGTTTAATTTTTGTGGTGCTTTCCCCTTTTTGGTGCTTATGAATTATAAGCATATTTATATATACAACTTAAAGGTTAAAATGTGACTCAAGGAAGAGAAGTTATAAACAAAAATATACTTTTGCATCTATCCTACTCCCTGCCCCCAAATATATAGAGCATCTTAAAAAATCCCAGGTGTCTTCATATTTCTCTGCCAAAGATATTCACTAAAGAATAAAACAAAATAAAACAACACCTGGCAACTTGTCTTTTTCCCACTGATTCACCAAGCATTGAATACACTGATTATACCTTTAGGTTCTGGTAAGCCAATTCAGGAAAATCAAAGATGCAGAAAATATAGCCAAATGATTTCTAACCTTATCTTCCTAAAGAATGGCCAAAAAACCAGCCAAACAAAAAAACCCAAGAACCTCCCCCTCCGCCCCCAACCACTCTTTTCTAAGTGTTTTCACAAATACTGTCTCATTGGATTTACAATACTATTCTAAAGAGAAGGGCTAGGCAGGTATTATTGCGCATGTTTACAGATGCAGGAAGCTGGAGAGATACTGAATGGCTTGTCTAATGTCACACAGATAGAAAGCAGTACAGTTAGGACTCCAAGCCTGGGCTTCTGTCTCCTAGTACACTCTTCTATCTGGTATATTGGCTTTCATTCCTTTTCTTCAAGTGAAAAGACTTCATGTATATTTCATTACATAAAATGTTATATTGTTATATATGTTTATATATACATGCATTTATGTTACATGTGTATATACATATACAAACAGACACATATATACATGCACATATATACATACCTCATTAAGTACAAACTACAGAAACAGAGATTCATTTTTTAAAAGTGGTGATGTGTCCGCAAATCAATTAAATGAAGGTGCTAGAGGTCTTTAGTTTTTCTGCTTTCTATACTGACATTTTATGTATTCAAATTCAACAGACACAATAAATTTCTATGGGGCAGATACTATTTTTGGTTCTGGAGAGGCAAACACAAAAATTAAATGGTCCCTGTCCTCTGAGAACTAACATTCTTTTGGGAGAAAGGCGATATAATACATACAAGTAAGTAAAAATAAAATTGACTGAAATTGTAGTTTTATTGATATAGGGACCTTTCAAATCAGGAAACTCCCTTAAGCAATGCGTATTGGCACTTTCTCTAGTCTTAGAAGTTTGTCTAGACCAACAAGACATTAAAGACTTTCCCAGAGTTACAAAGCAGGTGTCTTCAGGAGGAACCTGAACCTGGGTCTTGCAAGCTCTAAGTTCAGCTCTCTATCCACTATGATATGAAAGAAAGGAAAAAAGAAAGAACAATAAGAAGAAAGAAAGGAAAAAGAAAGGCAAACAAAGAAATTAAGGAAGAAAGACAAAAAGAATTTAAGAAAGACAAGTTGAAAAAAGACAGAAATTAAGGGAAAGAAGGAAAATAAGAAAAGAAAGAAATTAAGATAGAAATAAAGAAGTTAAAAGAAACAGAAGTTGAGAAAGAATAAAATTAACAAAGACAGACATTAAGAAAACAGAAAAGGGGTGGCTAGGTGGTGCATTGATTAGAGACCCGGTCTTGGATTCAGGCTGAGTTCAAATCCTGCCTGAGATACTTAACACTTCCTAGCCATGTGACTTTGGGCAAGTCACTTAACCTTGCATTTCCCCCTCCAAAAAGAAAAGAAACAAACAAAAAACTAAAAAGAAGAAAACTGAACAAAAAAGACAGAAGGCAGATAGGAAAAGACAGAAAGAAAAAGCCAGAGAAATTAAAAAATGAAGGCAGAAAGAAGGAAGGAAAGGAAGAAAAAGAAAGGAAGCTAATGAAGAAAGAGAAAGACGGAAAGAAAAGGAAGGAAGGAAAGAAGAAAGGAAGAAGACCACAGGTTATATACAATGCAATATGAATTAATTTCAAGGAGTGTTAATGACTGAGGAGTGGGGGTGGAGAGGAGATGGGGAATAATACTGTGACACCTAATCTGTATTTTGAAGGAAATTAGGAATTCTAGGAGCAGAAGGGAGGAAGGAATGTACTGCAGAAATGAAGGATCATTTGTGCAAAGACATGAAAGCGGGACACATAATCTCATGTACAGGAAACGGTGAGCAGATTAATTTGATAGGAATGGGAGTTTTTAAAGAGGAGTAATACGAAATAAGAACAGAAAGATAAGTGACAATCAGATAGTTGAGGGCTTTCAATGTCGAATTGAGGATTTTCATCCTCTTAGTTTTAGTGTAGTTGAAAGAACATTGATCTTTGAGCTGAAGGATCTAGGTTTACCCAACTGTGCTGTGATACTAAAATAACTATGTCAACTTAAGTTAGTCAGAACTCCTCCAAACTTCAGTTTCTTCATGTGAAGGAGAGTCTTAATAAAGAATTTTGTAAATCTTAAAGCACTATGCAAAAGTGAGTTATTGGTCATTGTGATTAATAGTAATATTAATGCATTTAATACTAAAAATATAATCAACTGATCACAAAAGATGCTACACTATCATAGTTTCAGGTCCAACTATCCTTTATTACACCTTTTCACGACTTCTACCCTAATGTATTCCAAGGACCTGGTAGAGGTAATAATGCATTTTGTCCCTGAGGAGGTTTCCTTTTCCATTTGCTACATGAAATTGTAATGACTGGATTTTCAGTGAAGTCTCCTACCTTCCCTTTCAGCTGCTTAGAAAGCACAGGGAAAGTGGGCAGTGATTAAAGAGTATAAAAAGTGAGAAAGATAGTAGTGAACAACTTACTGAGTTTAACAGCCACTACAAATGAAAGCAGGTGCCTTGACTTTCCACTTAAATGCAGAAACTGTTTAGAATAGCAAGATTCCCTTTAAAGCTACTAGAGAAAATTCAGTGTCAAAATACAAGGCACAATTTCAGAAGAGGCATGTGAAATTTCATGTCATTTGGTTTCTTGTTTAATTTCAAAAACATTTCTTCAAACCATTTTTTTGGTAAATTATTTGTTCTAATTAAAAAGTAAACTATCAACTAGATTGCATTATTATAAGTTGAAAATCATTTTTTCAATAATCAGTTGTATTGTCCATATAGAAAACTCATCATATTATACTTCCTATGTATATATATATATATTACACACACACACACATATATATATATAATAATAATTATTTTTGCTTTTTGGAGGGCAATTGGGGTTAAGTGATTTCCCCAAAGTCACATGGCTAAAAAGTGTTTCAAGTGTCTGAGGCCAGATTTGAACTTAGGTCCTCTGGACTCCAGGGCCAGTGCTCTATTCACTGCTGCCCCACTTGCTATGTGTATTTAAGAGCATTGTTATTGTAATGATATGGAGCTGAGGCATGAGAAGCATTAAATAATAATGATAATGAATAACATTTATCTAGTACTTACTATGCGTAAGCACTTTAGACATCTTATCTCTTTTTACCCTCACAGCAACCCTGGGAGGGAGGTTCTATTTATTATCCCCACTTTACAGATGAAAAAAACTGAGACAAACAGAGCTTAAGTGCTCTAGTAAAGATCCAGTCGGTCTTAGTCTCAAGAAGAACTCTGACACACCCTAGCTAAATGAACCTGAACAAATGATTCAACCCCTTCGTGCCCTCGGCCAGTGGTGCCAAAGACAAATAGAAGTGGGCTTCTTGCAGTTTCATATGACTTAGAAAACCTCATATTAACATTATCTATGCACTAATGTATTTTATTTGGTTTTGTTAAATATTTCCCTACTACGTTTTAATCTGACTCAGATTGCACTCAGGGTTACCACTTAAGGTTGCTGTTTGGCATTTCTCTCTCTCTTAGGCAGCTCTCCTATAGCTCTAAGTCAAAAAGAAGATGCCAGCCCACATTGGAAAGAGTTTCTTCACCCAGCAATTGCCTATACTGATGAAATCACAGATTTAGTTCCTATTTTCTATAGATGGTAATCGTGGCTCGGAGCATGCATAAAATATTCAGCTGGAGTCAGATCTGAGTTCAAATCTTGCCTCAGACTTTTACTGGATGTGTGACCCTAGGCAAGTTAACTTGTCTTCTCTGTTCCTCCATTTTCACGTCTGTAAAATGGGGACATTAATAACTACCTCACAAAGTTGTTATAAAGATGAAACGAGATAACACCTAAAGAACTTTATCAACCTTAAAAGCTCTTCATAATGCTGGTTATTATTGTTATGTAAATGTCAGTTATTCTATTATCATGAATACTAAATTTGAATAACAACAAAACTTGTCCTATTTCCAATAGGTACTTACTTGACTAAAAAACCTCCAAGACAAAACACATTGCCACTCAAGTTTTCTTCTCAGAAAAATGTAAAATTATGTAAATTGCTTCTCAAAATTGACTCAACCAAATAAAGAATTTAGAGGATTTCAGCATTCAAGGATCACATTTCCTCTGCTAGAAAGAAATATTTGAGTGCTGCATTGATTTGTCCAACCAGGGATTTTAATAGTGAGATTGGAAGTAGCACCTCACTGTACATATTCTTCTGGAAAACTTACATTGATACTGAATCATAACAGGGCATGTTACTGGCTTACAAAGCACTTTCCTCACTGAAACAAGGTGGGGTAGCTAGTGCAGGCATTATTATAGTCCTTTATAGAACGAGGCGGCTTAGGTAAGTGACTTGTCCAGGCTAACCCCGGAAAGAGCAGCTCTGACAGAGGTCCTTCGAATCCAAGGCCAGCATTGATTCAATTATACTCGTTTCACTCCTTCACTTGTCGTCTGTGAGTAGTGTCTGACTCTTTGTGACCCAGTGGACCATACTGGCCATGGAGTTTTCTTCGCAAAGATACTGGGGTGGCTTGCCAATTCCTTCTCCAGTGAATTAAGGTAGAGGTTCAGTGACTTGCCCAGGGTGGCACAGCCGTTTAAGTGCTGTGTGCTCTAGCTGAGGGCAGATTTGGACTCTGATGTTCCCTACTCTAGGCCCAGTGCTCTCATTACTATATACGCAAACATTAAATATTTACTATGCATTGTTAGGCACCAAGGGATACAAAGAAAGGTGAAAATAATGCCTGTTCCCAAGAAGCTCGCATTCTATGGAGAGTAAATAGACAAATAACCATGAACACGAATATATTCAGAATAGATGAATGGGGAATCTTAAAGGGAAGCCATAAGGAGTGAGCAGAGGTGGAGAACAGTAAAGGCCTCCTAGGGAATGTGGAGTTAAGGAGTGCCTTGAAGGAAGTCGGGAATCTGAGGCAGAAGTGAGGAGAGAGAATTTCGGGCACACGGGGATAACCAATGCAAAGGCACAGAACTGAAAGATGAAGCGTTGTTTTCAAGCAATAGAAAATGGGCCAGGGTGGCTGGATTGTACAGTATTTGGAAGAGAATAAGTTTAAGAAAACAAAAGGTAGGAAGGGTTATGGATCTTAAAGAAAGGATCTTAAAGACTAAATATTTGATTCTGGAAGGAATAGGGAACCATCTGGAGTTCAATGAGGAGGGAGCTGAGACTTTGGTTTTAGAATAATCATTGCATGGCAGGGGATGGATTAGAATGGAGGAAAGCTGAAGATGAAGGGACCATGTAGAGACTTATTTCCATAAGACAAATTAAAAAAACCCAAACATATGATACACACCACTTTTGGTGTGATTCCTCCTTCTGTCCAAACTTGATGGTAAGTGAACTTAGAAGTCACATAGCTGAACTCCCTTTTTATATGTGAAGAGAATGAGATCAAGAGAGAAGAGCTGATTTTCTCAAGGATATACAAATAGGAAAATGTCTGAGGTAGCATTTGAATGTAGGTCAATTGACTCCCAAATGAGTATGTTTCTACCACACACGCCTACTGTTTCTTTTACTTTCAGTCTGAATGAGGACAGGTTTTCTTTGTTCTTTGTAAACTGATTGCAAGATAGAATTTTTTTTGGTAAACAGTATTTTATTTTTTCTAATTACAAGTAAAGATAGTTTTCAACATTCATTTTTTGTAATATTTTGAGTTTCAAATGTTTTTATCCCTCCAATCCCCTCTCCCCAAGCAATGTGACATAGGTTATATATGTGCAATCATGTAAACATATTTCCACATTAGTGTAGTGTCAATGCAATATTCAGTGCTGACAGGAACTGTAAAATGCTGGCAAAGTTCTCAATCACAAAATATAACAGACTCTTCTAGAAAACAGAAGTAAAACATTTATCTAGACACCAGGAAACCAAATCCCCAACTGGAAAGCCAAATCCATCATAGTAGAAAAGAAGTAAATACACCATAACACCACAGAGAGCCATCCCATCTTTTAGTCTTCCCACAGACTAACATTCACAAGCCTAGCTGTCTGCTTGCCTGCCATCAGAACTGATCATCACACAATGTTGCTATTACTGTGTACAATGTTCTCCTGGTTCTGCTTACTTCACTAAACATCAGTTCATGTAAGTCTTTTCAGATTTTTCTGAAACTGGCCTGCTCATAATTTCTTATATTACAATAGTATTCCATTATATTAATATACCACAAATTGTTCAGGCATTCCCCAATTGATGGGCATTCCTTCAATTTCTTATTCTTTGCCACCACAAAAAGAATTGCTATAAATATTTTTGTACATGTGAGTCCTTTTCCCTTTTTTATAATCTCTTTGGGATATAGACCTAGTAGTGGTATTGCTGGATCAAAGGGTATGCACAGTTTGATTGCCTTTCAGGCATAGTTCCAAATTGTTCTCCAGAAGGGTTGGATCAGTTTACAACTTCACCAACAATAGAATAAATATTTTTGAAGCAGCCACTATATCATAAGCACTACATGGCAAATAGTACTCAGTAAAAGCAAAGGTATTCTTAGGATATTATGGACTTATAAATGTGGCACACAGTCCCTTCATGTATTTATTTTACTACTGGCTCATTTTCTCCTGAATTCAAAATCCTTTGGGACAAGATGCACACTGAATATATTATATTGCAAGGATATATTTAAAGGAGAAGTGGAAAACAATGTGATGGATGAGATAGGAGAACCTTAGTAGCCTTACAGATATTGACAGAATGACATTTTACTCTTCTGAATAGTACTTACTTCTGGGTAATGGGTAGGGAAATTTAGTACGTTGCCTGTCTTTTTTAAAACATTTTTTTATGTTTTGGCATGTTGAGATGGATTGATTCACCTGAGTAATTGAACAGTATAATTTGATCTTACTGTAATTGGTCTTCTCATGGTATATTTATCTGACAGGACAGATCAATTATTAGGTTGGTTCTGCCTTCTACGCACAGAGAAATTAAAATAAATATATACCTATACATATATAAGTTTATTTTTAAAGATTTACATATTAGTGACACATCTTACATACACACAGATACATATGTATAATAATATGTGTATGAGTAACTATTGTGGAGTGATAAGAGCACTGACGTTGGAGTGAAAGGGAAAGCTTAGATCTGAGTCCTGTTTCTGTTCCTTACCAAGCACACAACTAAATAAGGCATCTAAGCTCTGAATCTCAGCTCTCTAATAAAAATAAAATAGGGATATCAATGTCTTCCAAGCTTTCTTCGCAATGCTATTGTGAAGATAATTCAGTTCAACATTAAAACAAAATGCATACATTTATCAAAAGTCCTCTGTATGAAAATCATGGTCACAGAGTAGGACTGCAAATGGTCAAGATGCTGTTCTTGGTGTTGGGGATATAATGATGAAAATGAAACTATCTCTGCCCTTACAGAGCATTCATATCATGCAATATTTACACAAGCAAGAAAATACAAAACATATACAAAATAATACAAAGGGATTTCTAGAGGAAAAGGATATTATTAACTGAGAGGAACAGGAAAGATCTTGTGTAGGAGGTGACCCACCACCCATGCTTTGGTGGAAGTAAATAAAGTGTTAGACTTCTACTCAGGAAGAACTGGGTTTGAATCTCATCTCAGTTAATTATTCCCTGTGTGATTCTGGGAAATTCACTTAACCTCTGAAGAACACAGCTTTCTCATCTGTATCATTAATGGATTCAATGATCTTGGGGTGCTTTCTAGTTCTAAATTCACATTCCTGTATGATTCTGAGATGGAGGTGGGGGGAATATTTTCCAAATATGACACTATCACTTAAACAAAGATATAAGTGGTAGAGGATGGCAAGTCATGTATAAGATAATAAATATGAAAGGATTTTATAAACCGTAAAATACTATGCAAATGTATGGTATTATTAACAAATTCACATTTGCTGTGATGACCTCTGCTTATGATATATATTTTTTCAACTCTTACAGTAGCTCATTTTTCTCTGACAAAATAAAAAGTCAATAAGATGAGAAAGGATGTTCAAGATTGGTTACTGTATGTATATCACAAAAAACAAATTAGTTAGCATGAGGACTTTCTTTGCCATTTCATTTAAGTTATGTGTGATCTAGGCAGTTTATATAAATTGATGGGAGTAAGAGATAAATAAGGAAGGATAGGATACTAGAGCATAATGTATTAAAAGCATAGGCATGACAACATATTTTCTATTAAATAATAGGTTCAGTAAACTCAAGAACCTTCCTTTAAATATGGTGTAGTATATAGACAGAGTTTTCAATGACCATTAAGGAAAATTATTGAACTGATACCTGTGACTTTGGATTATATACCAAAACATCTATTCTCTTCTCCATAACACCATCAGTGAAACAGATAGAAGGCAGTCTAGTGGAGTGAAAAGGTAGCTAGGTGTTAACAGTGGGTAGAGTGCTGGGCTTGGAATCAGGAAGACCTGAGTTAAAATCTGGCCTCAGACACTTACTAGCTGTGTGACCCTGCGTAAGTCACTAACCCTGTTTGTCTCAGTTCTTTATCTGTAAAATGGACTGGAGGAAGAAATGGTAAACCATTCCAGCATCTAATAGGGTCATGAAGAGTCAGACAAAAAGACTGAAAAACAAGTGGAGGGAAAACATGATTGTATTTGGAACAGGTGGCCTTGAATTCTAATTTTGGTTCTGCTACTTAGACCTTAGATAAATCATTTAGGCTTTCTGCACGTGTGATTCTTCATCTCTACAATGGGGGAATGGGGTGGTGGTTACAATGACTTCCAAGGCCCCTTCCTGCTATATTTCAAGTGAAGGCAATTTATCAAGTGCTTATTTTACTGGAGTGGCTAAGCATTGGAGATAAAAACAAGGTCAAAAAGAAAGATAGCCCCAGTCCTAAAGAGTTTGTATTATAACACATAAAGGAGAATGGGGAGGAGGAATAGACCCCACAGGGGGGAGATTGTCCTGCTGAAGTCTGGAAAGTCCTAAGTAGAGCAAGGAAGAGCATGACTACTGGTCTAGACCCTCCCAAAAATGTAGGCACTGGGAGAAATTCACCTATAGAAGAAGGGTGTTGACATGGAAAAGGGATGTTAAAGGATGAAGAGGCCCCAAGTCTCCCATGTAGAAGATGTTCTTGCTCAGTTGTTTTCATCTTGTCTGACTCCTCATGATCCTATTTAAGGTTTTCTTGGCAGGGATACTGGAATGGTGTACATTTACTCCTCTAGCCCATTTTATAGATAAAGAAACTGAGACAAATAGGGTTAAATGACTTGCCCAGGGTCACATAGCTAGGAAGTGTCCAAGGCCAGATTTGAACTCACAAAGATAAATCTCTTTGGGTGTAGTCCCAACACTCTATCCACCATGCCACCCATGGGCCCATGCAGAAGTATAAAGATATTAATTTAAAGAATATTAAAGCTGGAAGGGGCCTAAGTGATTATCTGGTCCAGAGTGAATCTGTAGTTGGGAAATATTTAATGATAAAAAAACTAATAAAACATGAATAACATCAGTATAGTTTTCTGAATCAATATGTGGTCAATAAAGGTCCTTATATACAGGCCACTTTTCTATTTGAGTTTGACACCACTGCTCTGATCCTGTGCTCTCAGTTTGGAAATGAGGAAAACAAAGCCCAGAGAGTGTAAGAGACTTGTTCAAAGTAGTTCATCTCCCTGTAGAGTTGAGGCTAGAACCCAGATGTTCACATTTCCTGTTCAGTTCTTTTCCTGTCTATATAAAATATCTATTTGATAATTCAAGTTGGCTAATAGGAGAGCACTCTTGATTTAGAAACACCTCTTGCCTCTTATATGGAGAGTCTTTTCGTAATACTCACCCTCACCTCCAAAGGGACTACAGGATGATTAAGAATAATTCCTGATGAGCAAGAGACTAAGTTTATAGAAGTAGAAATGAAGATAGAAGAGAGTGAAGATAGAACTAGGCATCTGTTTTCTTACCTGAAGTACTTCTCCTTATTCATGGAAATACTTTGGAACTACCCCCATTAACCCTCCCTAAGAATTAAACTTTAACTTGTCTTCAGTCTCTTGACTCTGATAACCTGCATCACCAATTGACTGTAGATCACCAACAACATGAAAGGAGATAAAATACATTTTTTAGAAAGGAGAGAAGACATGAGGATGAGAATTAGAAACTTTGGAAAACACTTCAGTCATTGCAGTAGAGAGAGATTATAGAGTATTGGAGAGAAATGTACGACTTGGAATTAGGTGAGATCTGATTTTCCTTATCCATAAAATGTTGATAATAGTACTTCTATTCTCTATATCACGGAGTTGTTGAGAGGATCAAGTGAAATAATGCCTAGATAAAGAAGATGCCTTAAAGGTCTACGTAAAGGTTAGTTATTATTATTTATTATTATTATTACCCTTTTATTTTGTAATATCATTAGATATTAGGTATTTTGTAATATCATTAGAGGGAAAACAGTCAAATTTCTTTAAATGATTCCTTTTCATTTTGCATTTTTGGTTACCATCATTGCAACTTTGCTAAAATCACATGTTTTCTCCCAACATTGGAATGTTAGCAGTTGTAGAATTTAGTGAGAGGAGAAAATTAGCAGGATTACCTCTGCATGTAACAGAATGTAAGTTCTTTGAGTTCAGGAACTGTTTTTCATGTCTTTATACCCTTAAAACCGAGAGCAGGATCTTATATTTTATAGGTATTCAATAAATACTAGTTGTATGGGATCAAATCTGAGGTGGGCGTAATGAAGATGGATAGTAGTAGAATTAGGGAAATGATTTTTACTGTGTATTTAGATTAAATCTGCTTATAAAAGAAATGAAGTAAAAACCATCAATGGCAGCAAATGAATTGTATACCTAGCTTAATTTTATGGCATACGAATTTCTAGCTTATTGCACTTTGCAAGAAGCTTCTTTATAATTTTAAAGAGTACCTTATGTTGTTCAATCATTTCAGCCATGTCCAACTCTTCATGACCCTATTTGTGGCTTTCTTGGCAAAGATACTGGGGTAGTTTGCCATTTCCTTTCCAGTTCATTTTATAGATGAGGAAACTGAGACAAACAGTTGGATTCACAGTTAATGTCTAAGGCTAGATTTGGGCATTGATCTTCCTGATTTCAGGCTTGGCAGTCCATCCACTGTGCTGCCTAGTTGCCCTAAGAGAGTTCCTACTGAAGGGAGCCAAGATGGCGGCTTAGAAGCAGCAGAGTGCCACAGCTGCTGCACAGCCACCTTAAATAGACATAAAATACGGCTCTGGGAAAATTTTTGGGCTCCAAAATCCACAAAAATTACAGAGAACACATCTCTTGCTTAAGGCAGTTCAGCAGGAGGGGCCCATCTCGACAGATGGGGAGCCGAGGCCAGCCCAGCTCGAAACTGCGGCCTGGCCCCAGGGCGGTGGGGAAAAGCCGCAGCCGCAGCCAGAGTCATTCTATTGTTAAAGGCTAAAAAGTGAATCTGAACAAATTCAAGAGCGACAGAACCCATTGTGAGACTGAGTGGGGCAGATTCCCAGCCCAGGAAAGTGCCTACTCAGGTGGGATAAGGAGAACACTGAGCACAAGGAAGCTGTGCCAACGTGGAGCTGAGAGTGGAGAACAGCAGACAGAGAGGAAACCCCAGCTAGCCAGCAGACTTACCCAGCCTGAGAGGTTTGCAGCCATCTCACCACAGAACAGAAGATCATTGAACTGGGTAGGAAAAAACCTGGGGGCCCACAGCAGGGTCAGCTGACTCCATGGGGACAATCTAGATGTTTAAATTTATACACCCATACTTCCAGAAGCCAAGATGGTGGAACAAAGTTTAGTGGCTCCTCTAAATCCCTCCCAGACCCAGAAAAGTCTGGAATTTAATGTCCTAATCAGAGTAAAATCTTGAATCAGTGGAAACAGCCTCAGGCTTGGGCATAGCTGAGGAAAGGGGAAAGAAGACAATACAGAGTCTAAGCCCAGCAAGGTGGAGCCAGCAAGCCCTACCAAGAAAGGCCAATTTAGCACCACTGGCCTAATCAGCAAGCAACAGCTGTGCCTCAGGCCTTCAGCGGTAGCCTGCTCTGAGTTTGCCTGAGCTATAGCTCAGAGACACAGACTCAGAAACCTGAAGGAGCTAGACCACCTTACCCCCACAAGTTACTCTGTAAGCTTCAGGGTAACTCAGGGGAATCGTTGAGAGTCTTGGTATTGACCTCAGGCTACACACTCAGAGCTTACAGCTACCAAACCCCTACCTCCCAGCCTGAGAAGCCCAAGACTCCAACACTCCAGAAGTGGATATCCACTCCAAAAATCCAGGACATAGCCACTCACAATGGGGAAGAAGGAAACTGTAAAGGCTAGGAC
>CM053594.1:221041925-221064522 GCA_028646575.1 Pseudocheirus occidentalis | reverse complement strand
CAGGATGAAAGGAGATGTCTACATTCAGAGAAAGATCCAGAAAGACCAGAGTTTAAAAGAATACTGAAGCCATGCATGCTATCATTCTTTTCTATGTTTGGCGTTTGTTTCTCTTTTCTCACTGTTCACTCCATTGGCTATAACACCTATACAACCAGACTATTGTACAATGTGAACAAGTTTGTAGATCCTATACATGATTGTATGCCACCATGGCGGGGGTGGAGGGTGGTGAGGAAGGGGATAAAAATCTGAAATTCAAATGACTCTGGAACTGAATCTTGTAAACTAAAAGTAAACAAACAAGTCAATAAAATAAATTTTTAAAAAAGAGTTCCTACTTCCTCTTAAATAAAACAATAATAATAATGAATGCCTATTATGTGATATTAGATGAGGCTTAAGGACAAAGGGGAGTAAACCTGAACTCTAAAAATAAATTCCATATCACTCTTACATTGAACAGGCCATGTGATATAGTGAATAGAGAGCCAGTCTTAGTGCCAGGAGGACCTGATTCAAGTACTAATTCTGAGACTGTATGCAATTATCTTTATTGATAAGGAAGGACCAACCATCACTGGAAGGAATTTCCTTTTTTCAGTGTTTTCCTATATCAAAATCACAGGTCCAGTCTACTCTAGTCCCTATCCCATTTGTAATGAGATCTGTAGTCTCATATTATGGCCCCAGACATTTGGAATAGCCTCCATAAGGAAGATTGCTAGTATTCTATGCTGCCAAAATATACCAAGCAGCTTCTATGAGATGGTGAATGACTCAGAAAATGGCAAATAAGTTATTTGGTATTGGAAATATGTCAGGCTACCCCCTAAGCCCTCCATTAAAATATTGTATTGTTAGTATAATAGAGAGGCTCTTGAAGGATTATGACCCGATGTCCTTCTAGGTGTGGATCACAAACTGAACTCACCATTTCCTTCCCTGCCCCTAGTCCCTTCTCTTGTCTTTTCAGTTGTAATTTATGGCACAAGGATTCTCCGATTCTCCCAGACACTCAGGCTTGAAACCTAGGAGTTGTCTTTGATTTTTCTTTCTTTCCCTAACTCTCCACAGCTAGTAAATTGTCCATTTCAACCGTGAAATATCTCTCATATTTCCCCTCTTTTCCACTTTCACTGCTTTTTCCTTAATCCCTAATTAATTCTAACTTAGTATTATTAACCTCTTAATGGCTTCTGTCCTCACAAATGTGTTTTTTATATTTCCTCCCAAATAATTTCCTTAATACTAAGACCAGAAGATGCCATTCCTCTCCTCAAAGACCTTCTGTGACTGCCTATTGTCTATGGAATAAAACATAAACCTATTCTTGTCATCTAAAGTCTTCTACAATCTGGCCACAATCCAAACCTGATTTCATGGAATTTCTCTTTTTCACAAGCTTCTTCCCTCTCCCACTTATTAGCATGGAATTGCTGCTAACACCTGAAACTGGGAACACATAGCACAATTTAGAAACAAACACCTCTTGGCCCATTTCTCAGGCCCAGAGAATAAAAGGGGAGGAGAAGGAATTCCTACTCATAATTCAGTTCCTAGAGCCTGTGCTGCAGAGGAGTTGCAACCTTCACCCTCTGGATGTAGGAGGAAGGAACATGTAGGAAAAGAGCCTGAGTCAGAAAGCAAGCACCACCTCAGTCTGGTTAGCTGTAAAGATGCCATCTTTTTGTCTATCTAGCCAATCAAAGGAAGCTACAGCCACCTATGGAGTAGGAGACACAGAGCTCCTTGGTAATCTGGGCATGTCCAGGAAAACCCTGAAACATACCTTATTACAGAATAATGTCAGGTGTAAAACTAGCCTTGGGAGCATCTGAAATAGGATCACCTACAAGGTGGTGCTGGAACGACACCGGAAAATTTAGTTCCTTCAAAATCTCTCTAAAAGAACTAAGAGGCATGTAGAGTTACAACGGACACCACAGTCTTCTAGTGGGATCCACACCCCTAAAACAAACCCTGTCACAATATACCTGACAGGTTGGCATCACTCTCTCCTTGGAGATCACCAACGAAGGAGACTCCACTCTGTCCTATGGCACCACATTCCACTCATGGATAGTTTCAATCATTGTGAAGTTATTCCTGATATAAAGTCTAAATTTTCCTCTTTGCGAATTTTCATCTTAATGTTCCTGGTTCTTTGCTCTTTGGCCAAACAGAATAAGTCTAATCCTTTTTCCATATGGCCCTCCTTCAAATACTTGAAGACAGCTGCCATATTTTCTAGGAATCTTCTCCAGGCTAAAATTTCCTGGTTCTTTCCACCAACTCTTCATTAGCACAGACAGAGATTTTGTTTATCCTTTTCCTGCTGGCCTTTCAATTCCATCTATCTTTCACATCATTTCTTTCAGTTAGATAATTATATTTAAGAAGATTCTATCATAAGGAAAGTCTGTTATCTGGTAAGGGTGGCCCTTAAACCCATTAGCACTCATTATTATGTAAGCAAAGATCAGGGCCCTGAGATTGTGTAACAAAGGACTGGTAAATATTGATGAGGAGGGAAGAAGGAGCCATTCTGGGAGGCCAGACTAGTTGAGATGCAGTGGAAGACTGGATAGTCTGAGTGTTATGGATGGCTTGGGGTAAAGAAACAAAGAGCTAAGAGGAAATGAATAACAAAGGCATCTACTTGACAATTTTGCCTTGAATAGAGACCAATCACTTTGTATGACATGAGGACTTTAGATGTAAGGGATTGGAGAGTGGGGTCCCCTTGAATTGACCCTCTTGTTCATCTTATTTTTGTACTGTCCCCCTTCACCAACAATACCAGTAGGAGCCTGAAGGGTTAGTGTGCTTCTGGGGTAGAGGAAAGAGGCCATAATCAGACCCTTTGGCTGGATAAAGACAAATCATTTACCAGATGGTTGTTTGCACATGTTTGTCAGAGCTTTTAAAAACAACAACAGCACCACAAAGCTGGCAGAACTCCTTTACTCTCTTTACTTCCCAGTCAACACACTGATATGTTAAAATTAGAGAAGAATTGAATAACTTTGCTCTGACATGAATTATAGGTCTTTACTGAATAGTGTTGAGTGAGCAAGGTGTTGAAATACTAAGTGTTGAAAAGTAGGAATTGCTTATAAATGAAAATTGTCAGTAGTTTAAGTAAGCATCCCATACACCTCTATGAAGGATGTATTGAAAAGTGTGTGGTACTTGGAATCAGGAGAGTTGGCTTTGGGTCCCAGCTTTGACATGTAATTTTTGTGACTGTGGAAAAGTCACTTAACCTTTCTGGGCATATTTCCTCCTCCATAAAACAGGGATAATAATGTCTTGCAATACTTACCACTCAGGGCTACTGCAAAAAAAAAAAAAGAGCTTTGTAAATCGTAAAGTGCTATATAAATAAAAATACGCTATTAATGCGAAAAACAAACAAAGAAAAACTCAGGGGAGCTCCAAGAAAAAAGGCCTCCTGTATATAGAGTTGGTTATATTTGTAATCCAACGAGAGGCAGCAAAAGGAACCATCAATACAAAGGTCGATCAATACAATACACCTGGCTAGGTGGCCCAATGAATAGAGCACCAGCCCTGGAGTCAGGAGGACCTGAGTTCAAATCCAGCCTCAGACACTTACCACTTACTAGCTGTGTGACTATGGGAAAGTCACTTAACCCTAATTTCCCTGCCTTCCCCCTCCAAAAGGCAAAATAAATAAAACATAAACTCAACAGAAGTTGTCAGGCTTTAGAATTAATCCACCCAATCTCTACTTCCACAAACACAATCCACATGGAACGTAATAAAGACAGTGGCAAAAAGAACCTCTTACATACCATTTTTATTGAATTGGTGTCATAGCTAGATATGACAGGTGAAGAATTTTGAAAATATTGGTTGTGCAACTTATGGATGCATGTTTGAGCAAGACCTTGGGGGTATGGAAAAATTTGTTTACCTTCTCTGTAATTCTGATTCTTTTACAGTTTGAATTTGTGTGTTTCCCTGGGATTCTATCCTGTAGAATTCAGTTCCAGAGAGCTTGTCTTAGAGTCTGTCTTCCTGGGAGAGTAGATATTTTTGGGTAATTCCACTAGTCTTTGTTGTTTCTGGATCATAGTTTGTATTAGGGGAATCAGATTATGAAAGAAGGTGATCATTTATGAAATAGCTCTAGAGAGTTTCTTTAAAGCCCCAATTCAACTCTCAGGGAATAATATCAATAGAAGAAGCACAAAAATTTTCTGCTATGAAACTTGAATGAATTACCAGCTTCCTCAAAATTATAAAGTTTTCAAATTCTTGTACCATATCTCCTTGACACAGGTTCTGTAAAAAATGGAGGCCTTTATTTCTCTTTCTCTTATTAGTCACAGTTTTGGTGGCTTGCCCATCAGATTCTGTGGTGGACAAAATGGTGGTCAAAGTTCACCATATATTTTTATTAATTTTTAAAATTTTTTTGGTCTTTTTGGAGGGGGGAGGCAGGGCAATTGAGATTAAGTGACTTGCCCAAGGTCATACAGCTAGTAAGTTTTAAGTGTCTGAGGCTGGATTTGAATTCAGGTCCTCCTGACTCCAGGGCTGGTGCTCTATTCACTGTGTCACCTAGCTGCCTTGTGTATATTTCTTAAAAGTATGTAGGGCTGGAATTAGCTACTTATATAGTTTCAAATAACATTCTGTTAGAGTACTGTTATTGATGTTACTTCAGAAAGGAAATCCAAGATGTATCAAGGGTATACTAGTAAATGTTAAACAACCAGCTTTTCAGAAAAATAAAAAGCAACCTCAACACTCTTTTAATCTGCATTACTAACATTTTTGTCCATAATTTTCTTAAGTCTAGACAATTAACAAAAAAAATAAATGAAGCCTCAATTTGTAACATTTGATGATTTCTGAGGTGTAAATGCTCATAATGAAGATTTAACAAGCAGCTCTCAGGAACTGATACACATTGTAAAGCACTGTTTGTAGCTGGTTCTACTTCCTAATTACCACCTTCAACAAGAGACTGATAGAATAACATAGGAAGCTTCAGATTACTTAGTAAAATAGAAATGGTTTTCAAATGGATAGAACTAGAGAGAGGGTAAATGAGAACTGAGATAGTGTTTAATAAATTAATGAACTATTGAGGAAATTTCTCACTACAAACATGGGATCATAGGAATACTGATCTTAAAAGTGGAAGGGACTTCAGAAGTCTAGCTCAACCCTTTCATTTTACAGATAAAGAAATTGAAGCCCATTGAAGTAATTTGCCCAAGAACACACAACTAGAAAGTGGCTAGGCAGAACTTGAATCCATCTTATCTGCTTCCAAAACCATTTCTATTGGAGAGAATTACTATAGACTAATGCTTTGCCAAAATGTGAGAAAGCATTTGCAAGTCATGTCGCAAGGTTCATTGATATGGGACTCTTTCCTTATGGATGGAGATGAATGCCATGACCAGAGTAGGAGTAGAGAGTTGGCATTAATAACAGTGGGACAGTTCCATCTTTTACAGTCTTCTTGGGAACTTTTCAGACTTTGTTTTGGACACTTCTAGTTTCCAGGTTTGAGATGGAAGATGAAAGAGACCAACCTTACTCAAATGTGGAAGAAAAAGACTCTGAGAAGACAAGAGGAACCAGAAGCCTTAATGATGCTCCTATATCTCTGTCCCCAACTTTCTACTGGAGATTTTGAGGAGTTTTCCCTTGGGTAAGATTTAGTACTTTGGCTCCCAATGGAAGAACTCCTTCACTCTCTTTTATCTAGCATATATTCTCCTAATTATACCTTCTCTGATTTTTGATTTGTTATGATTTGGATAAATGGATTTCTTTGTTATTCCTTATGTGAGTTCATTGTGGAACTGTTATTGCATGAGAAAGGGTTCAAACCTTGGACATAGAGCTTGCGGTCTGGCTTCTCTAATAATGAGAGACAGCCATCAGAAGTTAGATTAAACCTTATCACATCACCTAGACTAATCATATTTAAGGGAGAAGGCAAATTCTAGCATGATGCTTCCCCTTTCTGAAGAAAGCAGGATGATATTCAAACCCAATTTCCTTCTCCTTCTGTCAGGAATGAAAGTCTCCCTTGGAGGAAGTGGGGAGCGGAGGGAAAGACTAGATGTCTTTTCTGCCTCTCTTTAGGCCACCCAAGGGCATCCTCTTACTGCAGGTGGGGGACAGCTCTTGCCACATGTGGAACTTCACATGTGAGTCCTCTCTATAATTGGGGTCCTCTTTTTCTTATACACTCATATAAGAAAACCCTTTCCGTTGTCCCCTCTAGATAATGCATTCCTCTCTACTCACCAAAAAGTTCCTAAAGGAGAGCATTGGCTTCCATCCTTTATACTGTGCTAGTAAGCTCCCCCTTCAGGTCATAAACAATATTACACATTTTGCTTTTCACATTCTATGCCTGCTTTATCATGGGGTATATTGCCTCTTTTAAAGGGATAGCATAGATCACGTTTGAATCAAGAAGTCCCTTCTCTGTTAATGATAAGGATATTTTAAATGATATTAAATATCCAGATTAACAGAAAATAGAGAATCTAAATTATCCAATCTCTGGGGAAAGAAAAAAAAAGGATATTTAATAAGTAATATAAGCACTCCCAAATGGAGAAAAGCTCCAAAACAGCTGGATGTATGAGTGAATTCTATCAAATATTCAACAATACTGAAGCGCAGACCGCCTTGGTCGTTGATCAGAGGAGGAGTATTCCCGGACTTCAGTTACTCAGAGCGAGGCGGAGTCAACGGCATGGCGGGGCGGGCAGAAGCGGCGGCATCAGCAATGAATCCAGCGGAGGAAACATCGACTGTTCGTTCGGTAAGACAAGATGGCCCATACAAAGCAGACTGCTCGTAAGTCTGCTGGTGGGAAAGCTCCACGCAAACAGCTGGCCACAAAGGCTGCCCAGGAAAAGTGCCCCCTCTACCGGCAGGGTCAAGAAGCCTCACCGTTACCGGCCTGGTACTGTGGCCCTTCATGAGATTCGCTGTTACCAGAAGTCAACGGAGCTTTTGATCAGGGAACTTCCTTTCCAGCGGTTGGTGAGGGAGATTGCTCAGGACTTCAAAACAGACTTGAGGTTCCAGAGTGCAGCTATTGGTGCCCTTCAGGAGGCTAGTGAAGCATATTTGGTGGGTCTCTTTGAAGATACTAACCTGTGTACCATCCATGTCAAGAGAGTTACTATCATGCCCAAAGACATCCAGTTGGCTCGCAGGAAATGGGGAGAAAGAGCTTAAGTGAAGGCAGTTTTATGGTATTTTGTAGTAAATTCTGTAAAATACTTTGGTTTTAATTTGGTTTAATTTAATTGTTTATAATATGTTGCATTTGTATTTAGGTCATTCCATCTTTGACTCAGGATGAATGCGAAAAGTGGCTGTTCACAGACCTCAGTGATGTGAATGAGTGTTGTTGCTCAGGAGTGACAAGTTGCTAATATGCAGAAGGAATGGGTGATAATTCTTGCTTCTCATGATGCATGTTTCTGTATGTTAACGACTTGTTGGGTAGCTAAAATTGTAAGGTACTAGAATTGATATAAATGTGTACAGGGCCCTTTTGCAATAAAACTGGTTATGACTTGATCCAAGTGTTTAACAATTGGGGCTGTTTAAGTCTGACCATACATCACTGTGATAGAATGTGGGCTTTTCAGAGGGTGAGAATATACAAGTCTTAACCACAGTGTAACTTACAGTTTCCTAATAAAAAAAAAAACCCCATAAACCTGGCAGCTATAGAATACACTATGTGCATTTATAATAGCTATTTTATATATTGTAGTGTCAACGTTTTAAAATTAAATGTTTTACATTCACCCGTGGGGTGTCTTGTCATTGAGATGTAATTAAAAGTCCAGTTGGCTTTCTCCTAGCTAACCTTCATTTGTTCTCCTACACCAGAGTAGAACAGTTCTACTCAGCATTGTACCTTGCATAAGTCCTCATTCTACCACATGTTAAGCAATCTTTTAGCTGATAGTGCAAACAATAACCTAGGATTTTATTTATAAGGGCTCTTTTTAAAACTACAAACATTTCCACCAGCATCCTCTCCCTGATACTTGCAAATTATCTAGTGCAGTTCTTAATAGTGATGTATGGTTGGTCTTAATAGATTTGGGTTTTTTTCTTTTAACCAAAGGGAGAGTGATTGAATGCAAAGGATAGAGGAGATGGAAGTTATCTGCTGGGTGAAGTACGTATTAGAGTAACTTGCCTGGGGATGGGTCGGGCAATACATTTTCAAACTTTTCATGGAAATATTGCCATGCTTGTGGGGTTAGGGTCCATCTGGTAGGACCATCCAGGGAAAAAAAATCACTTAGAGGAACTTCAAAGTGGTTTTAAACTTTATCCTTCTATTGAAGTTTTTAGGTTGATTATGTATGTTGACTAAAATAATTTACAAATAAACTTGTTTATCCCAACTTGTGTCAAAAAAAATCAACAATATTTAATTTCAACATTGAATGAAATGTTTACAAAAATATTAAAAGAAACAATATTACCAAATTCCTTCTCTTATTCAAATATAATCTTGATGTATAAAATAAGAGTAAAAAAATAACCTTTCTAATGAATTAATTTAAATATTAAATCAAATATTAGCACATAGGCTGATGAAACAAATTAAAAAGATTTGACACTATAACCAAATAAGATTAATATAAAGAATGCAAGGTTGATTCAACAGGCTATATAGAAAACTAAAGCAACTATAAATCATTGAGTAACATTGATAAATGCAGGAAAAGGTTTCAGACAAAATATAGCACCTATTTTGTTAAAAAATACAATAAATAAGAATAAAATCACACTTAGTGTGGTAAATATTATTTATATAAAACCAATGGCCAGCAATATATGTAGTAGAGATTAGCTAGAGGCCTTTTTTAATAAGATCAGAATAAAGCAAGAATGTGTATTATCACTTGTACTATATAATGAAACCCAGTAGGAAGAGTTGGAAAGAGAAATTCTATTCAGAATAACTATAGAATATATGAAGTGTTTAGGAGTCTAGCTACCAAGATATACACAGGAATTGTATTAATACAACTTCAAAATACTCTCTGTAGAAATAAAGATTAAGTATGCAGAGAGATAATTATTACTCATGGTTGGATTATGCAAAGTTAATAAATGACAATGCCATCTAAAAATAATTTATTTAGTGCCATAATACTCAAACCACCATAGGATTACCTTATATAGCTAGAAAAAATTAATTTCAAAATTCATCTGGAGGAACAAGAGGTCAAAATTCTTAAGGGAAATTATGACAAAGAGTGAAAAAAGAGGGACTGTAACAGTACCAGATCTCAAAATACATTATTAATCAATAGTCATCAGTTCTATTTAGTACAACCCCCCCCACCCAGTAAAGTTGATTAGTTTAACATATTCGATATATAATACCCAAAGGTAAATGAATATACTATTGTAGTTTTTTTTTTTTATAAACCTGAAGACCCTAACCCCTAGCATAGGGACTCACTCTTTGATGTAAAATGCTGGGAAAATTGGAAAGCATTTTGGAATAAATTATATTTAGCCCAAGAACACATATAATATAGCACAATAAGCTCCAATTAAATACATGCTCTAGAAAAAAGTTAAATCATAAACAAATAAGAGATAAAAGGAAGAGAATGCAATTTCCAAAAATTTATAGCATAAGAGTTCTTTGACAACCAATGGTTAAGAAATTATTATAGAAGGCATAATATACAATTTTGATTAAATAAAATTGAATTGGTATTTTTCCATAAATAAATCAGTGGAATTAAAATTGAGTGGTATAAGGGTGTGGAGGTCCATTGAATTAATTAAGTTTCCCACCTCATTTAAAGTAACTAATAAAATATTTAGTTCTGCTAACTTTTGTTGGGAGAGATCACTTAGATGATTCAATCAATTGATATGTCAGAGATTTATACTTTACATGAATAAGGCCTAGCCAAGTTGATTGAAGGAATCAACAAATCAGTCAGTCAAAGGCACTTCAACTAGGTACAAAAGGAAGTATGTTGATGGTGGCTAGGGAAACTCTTGGTCCTGTGTGTGGATCCTGTATAAAACAGCAGACCAATTCAAAAAGCTGCTTCCTCAATTGGTTACATGACCTGTTTTTGCCTCTTTTCTCAAGTTTTATAGTTTTGGTTGAAATGTAGAGGAAGTGTGTAGTAATGATGACAGAAACTGGGTTGGAGTTTAGAGGAAAGACAATGAATTACTTTATCTCCTTCTTTCCAAATAGTTAGAAGTCAATGAGATGTCAATAGAAATGATATTTCCCTGGAAAAGTGCCTGGAAATTCAGGGTAACAAAATATCTATGCAATACTTTGTATCACTTACCAACTTCTTCACAAGTCTGACAGAAAGTCTATTTTAGGAATTCCATGTTCATATCTTTGTTCTGTTCTCACCACCCCTATTGTGTGTTGGTCTCCAATGATACATGCATAGTCTCTGCCATAGTCTCTGCTGGACAAGGAGACTTTGCCACAATCTTCACTCTCTTGTATGTAGTCTTTGTTGGGTGTAGTTTCCACTAATAATTCTTTTGGCCTCCTCTTAGTGTTATCCTGTAGCTCTGATAGTTATTGCAAGCGGCTGTCAGGTGTAGTTCCACTGAACTCCACTGAACTCAGCAAGAAGTTATAGAGTTTCTTTTTTGGAAGTAGTCTTTAGAACCAACTAGAATTAACTACGGGGGTTCCTCTTGCTCTTGGGAAAAGTAGACTATTCCATTCTCTTGCATTTTAAAGACCAGTGACTTCTTTTGCTTTTTTAAAGCAAAAAAGCAGAAATCCTGATATTTCCAGTCATCAGAATAGGGGAGAAACATCTCAGAGAAAGCAAAAACTTATTTCTTCCATTCTCTCATGTAGATGAGTGAGAACAGTAAAGGTACAGAACAAAATAAATCACTGGAAACAAGACACTTTCTTTCACATAGATTCATTCCTGGTCTTTCATAGTCTATGTGGAAGTGAAGCTAGTTTTATGCTTTAGATCCAACCTTACATTTTTTCACCCAAAGTTTTTAATGTATTTGTTGGGAAATCAGTTGAAAGAACTGGGGATGTTTTGGTCAAAAAAGAGAATATTTAAAAGGGATGGGATGGTGATATCCCTGGTAGAGCCATCCTAAGTAGAATATATGGGATGCCTCAGTAGAAACAGCTTCCACTGCTCCCATTCCCACCATTGGATATTATCAAACAATAGCAGTCAAAAAACATTTATTAAGCCACTGCTACATACAAGGTACTGTGTGTTAAGCACAATAATACAAAAAAGAAAGGAAGAAAGAGTGAAAGAACAAAAGAAAGAGAGTCCCTTAACTTAATGAGTTTACAACCAAAAAGGGGAAGACAGCATACAAAAGTACATTGAAAATGGGGAGAGTTAGGAGAAGGGGGAATGGTGGAGAAGTTAATCAGAAAAGTCCTAAAGGTGTACAATGAGGTGAGAAATTAGATGTCTGAGTTGAGCATTCTTCTTAATGGAGATCTGTAATTCATGAACCCATCCTCCAATTAGCGAGATAGAGGAGTATTCAGGCTGAGGATATCTTATACGATGATGAGCTTGCTTGGGCATGGTGGAAAAATCAGTCAAAGAAGTCTCAAAGTTGTGCAGCCTGGTGAGAAATACCTAAATGATCACATAAAAGGGAAATGTCTTCAGGTAAATTGGCAGCTAGGTGGTAGAGCAGATAGAGTTCTGGGAAGAGTCATCTTCATGAGCTCAAATCTGACCTCAAACAATTACTAGCTGTGTAAGCTGGGCATCTCATTTAACTGTGTTTGCCTCAGTTTCCTCATCCATAAAATGAGCTGGAGAGGGAAATGGCAAACCACTCCAGTATCTTTGCCCAGAAAACTCCAAATGGGGTCACAAAGAGTTGGACATGACTAAAAAGATTGAAAAATAACTTTAGCTAAGTGTTCGATTAGACAGCTTATGAGATCCCTTCCAGAGAAGGGTTTATGACTCTTTGAAATTTTTCTCCCTGAAAAATATGAAGTGAAATGAGATGAATTTAATTAAAATGAGATACATCTAAGATGGAATACATTGCCATCTGTTTAGATGAATCTAGAACAATATTGTTTGTTAATTGTAAAATGAGAATTGGGAAACAATTTGACACAATAGAGAATAGATCAATTGGCACTTATGCAGTAAGTAACTAATCAGCGAAAAAAAATCACTGAAATCAATTCTTGGTCAAGTCAGCATATTTTGTAGAGCTGTGGTTTTGATTGTCTCTATTAATTTAATGATTTATGACTTTTGTGAATCCCTAGTATATTTCTGATATCGATATTCTACATAGATATTACCTTCAAAGATTATAGAATCACAGAATTTTAGATTTTATAGGGGACCTCAGTGGTTATCTAATCCAACCCATACCCTCTGTCTCCAAACCCCACTACAATATGACTGACAAATGGTCATTCAACCTCTGCTTAAAACTTTCAGTTAGAGAGACAATACTGTACCTCCTGAAACTGCTTATTCTACTTCATATTTTGCTATTGAGCTTAAATTTGCAGACATTCCTCACTCTAGGTCTAATTCTCTATCATTCTTTTTCATATAAAGTCCTCCAAATATTTGAGTGTACCTATCATGCCTCCACCAACAAATAACTTTAATTCCTCCAATTTATTCCATACCATACACGGACTATGCTTGTTGCCAGCCTCTGTATGATCTCTAACTTTTCATTGCTCTCTCCAAACTCAAGCTCCAAGAACTGTCTGCAATATTGTAAATATGATCTGACCATGACAAAGTAAAGTAGGCTTATTAGTAGACACCTCCTATGGCAAAACTGTGCCATTGCAGTGGCAATGTCTTGAAATACTCTCCTTCCTCATGCTTACCCATTAATTTCCTTTAGAATCTCTTAGATTTATTTAAGACTCAGCTTAAATCCCGCTTCCTACGGGAGACTTTTCCCAGTCCTCCCAGATGCTAGTGTCTTATCCATACATATTGCCTTCTCTCCATTACATATAAAGCCAATATGGGCATAAATACCTAGGTGTTATAAGTATAAATTAAAATGTGGGTTCCTGGACGACAGGAATTATTTTTGGTATCCCCAATTCTTAGTGCGGTGTCTGACATCTAATGAACACTTAAATGTTTTTGACTTGAATTAATCAAAATGTGAAACATCTAGTTTATTTAGAAAGAAAAAAAAGATGGCCAGCATCAATTTGTGTTAGAGAAGGTCTGAAACTTGGTATACTCTCTGAAGAATTTTTAAATTGCCTCGATTTTGAAAATTGTTACAAAGAAATGAAGGAAATCAAACGTGTTTCTCTTTACATGTACTCTCAAAATCTTTAAAGAACTGTTAAAATTATGACTAGATAATGTGGATTGTGTCAAATGATGGCTCACATAGCTGGCTCTTTTTGATGTAAAAGCAATCCAATTATAGAGTCATAGAGTGACCCACAAACGCCACACACTGGAAATGTCACTTATATGCTATCTGCTTTTAACTATTGTCTCTCAGTCATGACTTCCATCAGTTGATGTCCATCAAGCCTCTAGATCAGTGGTTCTCAACCTTCTTAATGCTGTGACCTTTTAATACAGTTCCTCATGTTGTGGTGACACCCAACCATAAAATTATTTTTGTTGCTGCTTCATAACTGTAATTTTGCTACTGTTATGAATTGTAATGTAAATATCTGATATGCAGGATGTATTTTCATTGTTACAAATTGAACATAACCCACAGGTTGGGAACCGCTGCTCTAGATCATGCTAGGGTATAATGTTTGTCCTGGGGAGTGCATTTTCTCTACTAGCTCCTTTAATTAAGGGCAGAAGCTTTAGAATTAACATTTTGGGAGATGTGGTATTTTGAAATGGGAAGTCCATGGTATGCTTTGTATAATGGAGTTGTAAGTGATACACACATAACACACACACATACACACATGCACATCCCTATACATACTATGTGTTTTCCCCAGCATCTTCCACTCTTGAAATGTGACTATCTCCACCCCCAACCCCCCACCTTGTTGGTATAGATTGTATCCTTTTGATAGCAGTTTCTCAAGTACTGAGTTGTATTAGGAATCCTAATATTTTTCATTTGAGGCCTTACTCAGGCAGCACAGTGAAACCAGTCATATTGTTCAGCATTTTTGAGATTCTTCTAGTTAAACAAGTCTATATAGTCAAACTTGTTTTTTCTTCCATAAAAATTAATATGCAACATTGTAAAAGAAATTAATGGGGATTGGGTCATTTCTGGGGATTAAACCAAAATAGTGAAGAGGAAACATTCAGCTGAGTTCTTCCAACATTCCACTTCAAACAACTTGAAAATAATGCCTCAAACTGAATTCCAGAATGGCAGAGCCAACAGAAGGTCATCATACAACATTTTGCAAGCCCAACACAACATCAAAGGTTGGAAAGAGAGATCTGTGATACAAGATAGCAGGCTGGCCCAGAATCCAAGTGGATGAGACACTAGTGGTGACAAAAGCAGCAATGGCTTTGTGAACTCTCAAGCCAGAGACAATAAGAGGACCAGGCAGCTAATTAGAAAGTGATTACAAGTACCCTTGTGCTACCATTAGATACAGGACTAGATGCTTTTTGGCAAATCCTTTACCTATATGCACGTTTGGGTCAAAGTTCAAGGGCAAAGAAGAGCACTTCATGTCAAGAGGGAATAGGAACCCAAAGTAATGGTGTCACTTAAAGACACAAGGGATCAGGAACTCCAAGAAAGCATTATTTCTGATCCCAAGGGAGCAGGGGCCCTGAGGAGTAGTAGTGATTACAATTCCAAGTGATCAGGAACCTTTCCTAGGTAAGGAACAGAGTGCAGACCAAGACAGCAATAATCATACGTCTCTCCAGATCACACTACCTTGGAAGCACTGAAAATTTCCACTCCCTCATATCCAGTTCTGAAAATAGCAACACAAAAAAGTATGATGCTTGAAACAGTATTTCCCTTCTCTTACATGGTAAAGAGTCCAAATTTAACATACAATTCATAAGTAGGGAGTAGGGTGAACAAATGAGCATGTAACAACAACGAAAAAGAACCTGACCATAAAAATCTACTCTGCTGACAGGAAAGAACAAGACACAAACTCAGAAAAAAATGCAATAAGTCAAAAAAGCTGCAAGCAAAGCCTCAAAGAAAAATATGAATTTGATACAAACCCAACAAGAATTTATGAAAGACCTAAAATGATTTTTAAAATAAAATATAAGTGATAGTGGAAGAATTAATAAATAAATGAAGGCAAAAGAAAAAAATATTAAAAGACAATAGCCAGGTAAAAGAGACACACAAAAAATACTGAAGAAAATAACACCTTAAAACAATTCCATGATGAAAATAATTCTTAAAAAAAGCAAAATTAGCCAAATAGAAAAGGAAGCACAAAAACTCACTGAAGAAAATTCTCCTTAAAAATTAGAATAGGGCAAAGGTAAGCTGATGATTTTAAGAGATATTTAAAAAAAAACTAAACAGTAAAAAAACATGAAAAATGGAAGAAAATGTGAAACACCTAATTGGAAAAACAAATATCTGGAAAAAAAAGATTATGGAGAGACAATATAAGAATTATTGAACTACCTGAAAGTCATGAACAAAGAAAAAGCCTAGACAAAATATTTTAAGAAATTATCAAGTAAAATGACACCAAAATCCTAGAATAAGAGGATATAATAAAAATTGAAAGAATTTACTGATCACCTCCTGAAAGAGGTCCAAAATGAAAAAGCACAGGAATATTATAGCGAAATTCCAGAATTTCCAAGTAAAAGAGAAAATACTTCAGGAATCCAGAAACAAAACAAAACAAAACAAATACCATGGAGCCCCAGTTAGGGTCACTCAAAATTTAGCAGCTATGGCCTTACAGGACTGGAGGGCTTGAGATATGATTTTCTGGCAAGTTAAAGAGCTTGGATTATAATCAAGAAAAACCTACCTAGCTAAAGTGAGTACAATCCATCAAGAGAAAAATAAAGGATATTTAATGAAATAGAGGACTTTCAAGCATTCCTGATGAAAAGACTAGAGCTGATTGGAAAATCTGACTTTCAAATACAAAACAAGAAAAGCAGAAAAAATGGTAAACATTAAAGAGAAATCACAAAGAATTGAATAAAGTCACATTGTTTACTTTTCTATACAGGAAGATGATACATATAAACTGCCAAGAACTTTATAATTATTAGGGCAACTTAGAAGGATTCTACACAGAAAGAAGGTGTGGGAGTCAGTTGATCATGTTTTGATGATATAAAAAAATAGAGAAAAGATGGATACTCTGGGAGAAAGGGTAAGAAAGAAGAATAGGGGAAATGGAATGTGCAAGGAAAAGCTCTTACAGTGGAGGGAGAAATGGTGGGAGATTGGACAGCATATGAAGCTCAGTTATAACTAAATTGGTTCAAAAAGACGTTATAGAAATTATATAACTTTTTTCTCAACTGTACATGTTACCTCCACAAAAACCACCAGTGTAAAAGGGCTTAAAAAGCTCACAACCAAAAGCAGAAAAAAAATATTAAATGCACCCCTTTCAGACCATAATGTGATAAAAATTGCACTCAATAAAGGGCAATGGATGCATATATTAAAATTAATTGTAAGCTAAATAATCTAATCTTAAAATGAGGTCAAAGAAAAAAATATGAAATAATAATTTCATTAAAGAAGATTACAATAATGATACAATTTTCCAAAATTTGTGAGATGCACCCAGAGTAGTACTTAGGAGAAAATTTATATCTCTAAACACTTATATAAAAAAAGAGAAAGAATAAATCAATGAATTGGGCATGCAATAAAAACATCTGGATTAAAAACAATTAAAAATCCCAATTAAACACCAAAAAGGATATTTTAAAAAATCAAAGGAGAGATTAGTATAATTAAAAGAAAACCACCACCACAACATTGAAAGTATCGTATATAGTGACAGCAATATCTTAATGATGAACAACTGTCAACTATTCTGATCAAGACAATGATTGAAGATAATTTGAAAAGAATTTTGATGAAAAATGCTGTGCATCTCCAGACAGAGATCTGATGAACTCAATGCAGATTGAATTATACTTTTTACTTTCTTTATTTCTTTTGTTTTTTTGTTTGTGTTTTCTTTTGTGACATGGTTAATGTGGAAATATGTTTTGTAATACTTCACATGTATAATTGATGTGAAATTGCTTGCCTTCTCAAGGAGGGGAGAGGCACAGGGGGGAGGGAAGAATTTGTAATGCAAAATTAAAAAAAAATGAATGCTTTAATTTTTTTTACTTATATGTAATTGGGAAATATTTGGTGAATAATTAAAATACTATAAAGAAAATCAGTAAGCATTGTTTTTAATGAAGAAAAATATTGTTCTTCATTACAAAGCTTAAGTAGGCTAAAAAAAAATCCACATGGGGAAACTAAGTGCCACTATATACTTGTTGCATATTCTTACTGGGTTTGGGCAAAGTAAACATTTTTGTTTAGTGTTAAATGCCTTGCAAGTGACTCATTTCTTTCCAATTTTGAACTTGAACTAAGAGGGTGCTTCTATTAGAGCCACGCCTACAATAGGTGCCCAGAACCGAAGGAAATACAAAACATATGGCCTGCCCAGGTATAAATATCTCTTATTTTTCTCTTTCTGGATACTAAGCCTGCCAAGGAACCCTTGGGTAGCATTAACTTTTTGTTACATAACTGACTTGTAGTGAACTTATATTGTATTGTCATTCCATATTTTTTTTGCAGAAACTTTAAACTCTTTGGCACTCAATTCAGCTTCGAGCTCCAAGTTTGATGTACTCTATAGGTCAGCATCCACTCAAAACCATAGATCACAAGGATTAACTGATTTGTTTACTTTCATCACCCAGTCAGAGGACGCATTGGTTCAAAACAAAAATCATTTAAACCAACAGCATAGAAAATAAATTGATAACTAAGGATCTCCCCGTGCAAATATAGAGTACATGCTTTCATGGTGATATTCACATGTTAGGGGCTAGGGAATGTACATGCAAATAAGATTACAAACTCTCTGCACCAGTTCTGGTCCAGGAAAAGCTATCACAATGAAAATTTTTTTGGGAAAAGGGACAAATTTCCTCAGTTGTTTCCCACATGACCTGCTTTGTTTTTAAGTTAGGATGAAGAAATAATATTTTGTATATTTTGCAAAGGGATGCAGCAATGTCTATAAAAAGCAATGTTTGAAATATTCCATGGCATTAGAAATGAAATAATATCACTCAACACACAATTTAAGAAGGATGAAGTAATCAGTTGTAGCAATTTCAGGGATGTTAATTTTCCGTATTTTTAAAACTGCATTGTAACTACTCTGTCATGCCATTCAGATGACTATGTTTTCATAGCAAGCAATTGTAAAGTTGAAGATCCATTTGAAATCTTGAAAAGATCCTTTGAGAGCAACAGTACTTCTGTCAGGTGCATCTTGAGAATACTCAGCGTGTTCTATATTAAAGAATGTTGGTAACTGTATTAATTAAAACTCATGTTTAAAGGATAAGCTTATCTAATTAGGTTAACTGTACTCTAAAATCAACTTCCAAGGAAGGAAAAAAGAGTTTTCACCTGGGATGCTCTCAAAGCTCCGTAGTTCCCAAGCACCCTCTTTTGTTTGTTCAGGTGCACAGCCAGAAGAATAAGATGTGTGATGATCACATTTGCATCACCATTCAGAAAGACATCCAAGTTTGCTTAAATTGACTTCAGTCTAGCTTTATTTTTGAACAAAAGGCACGTGTTCTGGTTACTGTAAATATCATTCTTTATGCAAGCCAAAAAACTGTTCTCTTCAAAGTAGCTTTGAGACTGTTAGTTCTTTGAGGAGTTGCTTTTTTTCTAAAGCAGAGTTTAGTGCAGCGCATTATATCTATAGTATACAAACACACACGCAGTATGCATGCATGTGCGTGTGTGTGTGCGTGCGCGCATTTGTATTGAAAGGTGGCTAGTCATTCATTGACCCCAAGTCATCAGGGATCAACTGGAGCTCCACACTGGCAGTCCAAATTGATTATTCCTGGGAAGGAGATTATGGGAGAATTTTAGGTTCTCAGGATCTCTAGGGAAGCTGTCAAGGGAGAAGAATATTTAAAGAAGCAGAGCAAACAGATTTGATATAGTGATGGCTGGAGGGTGTGTGGGGTGGAATTCTACTTTTGAAAAAAAGCATAAGTGGAAGGAAGCCTACCAGAGGTTTGAAAATAAATTAATAATTAAATCAATAATTGCAAAATAAATCTTAGGAAAAGGAAACAGAACTTATTCTCCTAAAATGTCCTTGACCATTTTGGATCTTGCCTTCCCCTGTTCCATACTTACTTGTATTGGTGGATTTTCACTCCTGTTAGAGGAAATCAGAAACTGTGCATTTTTCATCTTTATATAATCAACATAAAGACAAATGAACAAATTGCATTTATTCTATCAAACTGATTGAAGAAGGGAAATAATTTTTTTTCTTTTTTCTGTATTGAGAAAAAGGTTTACATTTTAGAAGAAATTTTGGTCAGTGAAAAGGACTAGCTTTGATTACAAGATGCTAAGATTGTGTCTTTTTAGGTAAATAACTCCTTAACAATCCTTTTTCAGATATAGGTTTGATGGACGTCATAAATTAAAGATTGAGATAGTTAATGATTAATACCACTAAATAAACAAGTACAAAGAATATGATTTACTTTACGTACTAGAATGATTTCTAAAGACCTTGAAATGAGAGAAATTCTGCATGTAGTAGAATGATTTCTTTCTCAATTCAATTTAAGAAACATTAAGTCCCCACTTCATACAGAACACTACTGTGTGATATAGTTCTGGGACAGCGGGCGGAGGGAAGCTTAATTATTTTTTTTTCAGATAAAACATGGTCTTTGCCCTTATATACCTTACGGTTTGTATTCCTTTTCTTTCAAGATATCTTTTTTTAGGGGAAAACCCTCTTTTATCTAAAGTCATTTTCTTCAACTTAGTCATGTCAGGGGTTTTTTGTTGTTGTTCCTGTGTTCTCTACATATTTCAGTGCAAAGAGAGCTAGAAAGAAGGGATATGTACTCATATTTCCAACTACTTATATACTAACAATGTATATTCTACTGGTTTGTTCTCAGTCTACTCAAGAGGATGCTCATGAAGTCCTGTTATCAATGAATGTTTTCCACCAAAGACTGATATTATAAAGTATTTGGGGAAATGGATATATTACTTAGAATAGAAAAAGTTAAAACTAGCAAGATATCTTAAAACAAACAATGTTATACCTTCCACTCTCACCAGAAATACATTAAACTACCTGGTGTCAGTCCCACAGTCCAGTTATTGGTTCAGTGCTTGAATCATACAGGAAGACAGAGATATTGAGATAACAACTTGCCCATTATCACAAGAGTGCCGTCAACTCTCTGTGTGAAGTCCAATTCTCACTCCAGGAGAGCTGTAACCACCATGTTTGGATGCCAATGCTTCTCCTTAGGGATGCTACATCTTCAGGATCTGGACATTACTACTACTTACGATAGACAATATTGTGGGAGTGGTGAGATCGTTGAGAACAGGAAGAGCATGGACCATATTGACTCCCAAACCAGGCATCAACAGTAGTGCCAAAATGTTTAGGAGTCTCATCTGTGGTACTAGTTGAAATATGCCTTCCCTCTATTGATTATTTCCTATTCTCTCTCTCTCTCTCTCTCTCTCTCTCTCTCTCTCTCTCGCTCTCTCTGTTTATCTCTATCTCTATATTGTTTGTACTTACTGGTTTGCATGTTATCTCCCCTTCCTTGAGTGCAGGGGTTATTTTTGCCTTTCTTTGTATCCCCAGCACGTAGAACAGTGTCTGGCATGTAGTAGGCACTTAAGAACTGATTGTTGATTGAGTCTCTGTTGTTTGACCTTGGCAGGAGGGGACAGTGAGGTTCTCAGAACACACCTGTAATCCCTGAGAGCAAAACTCTGTAAAAACAGCATGCCTGCCATCTCTTCTGTGGGGGTGATTGAGCCTTGTGGTTCTTTAGGACTTAGGAAATCTGAGGGGTCATAATCAGTGCTCATTGGATTTCCACACTGGTTGGTTGGTTGTTGTCCTTTCTTCTTGAGGAGAACCAAAATGCCATCACTATGCTAGAGTCAAGTTTCAGTGTGCCCAACTGTGGCTGATCAGACCAACACTAGCTTAGAATGCTTTACCACAGGTTGGTCACCAATTGTTTATGTGAATATTTGGGATGGATTCTCTAAACTTGCATATCCTGCATTTCCTTTGAGCTATTTCAATTCTTTGCTCATAGAGTATAGCACCTTCTCTCATGTGGGCACACCCTGGTGTGAATCATCTCCTGTGACAATGTCTCCCATGCCACACAATCATTTACAAAGTTAAGAGAGACCTTGAGAGTGTCCTTGTATCACTTCTGACCACCATGTGAACTCTTGCCCAGTGTGAGTTCTCCATAAAAGCATATGTTTTGCATTTGAACAATGTGACTAGCCCATCAGAGTTGCACTCTCTAAAGCAGAGTTTGAATGCTTGGCAGATTAATTCAAATAAGGACCTTAGTGTATGGTACTTTATCACATCTGGGGGTCTTCAGAACCTTCCTAAGACAATTCAAAAGGAAACAATTCAGTTTCCTGGCATGACACTGGTATACACTGTCCAGGTTTCACAGACATACAACAATGAGGTCACCACCACAGCTCTGTATACCTTCAGTTTAGTAGTCAGTCTAATACTTCTCTCCCACATTTTCCTTTGGAGCCACCCAAACACTGAGTTAGCTCTGGCAATGCATGTGCCAACCTAATTATCAATGTGTATATCCCTGGAAAGTACACTACCAAGGTAAGTGAACCTACCCACACATTCAAAACTTCTCCATTTGCTGTAACTGATGGTTCCACATAACTACTCAGTGCTGATGGAGCTAATTGATTAGTGATAAGGATATGATCCTAGATGAGAGATGGGATGAACAGTCCATCTTCAATCAATACTGAGGTCATTGACTGTTTACCTCAGGTTGAAGTGATTGCTTCCCTAGCTGAAGTTTAAACTGAAGAAGAGGTTTTGAATGCCATTTGGCTCCTTTTGTGTCGCAAAACACCTGGGACTAATTCTATTCCAGCTGAGATTTACAAGGTAGGGGCTCCATTGCTCTTATAAAAGCTGACCAAAATTTTCCAGGTTATAGAGCAAGAGGAGTTATATGGCCCCAGTAGTTCAAGGATGCCTCCATTATCCATCTCTATAAAGATAAAGAAAATAGATTGTCCTGTGACAATCATAGGGGGTTCTTCCTCTTAGTCATTGCTGTTAAGATTCTTGCCAGAATCCTCTTTAATAGGCTGATCCTGGGGCAGCTAGGTGGCACAGTGAATAGAGCACCAGCCCTGGAGTCAGGAGGACCTGAGTTCAAATCCGACCTCAGACACTTAACACAAAAACTAGCCATGTGACCTTGGGCAAGTCACTTAACCCCAACTGCCCTCC
>CM053594.1:221006200-221041425 GCA_028646575.1 Pseudocheirus occidentalis | reverse complement strand
AAAAAAAAAGAAAAAGAACATTTATTTTTAGGGGCGGCTAGGTGGCGCAGTGAATAGAGCACCAGCCCTGGAGTCAGGAGTACCTGAGTTCAAATCCGGCCTCAGACACTTAACACAAAAAACTAGCCGTGTGACCTTGGGCAAGTCACTTAACCCCAACTGCCCTCCAAAAAGCAAAAAAAAAAAAAAACCAAAAAAATAGGCTGATCCTTCACCTGGAAGATGGTCATCTGAGCACCAGTGTGGCTTGAGAAAGGCCCAGGAAAAGTCAATAGAGTGTTTGCTGCTTGACAACTCCAGGAGAAATGCAAGGAGAACAGAGGTCTGTATACAACATTTGTAGAGCTGATCAAGACCTTTGATACTATTAGTCCTGAGGACTTATAGAAAATTATGTCAAAATTTGACTGCCCAGAAAAGTTCATCAGCATTGTCAATTTCATAATGGCATGCTTGCCCAGGTTCTAGGTAGTGGACAATACTCTTGTGTCTTCCTAGTCACCAGTGGAGTGAAACAAGGCTGTGTGTTTGCTTTCCTGCTTTTTAGCATGATGTTTTCATCCATGTTCAAATGCTTTCAATGAGGATGAACATGGCTGTTCACAGTAGTATTCTTTTGGAAAGCTGATTGTGCATGGCATTGCAGGCATCAAGGTCAGCTACTGCACTGATAATAAATTCTTCAACTTGAAAAGGCTGCAAACCAAGACCAAAGTGGAAGGAGTGTTGGTGCATGTTTTTCTCTTTGCAGATGATTGTGCACTCAATGCAGCTTCGGAGTTGAGATGCAACAAAGTATGGATCAATTCTCTGCTGCTTGTGCTAATTTTGGCCTAACAGTTAAAAACAAGAAAACACAGGTGCTCCATTAGCCATCACCACACCATCCGTGCATGGAACCATCCATTTCAGGATGTCCACTCTAAGTTTGGCACCATTATGGTAAGTGAACCATCAGGTTTCCTAAAGGGAAGCAAATTTCCTAGGTTAGAAAGGAAGTCAAAGCTCCCATGTTGATCAGAGAAGGATCAAGTATGTAGGTAGAATTTGGGTGATAGGGACACCCAACTGTTAGTTTGTCATTTTGTCAGTCAGTCAACGTTGTATTAAGTTCTTATTGTGAGCCAGTCAAATGTGCTAAGGACTGAGGTTGAACAGAAAATTAAAGGAAGGTTCTGGTTCTCAAGAAGTTCACAATCTAAAATAAGAGGAGACAACATGAAAACAACTATGTACAGACAAGGGACATAAATTGGGCAAAGTCTCTGAGGGAAAGAACTAAGATTAAGAAGGATTGGAAATAGCAACTTTTAGGAGGTAATATTTTATCTGGGACTAGAAGGAAGCCACAGAGCCAAAAGGTGGAGATGAAGAGGGAGAAAATTCTAGACATGGGGGAAAGACAGTGAATATTTCCAGTGTTGGAAGATAAGCGTTTCTTGTGTCAGGATCAGTAAAGATGCCAGTATCACTGGATTGCAGGACACGATAATGAGAGGGGCTGTGGTGTAAGGAAAATGGAAAGATAGGGGGGCAGGTTATGAAAGGCTTTGAATGCCAAATGGAGAATTTCATATTTGATCCTGGAGATGATAGGAAAGTAGTGGGGTTTATTGAGTGTGAGGTACCTTGTAAGATCCATTCTTTAGGAAGATCACTTTGACAGTCAAGTGAAGGATGATTTGTAGTTAGAAGACCTTTGTGTCAGGGAGATCAATCAAGAGGCTACTGTTACAGTCTAGGTGTGAGGTGGTGAGATCCTGAGCCATGGTGGTGACAGCATCAGAGGAGAGAAGAGGACATACAAGAGAAATATTATGAATGTAAAGTCAAAGGACCTTGGCAACAGAGTAAATGGAAGGGATGTGAGAGAAGTAAGATTTAACAAGGACATTTAAGTTGTGAGCTTGGGTGACTGAGTGGGTGGTAGGGAAGAAGTGAAAGGAAGGAAAGGAGGGAAGAAGATAGTAAAAAAGGAAGGTAGATAGGAAAGAAAGAAATAGGAAAGAGAAAGAAAAAAGAAAAATTTGAAAAGTGTTCTAAAGTAGAAAACAAAGAGGAAAAATGAATCTAAAAATGTTTAGAGGAATCCCAACTTTTGTCAAGATATGGGATCACAGAAAAGTGTGAGACAGAAAAGAATAGGAAAAAAGACCACTAAACTTTTGGAAGTGTGCAACAGATTTGAAAGGCACCTAGGTATTAATGGGTAGAATACTGGTGGGGCCTGGAGCCAGGAAGACCTGAGTTCAAATATGATCTCAGACACTTACTAGCTACGGGGCCCTGGGCAAGTCACTTAACCTCTGTTTGCCTCTGGAGGAGAAAGATCAATCCAGTATACTTGCAAAGAAAACCCCATGAACAGTATTGACATGTTATGGTCCATGGGGTCATGAAGAGTAGGACAAAAATAAGGGCCGATTAGTATTGACTGAAGGGAGATACACTTTAGTGATTTAAAGCTCCCAAGAGTCATATGTCAACCTGACATAAGAAAGAAGAAAGTAGGCTGTCTTCTCAAGGATATAAAAATACAGAGAATTTGCAAAGACTTATGAAATCTGATGACATAATATTAGTGAATTGTTTGGGGACTCAATTCTTAACTAAGAGGTATCCAAACCTGGAATATGCTGCCTCAGAAGGTATTGAGTTATGTTGAATTGAATCAAGTAGACAGTTATTAAGCAATTACTACGTGCCAGGCCTGGTGCTAAGTGCTGGATACAAATAAAAAAAGACAATACCTCCCCTCCAGGAGCTTACAATGTAATGGAGGAAAGATACCATGTTGAAGCAAGCTTAAATTGGGGGGGAATGTTAGGAGGTAACGAGCATAGAGACAAGATTTTCCATGAAATTGAACCAAGCAGAGCTGCTGATGGAAAATGGAGAGTTAGCTGCAAAGTTCTGAACCCTCTGAGGACTTTGGAAGGAGTTAACTGTTGTACCCCTCAGTCCTCCAGTAAGATGGGAGATTCAACTGAGGAAGTTGAGAAAGTATTAAGTATTCAAAAAATGGAGTCAATCTGCATTTTCCTACCTATTATGTCCTTGGAAAAGTAAATTAATTTCTCTGAGCCTCAGTTTTCTCATTTTTAAATGGTGAGGGAAAAGACTCTCAGGTTCCTTCCAGATATCAATGCGATGATCCCACAGACAGAGCAGGATAAATACAAAAGAACAGTGCTTTACTGTAAGAATAAAGTCAGGAAGTTTGAAATGAGATAAAACTGGGGATGAATGTTAAAGAGAACTGAGATCTCAGTTTTAGGTATATTGAGGTTAAAATGAAGATGAAAGAAATCTTACTCCATGCTTTGGCTGTATGGGATGATAAGTGAGGGGGAGAGGAAAAAACTACTCTATTCAACCCCCACCAAAGACAATGATCTTCTAAGAGATAAACAACAAAAAGATTTGGCAGGAAATCTGACTTCAAGATAAGAAAGGAAATGGGAAATTGTTATCAAAGAGTTAAAGTTACCAAGACAGGATACTGAAAGATGTATATATGATTAATGAATCATTATACAGCTTAAAACCCCCCAACAACGATAATATGTATATCAAAGTGATGATATTACCAAAACTATGCATATAAGAATTTAAACACTTGCATATATGTACACATAGGCACACATAGAGAAATGTATATTTGTACATATGCATATATACACATAGGCCTGTAAACATATTTGTATATTTGGAATTCTTTTTTCTTTTCTTTTTTTCTTGGCATTACTATCACTGCCCACCCACTCTCACCCTCAAATATTCCTTAGGGGGAAAAACAAACTCTTTCTTACAATAAATTAGTATAATCATGAAAACCAAACAAATTTGAACACTGGAAATGAATGTCTGAGAATCAGAGTCTATTCTACACCCCTAGTCCAACACCTTTCTATCCTGAGACAAGAGTCATGTTTCATCTTTAGTCTTGAGAGTCATAATTGGTGACTGCATTGTTAAGAAGGTGAATTCTTTAACCTAAAGACCAGCGAATTTAGTCTCCATTGTTGGCAAAATTGAAGAATAGAGAAGACAAAAATATAATAATGATAAACGTAAAATACTGCTCTTGGGTTCCAAAAAATCAATTCCAACTGTCAAGGATTAGGGTGGAAATTCACAAAGGTTTTGGAAGATTGTGAGCACATGTGAACTTTTTATGATGTTCCACTAGAAAGGCTGTCATCTTAGGCTTCTTAAAAGAGACATACCATCCAGAAAAAGAGAGGAATAGTCTTGCTTTACTATCTCTTTGTCAGACCCCATCTAGAATATTGTTTAGCTAGACCATGTCACAAAAGCATGACTGAGGTGGTAAAGGGATTTGAAACCACACCATACAAACATCAATTGAAGGACATGGGAAAGCTTAGTCTGTGTAAGGGAAGAGACTTAATAGGGAGAGGATAACTAAATATTTGAAGGGCTGTATGTGGAAGAAGAGCTAGACTTTTTTGTTGTTGTTGGCTCTAAACATTGGTATTTGGAGCAATGGATGGAACATGTAGAAAGGTAGATTAGGACTCTGTAAACATACACACTTTCTAGACACTAAGAACTTTCTAAAAGTGAAATAGATTGCCTGGGGAAAGCAATAAATTCCTGTTTGCTGAAGATATTCAGATAGAGACTGGAGAGCTACTTTTCAGGGGTATCTTGGAAGGGATTGAATCCTGTTCAGGTATATATTAAATGAGATCCAGTTACTTTTAATTCGGGTCTCACAGATTCTTTGTCCAGAGGGGTTTCTATTATATCAGGATGGCCAATAAGCTGTGACATAAGGAAGGGCTAGCAGAAGCCATGACTTTTTATGGGAATAAGAAGTTAACTGTAGAATTGGGGCTGCTAGTGGATGCTGTGGGCATTGTTTGTCCCTATTCAGCAGTAAAGAACAAACAAGTTCTAAGCATTAAATCCTCATCCCTGCCTGCTATCAACAGCACCCAAACCAATACCAATACTCTGGAGCATCTTGCCCACTCTCTCTGACTGTCAGAAAGCTGGATGCTTATCTCCATTACCTCTTTCTTTTGTGGAGGTTGCATGGTATAGGGGAAAGAGTGTTGAATGTGGAATCACAGGACCTGTATTCAAATATTGGTGCTGACATACTCACTGTGTGACCTTGAGTTAATTTATTGACATCTCTGGGTCTTAGTTTCCTCCTTCATAAAATTAAGGGGCTGGACAAGATCATCTCTGAGATCCCTTCCTTAGCAAATCTATGATCCGATATCTAATCTTCCCCCAAATCTGCTATTTTCTGTTTCTCTTACTAACCAACTGTCATCTCCTCTCACATTCCAAGGCTTAAGACCTGGGAGTCATCTTTGAGCTTTCCCTCATCCCTCACATCCAATGTGCTGCTAAATATTATTATTTCTACTTCTGTCATGTCTCTGACTCCGTCATCAAAGTTCTGTTCCCAAAGCAACTACCAAACTCTTGGCCTATCTCCATGAATTTTCTCCAGAAGATATTAGCTCAATGTTTCTGTCTTTGAATTTGCCAGCATATAATATAGTTTTAATTTTATTTTTCTCTGTCTTTTTTGTGGCAGCCCTATCTCAATCCCCCATCTCCTTCTCATCTCTTCCATCCAAAATTGGGCTTTGGTTGGGGAATGAACCAAAACCCTTGGAATAAATATGCATGATCAATCAAAACAAATCCCCACATCGACTATGTCCAAAAATTGCGGCTCCTATTGTACCTAAAGTACAAATAAATGTGACCTCTATGCCAGAAATGGACAGCGTTCTTTATTATGTATCCTCCAGAACCATGATTGGTTATTTCATTGAGCATAGGACTTAAGTATTTCAAAGTTGCTTTTCTTTACCATGCTGTTGTTCTTACTGTAAATTGTGTCCCAACATGTAAGCTGTATGTTACCCATGTCAGAAGTCTACCTGTTTAAATGAGGCCCATAGGGATACATAAAAGGGTATCTCTGGAATCCAGCCCAAACTTCACCAAGCCAGATGGTGATTTCTATCTTGAAGAGAGAAGAAGATCCTGGAGTCTGACTGTATTATTCTTCTTTGAGAGAGAAATACCAGACTAGAATTAAATGTACCTACTCTAAATATTGTTGATCTAGGGGAATGATATTTAGGTTCAAGTCATTTTATTTTCAACTTTCTCTTGAAGGGAGGGAAAGGTAACCTAAGACTACAAACAGGCTTGCCTTTTTTCCCCATAAAATGCTATTTATGCAAAAGACCATCACAAATAGTGAATAGCTTGAAATCCTTTTATCCCAGCTGATGGCAAACATAAATCAAAGTTTGTTGGGTTTTTTTTTTAGCTTAGAATATATCATAAAATACAAAACACAGATGAACTTTTTAGATGGGAGGGACCTGGGATCTTGGTCAATCAAGAAAGGACCTCATCTCACCCAGGAGGATATTCTCCAAAATCTTTAGGGAGTTTAGTTGGAAATCAGGGTTTTTCAGTATTTATGTTAAATGCATTGTTCAGGCCCAGATTAACTAAGAGGAAGCACCCATGTGGGATATGCTAGGGTCCTGCTTCTCAGAGAAGACATTCTGAATTCCTCTAGTATGTGGCTGGGAGTATACTCTTTCCATTGGCTATGTAATGAGAATAGGTTGTGTCTTAAAAAGGACCAGACATGAGCAATATTTTTCCTTATGGAAGAAGGTGTGTGTGGGGTAGCACTGTTCACCCAAAACTTAGGCACCCACACATTAATGTATTTGGAGTTGGATATGTTCCATCTTGAGGAAGAAATTAGTAATAACTTTCCTCTCCAAAATTTTTGCACTGATTCTCCTGCTCCCATAATCACGTAGTTGTTTGATTCTCATTCTCTCTACCAATTGAAGGTCACACATAAGTAGAAACTTACAAAACATATCAGGCTTGAAACATGGATTCTCTTTCTGCTCCCTTGACTCTGCATCTGTTCATTTGTCTTCCTCAGTTTCTTTGAAACTATCCCTTTTCTCACTTTTTATGATGCACAATATTCCATTTTGTTTCTATGCCACAATTTATTCAAGTGTTTCCCAACAGATAGGAACCTCCTTAGTTTTGAGTTCTTTATGATAACAAAAAAAGTTGCTATGAATCATTTGGCAAATATGGGCCCCTTTCCTCTTTCTTTGATCTCCTTCAGATTTGTACCTAGTTAATTTTTTTTGTTTAGTCAAGGGGCATGTTTAGTGACTTTTTGAACATGAATCCAAATTGCTTTCCAGAATGGCTAGACTAGTTCCCAGCTTTACCCTGTTTTAGACAGTCCCTACAAACAATTGTCATTTCCCTTTGTTTTTGTCAGTCATCTTTGCCAATCTGATGGAGATGAGATGGAATTGTTTTAATGTGCATTTCTCTAATTATTAGTGATTTGGAACATTTTAAAATATGATAATCCATAAAGTTTTGGAATTAGAGTATTTTCTTTTCCATCTAAAGCTTTTTTATTTCCATGACTGGTCCTTGCTATCTTTAGAACATCAACAAAATAGAAGTTAATGTACAAACTTGTATCTCCAATGTCATTGTATGAGAGTCTGTCACATGAGATGGGCTATCTTAAGAGCAGCTTATTCCAACCATGATAATTTTTTTAAACACATCTGATTGCAGGGATTTGCTATGAAATTTGGAAGAAGTGTTACAAACAGCAGCACTACAGCACTCACTAACACCATGCTTTCAGTTGTTTTTCCTTTATGATTATTTCTAACAAGTCAATAGAAACCTTACAAAAGTTACCAAAGTGGATGTGAAGAACAAGTGCTATATTCTTAGCATTCCCATTATCCACTTTCTGGTAGGACTGAGATTATCTTCTTAGCTTCTGGCCCCTTTTACCTCAGTCTTTACAGTTAGTGCTGCTTAAATTCTACTTTTAAGTGCAACTTGGCCCTAGACTCTGTAACTGATCTTGTTCCTTGTCACTTAGAATCTGGGTCCTGGGCAGAGAGGAATTCTGGAGCCAGGTTGGAACTGACTCTGATAGCCAATTGTTAAATTTTAGGTGTGAGCATTTGCTTCTTCAAAATGGCAAATGCTTCAAATTAGGGTTTGATTTATTGCTTTGTTAATTGTCTAGACTTAAGAAAGTAATGGAATAAATGTTAATATAATGTCAATTAAACTTAAAAGTTCTTTCTTTCTTTCTCTTTGTTTTTGAGAGCCACTTGTTAAAGATATACCAGCACAACACTGGCCCTAGGCCAGCATCAAGCTAATCTACCTGCTTATCCTTTTCTGTCTTAGGAACAACGGGTCTTTTGGGCCTTCTTCACTAGGATCTAATCCTTACATCACTAAGTTCCAGTCACTGAGTCTCAGTCTTGTCCTCTCACTATCTAAGCTTTTCTTTGTTTGACATTCCATTTCTTCCAAGACTATGGTTCAACCTTCCTTCTACCAGACTTTTCAAGGAGTTGGAGTTCTGTACCTGTGACATTAATCCTTATGACTGTTTACACAATTGGATCTGTTGCTGAGGTCTCCCTTTATTATATCCACACTCCTGTGTGTCATTATGATGCCTGAATTCTCCCCCTTCCTTTGATTGTCTCATTCTTCTGCTTAGTCAACCCAATCACCATTATTCAAGTCTTCCAATTAGAAAACATGGGCGTCTGTCTTTTTCTTTATTCACTATATCAGTTCTATCCTTCAGTCTTATAGTGCCTAATTTTGACTTCTCCCTTGAATCATTTTGCAGGATCATAGGTTCAGAGGTGTATAATTAGAAGAGATCTTGGGGAACATCCAATATAGAGATCCCTTCATTTTATAAGGGAGGAAACTTCATAAAGCCTCAGTTACGGTAACTGGAAGACCTGCGAGGAGCTCTGTGCACTTAGTCTATAGACAATCAGGAACAGATGACATGGTTATCTTTACTTGTTAGTTGTTTATAACCAGCATTGATTTCCAGGTACAATTGTATCCTGCTATTATAACTGATTTCCCTTTGTCCATGAACATAGAGTAGTCTGTTACCTGGAAAAATTTTAAGAGTGATTGTTCTTCCTCTATATAATGGAAACCGATCAGTTAACAACAAATATATAAATGTTGAAAAGGCCTAAAGACAGATTTCACAGAATTCCCTTGCTTAAATGACTTAATTAGTCATTAAAATACAAATTTATTAAGTGTTCAATATTCAGCTGTGGCACTGGCTGCTGATTTTACAAATACAAAACTGAAATGGTTTCTGCTCTCAACATGTTTGCATTCTATGAGGAAGAGAAAAAATGTACATATACAGACATATACAAAAATATATACAAAGAAATGAGGGTAGTACTACCCATTGAGGGGAATTGGCAAAGGCTTCAAGACTTCATAGATGCAAAATGCTTCTGTTTCTCTCCATTTATAGCTGCTCAAGGTATTCTACAGAAAATATCAAATAAATATCTTGATTTTTTTTCTTATTTCAGACTGCACAAACCATTAGCCAACTCACATAGAGTTTGAAGCTAGAACTAAAACTCAAAATTTAGAAGTAATTCTATTCCTCAATAGATAAATAATCAAAGGATATAAACAAATATTTCTTGAAAGAATTGAAAACTACCAACAAATATGTAAGAGAATGTTTTAAATCTTTAGTAATTAGAGAAATGAAAATCAAAAGAGCCCTGAGGTTTTACCTCACAGTCAGCAAATTGTGAAATATGACAAAAGACAGGGATAATCAGTGCTGGAGGGGTTATGGAAAAGTAGGTACCCTAATGTATTGTTGATTGAGGTATGAGTTTGTGGAACCATCCTGGAAAGCAACCTGGAATTATGCTAAGAAATGTCCATTCTCTTTGACTTAGAGATTTCACTGTTACACATGTACTACAAGGAGGTCAATGACAAAAGAAAGTCCTCATATTACACTAAAATATTTATAGTTGCACCTTTTGTGGCAACAGAGAACTGGAAATGCCCATTGATAGGGAAAGGGCTAAACCAATTGTAATACTTGGATATAATTGAATATTACTGTGTTATAAGAAACAGTGAACATGATAAATGTACACAAACATGGAAAGCTACATGAAATGATGCAGTGAAGTAAACATACCAAAGATATCAATATATAAATAATTAGAAAAATCTAAACACCAAGAACAACCACCACAATACAATGAAAATGAAAATTATAAAGAATATGCTTGCCCCTAAAGAAGAAACATGAGAAGATGCTTTGCTCTGGTCCTTTACAGAAGCAGGAGATCATGGGTATGGGATACTGCATGTAATATAGGATTTGGAAGAATTGAGTATGTTGGTTAGCTTTGCAAAATGTTTCTTTTCTTTTTTTATACCTTATTACATAGCTTGGCTGTTTGGGAAGGGAAGAGAGAGGAATACATTGGGAAATATAGAAGGTACAAAACCAAATATATATCAATAAAATTAATTTTTTAAACTAAAGTCATTCTAGAGGAAGGAGGATTCTCTCAAATGGCCTCTCCTCTCCTTTTTTACAATCCGACCTAGAATTCTGAATGTGTTAAGTAAGGAAACACTCAGAATCACTTGAGAGTGTGGTTTGAGCATTAAGCTGTGGTTTCACGGCTCCTTATGGGCTTTGGGCCCATGCTTTGGGAGCCAATCCCCTCACAATAGCTGTTTGCTGAGTACAGAGTCCAATTTAAGGCTAAGAACTTTCTTTCTTTGAGGTCCTTAATGGGAAAGGATCTTTATTTCTTTGCTGCTGACCAGCCACTTCACTTGGGTGGTAAGCTCCAGGCATTGCCTGGAAATAATTGGAGGAAGGAAGGTATTAAAATGTCATTACCTAAGATAGTTCTTATACTTAGTAGAGAAGAAATAGAGAGAAAATCTTATGACTTGTCTACAAATAAAATTGAAATATTGTAAAATTAAGAATCATTGTATTGAAATATTGTAAAATTAAGAATCTAATGTTAATTTTAACTCAATAATAATTTATACAACACATATTAATAGACCTGATTGTTTTATAACATAAAATTCGCAACTCATCCATCTGATTCTTTGATGAACAAGACATCTGTCTATTTGTTAGAGAAATACATCTAATACATTTATTTCAGTTGAAAAATTTGAGATGAGATATTCTGACCATTTCTCCCTAAGTGACATTTGTCCCCCCTCCCCCAAGTCATACTCTTCATGACACAACTCCATTCTCAAAAACTCTAGGTCTCCAAAAGAGCTATACATATTATAGGCTATTATTTTTTGGTGGATTGATGGCTAACAGGAACCAACTGTTTCCTTTTCTATAGTTTAGAAATGTGGAGAAATGTAAAAGTTTGTAGTGAGTGGGCAACAGGCTATAGGGAAATCATTTTTGCCTGTATAATGCAATGTATCTGGACCTTAGTGAAAAATACTGGAAAAGGTAGCAAGGAGGATGGCATCCTGTGCCCAGAGAATGTGTTCATCCATCACTTTTTCTCTAGGCTGTTAGAGAAGCCTGTGATGTATCTTGGGCAGGAGTACGCACATACTGCAGTGTGTGTCCCAGCAGGGGTCTTGCTGTCGTGGTTGTTATTGTTATATAGTTATCTAATGGAATAGGATCATAAAGGATCTAAAAAGAGACAATAGATATAAAGAGGGGTTATAGAGGGAGGACACAGTAGTCACTCAATAAATATTTATTGAGTAAATGAATCCAAAGAAAGGGTAGAAATAAAAGGAGAAGAGAGAAGACATACAAAGAAAGCAGACAAGGAAGGTTTCATGTTACTACATATGTTTGTATTCCTTCCTGGGCTTCATGTACATTCCTTTCAACTTCTTCTTTCATGACATTTCTATTTTGAAATGACTAAGATGTAATTAATTTCCCTAACTTATGTCAACAAAGGATTTTATGAGTATAGCTATTCATTCTTTTGAATTCCATATGCTTACCTTTAAATTTTGGGATCCCTGTGAACCAAGTACATTTGTTATGGCAAATTGAGAGCATGAGATCCAAGAAAAAAAGTGAGAAATGACCTTGGAAAGGAAGAATCTAAAACTTGGAAAATGAGGTGTAAAGTATATACTTTATGACATATCTTCATTGCTGAAAAAGTATTCCTATTTAGAAAAAAACACAGCAATATTGATAAAACACAAATTAGAGAAATTCAGGGTTGAAAAGAACATTAGAGACCATCTAAGTCAAATGAGCAAGATAATTTAGGGAACTGAAATGCAAGTTAAATGAAGACATAGTAACAGAGAACTCACCTGCCTTGGATGAGCTCAACTCAGTAGTACTGGACAAATTGACAGGGCACAAAAAGAATGGGCAACAATCATTACTGAGCTTGCTGTCTGTCATCTTTGAAAAATGGAAGAGGAAAGGAATATTATAACAGTACAGAAGAAAGAGTGGAGGAGAAATGGAATCTTGACATCCAAAAAAGGAGAGGAGCATGTAAACTATAGGCCAGAGAACTTAATATCTATTCCTGGCAAAATTAACTATGTGATGTTCCAATAGAAAAATTACCCCGTTTTTGCTTGAAGACCATCAGTGAGTAAGAAGGAACTGCAGCCCATTAATTTTGGAATATTTGTAATTCTGAGGAAATTTTTTTTCCACGTATCGCTTCTAAATTTGTCATTCTCTGACACCCACACGTTGTTTTGATTTCTGCCTCCTGTGGCCATGGAGAACTAGCCTCTTCCCTCTTTAATGTTCAGGACAGTCGTTCATATCTTAAAGGCAATAGAAATACCATCCCTTTCCCACCCTAATTTTCTTTTCTCCTGGCTAAACATACCCAGTTTCTTCTCCTAATCTGTATATGACATGCTTTCCAGTCCTTTAACTGCCTTGATCTCTTTTGGATATGCTATAGATTGTCTACATGTTTCTTAAAATATGGTGGCCAAAACTGAATAATATACTCCATATGTGACCTGACCAGGTCAGTGTATAGCAGAACTATTTGCTTTCTATTTCTGGATGTTCTATCTCTCTTAATGCAGTATAGCAGAGCATAAGCTACTTTAGTTACCATGATAAACAGCTGACTTACTACTACTACCACTAATTACTATTATAGCGAACATTTCTATAGCATTTACTATACTTAACACTGCCCTGCCAGGCACTTTGCTAAGCCCTTTACAATTATTGCTTCATTCGATCTTCGTAACAGCCCTGGGAGGCAGGTGGTATCTTTATCGCCATTTTACAGAGGAGGAAACTGGAGCAAGCAGAAATTCAGTGACTTGCCCAGGGTCACACAGCTAGTGTTTGAGGCTGGATTTGAATTAAGGTCTTCCTGACTCCAGCCCAACCCTAACACCTACATGGTTGAAGTTCACTAAAAACCTTCATTTCTTTTTCATAGAAATTTATCTTTGTACATTTCCTCCACCTAAATTTACAGGGTTTTTTTTAAACACAAGGATAGAACTTCATGTGAATATCTATTAAATTTTATAAAATTCAGTTCATTTCATTGTTCCATCCTGTTGACATTTTCCAGAGCTGGAGTTAGTCATCCAATGTGTTGTCTTCACTTCAAGTCTTAAATCATCTGCAAATTTTGCTAGCAGGTCACCACTGACTTTATCAAAATCGCTGATAAAAATGAGTAACACAGGGTTAAGGTGAGATCCTCAGGGCACTTAAACAGATATTTCAGTCCAAGTGGGCATCTACATATTGGTGACTATTAGGTCCAGTTGTTCAACCAGTTCCAAACTCATCAAACTGCACCATGATCCAACTCTTGTTGTCTCTTTTTGTTCACACAGGTAGCCTGAAAGACTTTGCTAAATACTTACCTGAAATCTAGATAATTGCGTCTGTTATCTATAGTGTCCCTCTTATGTACCATGTTTAGTAGTCTATATCCACAGGGTCAAAAATGGAAAGGAGCTTAACTTGGCAGGAGTTGGGTTTTAGAATAAACTACCTCGTACTTTTGTGATCACTTCACTCTTTCCTAAATCCTTACTAACCATGCCTTTAATATATAATATGCTCTAGAATTTTGCTAGGAATGGAAGTTACACTCTCTGGTCAATAGTTTATATACTATTCTCTATTTTTTTGAATGTCATAACTCTAATTCTCCTCCACTATTCCTGTCCTCCACCACCTTTCAAAAATGACAGATAGCAAGCGCAGTAATGGCCACGGCCCATCCTTTCTGTGCCCTGAAGTTTGTCCAGGATTACTGACTTGAACTCATCAAGAGCAGACAGGTTCTTTCTTACTATCTTTTCATTTAACTTGTATTTCAGTTCCTTAATTAGTCTTTTTTTGATAGATACTTTCTAGTATGTTGATAATTCTCTTTCATAAAGAAACCACTACACATGAGCGATTCTGCCTTCTCTCCTTTGATTATTATCATTTTCTCATTGCCTTTTCCCCCTAAACAGTGCTCATTTTCCTTCTTGGATTGCACCTCTTTTTGATCCCTATCCTTTATCTTTATGGGAAACTTCTAGTATTGAAACTCTTTTCTGTTTTTCTTGCTTTAACATAGCTGGAAAACTAATCATTTTTGTTGCCCTTCATCAAAATCACATTTTTCTTTCTCATACTTTGAAACTATATAAGAATTAATACACATTGGCACTCAACCATTATACGTATCTTCTAAAAAGTTACCTATATCTGCAGATGATATAAAGGTGGGAGAAACAGCTAATACACTGGATGACTGAGTCACGTAGTAAGGACAATCTTGACAAGCTCAAGCAATAGGCTGAATCTAATAGGATAAAATTCAGTAGGGATACATGGAAAATCTTAACTTCATAAATCCAATATAGAGGAGACATGGATAAGTAGCTATGTGCGTGAAGAAGATCTTGGGATTTTAGAGGGCTATAAACTCAATATGTGTCAGAATTTGTGACGTGGTAGTCAGAAAAAACTAATGTGATCTTGAGTTACAAGAAGAAATGTATAACTTCCAGGAATAATAAGACAATAGGTCTATTTTACTCAGTCTGAATCTGATAATATCTATGCTATCATCTTAAGTTTGAAAACCATAACTGAGAAAAGTCATTAATAAACTGAGGAGAACTGAGAGAAGAACAACAAAGCAGAACAGCAAAGGACCTTGAGTGTATAACATATGATAATAATTTGGAAGAACAGTAAATGAAAGGTTCAATGGTAGAGTGAGAAAAAAAGACTTTTTAGGTCCAAAGGGTATAACCAAGAGCTGGAGGCAAATTTAGGCTTGATGTAAGGAAAAACAAAACTACCCTAACAATTCTAGCTATCCAAAAATGCAATGAGATGCCTTGAGTGATAGAGGTTCCCCTTTCACTAGTAGTCTTTAAGCGGGGATGAACAACATTGAACAATTGTTGAGTATGCTACAGTGGGGATTCCTTTTGAGATTTGGGGGTTTGATTTTGACTGTATGTATGGCCTTTCAGATTCCTTCCAATGCTAATATTCTGTGATTATAAAATACAGCAAGGTTAATATGAATTGGTTGCAGTGAAAATGAGGTTTTTTTTTAATGGAAAAAGGCACATCATTTGGCACTTATTTTTAAATTACTCAGCATTATTTTATTCTGAACTTCCCAAGGCATTCATATTCCTACCATAAAATGCATAATTAATAGTTTCCTTCTCTAGGAGCTGTGGCACAAGATGTAAAACTTTAAACAAAAGAATCTATGGAAAAGTTGCTGAAGCTTTTAATGATGTCTTTAAAAAGTTGGAGAAAAGGGTAGGCACATGTCAACTTCTTAAAAAGTTCATTACTAGGATGTGATATTTGTGGAGAGATGGCCCTAATTATTTTTATGAATGGAGCTTTTTAATTATATGATAATAAAAAACCCAATTAGAAATAAAAGCTCTGTCTTCATGAGCTAGATGGAACAGCACAGAAAGATAGTATTTAACTCTCCTGTAAACAAGCAGCCAGGTAGGTACTCTCGTTCACAAAGTCCTTGTGAATCTTGGAAAAGACCAGTTTTTCACCAGTAATAGATTTATGAAACCTTGGATAGCGTCCAGATAAGATACTGCTATCAAGAAAACAAAGCTAGTTGCCAATAGGCCTTAAAACTGAAGTGGCTTTCCTTTTTGCAGAGCAGACTTTTCCTTCCGTGTGGAGATTATACAGCAAGGTCTTCAAGAAGGGGGATGGGAGGAGCTGCCTATTACTTAGCCTAGGGACTCTGATTTTGCAGCCTTTCATATTATTTAACAACAATGAAGCCCCGTTAAGACATACTTCTCTTATTTGCAAGAGATAAAGGGCCTCAAATCATCTAGAACACTGACACCTTTAATGAGTCACTGTGATCTTACCCCTTAGCTTACATGTAAAAATCAATAGATAAGCTCCTCTTTGGCTTTCAGTCAGGTCCAGACACGTTGGGAACAGGAAAACAAAGTTTATTTGTGTTCCTATCACATATAATAAAAATCTTGCAAGGGTTATTCTTATGCCACCTTTGCTTGACCCCTCCAAGTTTTAATAGGATCTGAAAAATGTCATGCTTGACCTTCTATTTTCAAATAGCAGTTGAGAGACTATATTTAAACCTGACTTTTAAGGAGAATAATAACACATTGGCTAAGTCTTTCAGTGTTCAATTAAATGTAGATTTCTGACTAGTTGATAGTGGAATATCTATTCGCTGAGCACACACACTCTTGATCTGTGGTGAGCAAACAGTCTAGGGGAAGAACTATTGAGCTTATTTTACTCCTCAGGAAAAGAAACGCCACATTTTGTTCCTGATATTTAGTTACCTTTGAACACAGAGTTCTCGTAGAAGTGTTATGTACTTTGTCACTTTGTGTGCATGAGTTTCCTTTACATGAAGTGCTGAAATTCTTTAAAATATGCATCATATTTGCCTGGCAAGGAACAGTATCAAACAGGTCGATGGCCATAGAAATAAACCATCCACTCAGCAGGAAACTTGCTCGTCTTATTTAAGCAATTCAAAATATTAATATTGCAGTGTGCTTTGTGGCAAGGAGGGAAGCCAGAAAATATAACACTTAAAACCTTTATGTTCAGTTATCCAAATGTTATCTTAAGCACAGATATTGCTTATATTTGGGCTTCTGAGATGCCCATCAACATTCTCCTTTAATTTTAGCACACCATTATATTGATTTATTGATATTTTAATCCCATATATTATAGTGCATACACATGTATATGCATATACACACAAACTTGTGTGTTGTGTGTGTGTTAGGGGTCCCCAGCCTCCCCAGTTATCTGTAGGTTAACAGGAATGGCAGAGCCTGATTGTAAGAGTAAGTTTTGAACCTTCTCATAAAGACATGTAAAAGTGAACCCTGCTAGGAACTCTACTATTCATGCTGAGGTTTAAACACTGAAATTGGGTTCCCAGTGGATTTTCACTTTCACAACTTCTTAATACAGCTTTAGGTGTCCCCAGGGCAATCTGCACTGGCCACTGAATATCCTTTTTAAGGGAAGTGAACAATGGCTTAGTTCCACATCTCTTGAAATACAGGATTCATGTTTTTCTCTCTTAAAATTTAGTGTTCCTAGAGGCAGTCAGTAGCATTAGAGAATGAGACTGTATTTATCCATCCCAAGGCTAGGTACAATGTAGGTGAGGGCAATCCAAGGTCCCCTGCTGTGCTTTGTCCAAGCTTTTTAACCCTAAACTGAAAGGATAACCACTTCAGAGTGTGATTACAATGGAAACTCCAAGCCTATTAAAAACGTGGTACCTTAAATTGGGCCAGGTTTTGGATTACAGAAAATTCAATGTCGTTTCTGACGATGAGCCCCTCTCAACCTGGGGTGAAACAGGCAACATAGGACTCCTTTCACTTGTGATCTATTCTAGGGCTGGAATTCAGACCTCAGAAGTTTTTGTTGTTGTTTATTTGTCATTTGCTTTGTTTTGTGCTCCTATTTCTTGAAGGAACTGTGGTTTTATTTAGGGCCAGAAAATGCTACTGGACATTCCTGGTCAAATTAAACGTGTGTGTGTGTGTGTGTGTGTGTGTGTGTGTGTGTGTGTGTGTGGGTGTGGGTGTGTGCGCACGCGCGCGCGTGTGCACCCACCCACTCAGTGGATACCAAAAAAGGCACTGAGAAGAGACAGAAGAAGAAATTACAGGTTCTACAAGAGGAATAATCACACACACATTTATATGTGTATGTATATAGATATTTATATATCTATATCTACTTATCTGTATCCATCTATGTGAAAAGAGAGAGATGGGCAGACAAACAGACAGACAGAGACAGAGGCAGAGAGAGAAGAGAGAATTTCTACAGTTTGGGAATGGCAGTCCTAATGTCAAAAGTGTAAGAAAGAGGGGCGGCTAGGTGGTGCAGTGAATAGAGCACTGGCCCTGGAGTCAGGAGTACCTGAGTTCAAATCCGGCCTCAGACACTTAACACAAAAACTAGCTGTGTGACCTTGGGCAAGTCACTTTACCCCAACTGCCCTCTAAAAAAAAAAGTGTAAGAAAGAATGTAAGCCAAGAGTGTAAGGAGGATGCACTGATTCTTTATGTTCTTTGAATATCAATCACCCAGCTACCAAGTTTAACTGAATGGCCTGGGGGAAAATTATTTTCTGTGATACTTCTTAGTGGTCTCTGTGAAAATCAATGGCATTTTTTTTTTGGAAAAAACATATCAATCTACATATTTATAAAGCTTTGTAGTTCATTAAATATTCAAATGGCATTTCAATATTTAAACAAAATCCATAGCCTAATTTCATTATTGTCACAGGCAGAAGATTCCATTACCTGAAAAGTGCTCAATAAGATTGATTTGTGCTGTTCTGTAAAATATAGTCTCCACTGACCACTTGCCAGGTTGGGTTACAAGAACCTTTTGAAACCACAAACTGTGCTGTGGGCTTCACAATGCATGGCCTGCAATGCTCAGACTGTGCTTTGAAACACTACAAAATATCAATGACCACCGCTCGCATCTGATAACTACCCGGGTAGAGGCACTTTGCTGAAGCTCTTTTGAAGTAGCTATTAGTGCGAATCAAAGGTTCAGTGCGTTCTTATCTTTTTCTTTGCCCTTCCAGAATATTCAGAAATGATTTGGACACCTCTGCAAGTCCAGTGGTAAGAAAAAAAAAATGCTGCCACTTGATAAACCTTTAACTGCTACAATTTAATCTCCTATTTTTTTAAATAAACTCCATCAATACCATTCATAATTAATGAAATGCAGGATGATTCCTGCATAAAGTTTTAGTCCAGGCTGCTGATCAATACTTCTGACCACGTCTGTTTCATTATTGACAACATCTACTCACATTTACTCTTATAATTAAGTTATAGTTCAACTCCTAACTTTGCTCGAGTGTTTGAAATGGCTATATGGTGTTCTTAATTTCAGCTGCTGTTTCATCTCTCTCAGTAGGTGCCTATTTTATTGTTAAAGGTCATACTCATTTGTCTGCTCCAACAAAGGTAGCCCTTAAAGTTGGCTGTGGTTTTGACAGACAGTGGTCCCCATAAGTGATGGCCTTAAGGACAGAGCTGGCACTGGGAGACAGTCACCACAGCAAGGGAAATAACAGATAACAAATCATGCCACTATTTTTCCTCCTGGCGTGATTGACGACATCACAGCGGGTGTAACTTTTCAATGTCTTCAGATTAAAAACCCCTCAAACAAATGAGTTCTGAAAATACTGTCCGGGGGTGGTAAAGGGAGCTGTTGGACTCGACTGTGTTTTTAAAAATAGGTTTTGTATTTTTTAAATGTACAATTTAAGACTGATAAGTGCAATTAACTAATTTTCAGAGATTCTTTATAATCTGATGCATAAAGCCCTGCTATAAACTGGGAGACCATTATATCAGAGAGGTAAACATTTGTACAGTGAAGAACACAGTGCTTTGCAAAGAATATCAAGTGATGTCTTAAAGAGGAAATATGGTGTTTGTCAAAGCATAATACACATCTCTGTGTATTATAGATTATTTAAAAATGGACTTCTTTCCATGATCTATTGGCTCTATTCTATCAGAAGGGTAGAACCAAAGATAATCAAATGACAAAGCTCAGGCTATATGGGAAACATCATTTGTATTTTGTTTATACAGTCCAGTGTTAGCATACATAAAAAGTAGGGCAAGGTAAAATATGAACATTTCAGCTTTAAAAATGTTGATTGCAATCTTTATGACATACTGTCTTCCCAAATAATTCCAGAGTGAACTGATTAGTTATCTAAACGCAGGTGCTGTACTTCCTAGAAAGACTATAACTTATGCTAACAGAAGTCGTTGCCATTCAACTAATATTTCAGTAGAGGACAAAACATCATATACTCTAAGCAGAGCATTGTGTAAAACAGGAGAGGCTTGCAATTTATCATGCTTTAAGTTATCATATAATTGCCATAATTATGATAATCATCAGACAATAGCAAGAATGCCACTATAGAATAATAGGTTAAGCCACCTATTTTGTCATACTATCTTGAAATAAGCTCTCAAGATCAGAGATCTAGAGCTCGAAGAACCCTTAAAAGCCATCTGTCCTAACCTCCTCATTTTCCAAACTGGGAAACTGAGGCCCAGGAAAGTTTAATGACTTGTCCAAGGTCATAATTATTAATACCACAAGTGTAATTTGAAACAAAGATCCTTTGATTCCACAGTCAGGTACTCTCTTCACTGTATCATGCTGCTAATGTATGGGAATTAATTTGGTGTTTCAGAAATGCAATAGTATCATTTTATATGTGACTACCTCAAAGAACATGAACAGGTATACTTGTACTCATTTGTTTAATTCCATTCAATAAACATTTATTAATCCTCTATGTCAATGCACATACTGGTTAGGTATGCAAACACACACACACACACACATACACAATCTCTTTTCCAGGAGCTTACTTTCAGAGGGTTAGTGGATATAATAGGTACATAAGTAAGTACAAAGCATATTAAATAAATGGTTGGAAAGACAGATGGATGGATGCATGGATGAATAATGAATGAATTGAATGAAAGAATGAATGAAAAGGTATTCATTAAGAGTTTGCTATGTTGAAAGAACTGGGGTACACTTTGGTGATACAAATACAAAAGTAATAACTGCCCCCCAAAACCTCATATTTTAATAAGGGGAGACAATACCTACCAGCGGTTTCAGTTTCATTTGGAAAGGCCTTGTGGTTCTAAGAATTAGGCACATTCTTAAAAATCATTTCTACCTATGACCACGGCCATTTCTGCTGTTGAACCATTAGATAGGGTCAAGAACTATGGCAGTCAAGAACTTTTTTCTGTGCCTAAAGTAGTTGAGGGCTACCAGGAGGCAGGTGCTTCAGCTTCTCCAGAGACCCAGATGTTCCAGGTCACATCTCCACAAGTGGTTTTTCCCTGGACGATAGTTGCAAGGGCCAGGTTAGGAGCAAGGCTGGTGATTTGCTGTTCTCATAAACTGTCATTTATAGCAGATGGTCTTGTCTTAGTGCTGGTGGTGGCTGGCATGGTTCAAGATTTGCTTTTCTTCTTGGCAGCAGAGGTAAAAACTGGAAGGAGAGGAAATGGGAGGGAGATGTGGTACTGCTCTTACTGGGCTCTTAGACTAAGAGTCCTATGATCTTTCAAGCAGGATCTGAGAGGAGGTGGTTCAACCCTAATGGCACATTCTATCTCCTGTCTTTCCCTTACAGTGTCTTACTGCTTCCCTCTCTTGCTTTGTGGCAGTTGGTTGCCACCTGGTATTGGTGATGTGGAGATAGTCATCCCTTCTCCAAAAGAGAAGAACAAAGACTTCAGTTATGGCTGCCAAGGCCAGGCAGAATATTTGATATAAATCTATATGGCTTGAACCTTTTTTATTTGGGGAAAATATATGAAATATAACAAGATTCTCTTATAAGTAGACCCCCTAGTGAAAAGGGGGGGGGGAAGAAAAGCTCCTGCCTTGATAATTCAGACAGAGCTTCTATTTTCACGCTTCTCACTGTTTCTCTTTCTTTTATCATAATTAATAAAGCGTGCAAACCAAAACAATTTTGATAGATTGAATCTTTATCTAAACCAGTTGTGGTACTAATTAAAACAGGAAATGTATAAAACAGGCTTTAGATTCAACATCTGCTCTGTCAGGCAGTGAGAAGCGATATATTTGTTTTCAGTAGTAAAACTCATGCCTCCTCATGGCATGGAGGTAATAGTGAGTTCTTCAGATGTAAGCCATGAATTGTGGACTACAACTTTTACTGAGAAGGAGGGATTTCAAGTATGGATCTGATGAGGGACTGAGTCTCTGTCATCTGAGCACCAGTCTAGGTAAATTCAGAGGCACTCATCATTAGAAAGTTGGCCTAAAGGCAGTATGCAAGTCATATATATTAACCACAAAGTTGTAGATGGGGTATATATTTCTTGGTGGAATGTTGTATACACCTACACTGTTTTTTAAATTTAATGTTTAAATTATAGAATAAAACAAGCATTTCTTTAACAATACACTAAAAAAGATGACTGCATGAAACTGAAAATCTATTAAACATAACTTGCTATTCATTTAAAATATTTGACAAAATTATCATGTTAAATTTTTTTCTTCCCTCCCCCACACTAGAGATGCCTACCATTAGACACAAATAGGTTTATATACATATATAATACATATATATCATATATATGTATATAAACACTGGTATATATATGAATTTACATATATACACATGCATAAGTATGTGTGCATATATGTGTGTAACATTGTTATATAGATACTTCTATTTATAAGTTCTTTCTCTGGATGCAGATAGTGACTTTCTTCATATGTCCTTTATAGTTGCAATTATAAATATATACTTTTAAAATTATGGATCTCCAAGGAATAGATATACATAGAATTGTGCCAAGCAACACCCGGAACAAAAATAACCATTTCTTTATAATAAAGAAAAAGAAATCCCTGCTTTCATACTTAAAAAAATCAGAATATTTGAAACCTACTGGAAAGAAAGCTGGAGCTGGAGTCTAGTTCAAATATTGGCTACGATATTTACAAATTTTATGACTATGGTCAAGTTACTAAAACTTTCTGAGCCTATTTCTTCATTTATAAAATAAGAAAGTTTATATTTGTAATGGTTTCTCTAAAGTGTTTTATAAATCTTAAAAGGCTTCATAAATATGAATTATTGGATAAACAGCAACAAAAACATTAGGAGTCACATGTATGGATTGAGTTTTCCTATTCTGTAACTGATATGGTTGATTTTGAAAATAAAAAAAGAAGCAACTCCATCCTGAAGGTTTGGAATTGGTTCAATCTTTTGAATTTGAAGACTGTCTTGGGAGTCCACTAAGAGACATTTCCTAAATTTCTGGGTCTCTTGGGAATCCTAGCATTCTTACCTCTTGAATGCAAAATCCTCAGAGTGAGAAGATTACAAGTCCCACATTCTTCAGCTAGAGGTCATTCTAGATGTGAAGAAGACCCCCTGACATACTAGATATCTTTGACTTAAAATCCCCGAGCCTCCTACGTGGCCTCTTTTTTTGTTGTTAAGTTCTGTTATTTGTGTCCTACTTTTGGTGTCTCCTTTGGGCTTTTCTTGGCAAAGATACTGGAATGGTTTGCCATTTTGTTCTCCAGTTCATTTTACAGATAAGGAAACTGAATCAAATAGGATCAAGTGACTTGCCCAGGGTCCTACAGCTAGTAAGTGTCTGAGACCAGATCTGAACTCAAGAAGATAAGTCTTCCTAACTCCAGGCCCAGCACTCTATGCACTGTACCACTTAGTTGTCCTACCTCCAGGTATTTTTGTAAATTAGTGCAAACACATTAGGCCCTATCTAAAGGCTTAATTATAAATATGCCTATAAAAGTAACATCCTGAAAGAACTGTCTTCATTATTTTTCTAGATTTTTCACTTCCTCCTGAGTAGCATCTGCTAGGGAAGGTAAAATTGACACTATTATTTTTTACATGATACTTTTGGAACCTTTACTCTTTAATATTCATTCATTCATTCATTCATTTTCAACCATCCATCCATTCATCTAACAGTCATTCATTATAGGTTTCTTCAAATTCAAGTTCAAAAGACCTGTGATTGTATTGATATGGGTATTCCTTTATGCTACTCAGATCACAGCCAAGTCTCCCCTTAATAGTCAGTCTCATAAGTGACCATTTCTGAAAGAATTTACCATCTTGAGGCTTTGTTTGATGAGTTTAAAAACACTTTCCGTAGTTAAGCTGATCCTCTGAACACAGGCCATAGTTTATCAACGAAGGGGAAAAAAGATGGAAGGAAGTATGTAAGGAAAGAAAGATGGAAGAAAGGAAGGAGGGAGAGAGGAAGAAAGTAAGGAAGGAGAGAAATGAAAAAAGGAGGAAGGGAAGGAAGGAAACATGGAAGGAAAGAAGGAAGTAAGGAAAGGAGAAGAAAATAGGGTGGGAAAATTAAAGAAGAAACAAAGGAAGGAAAGGAGAAGGAAGGGAGAAAGTGAAGAAGGGAAGGAAGGAAAGAAGGAAGAAAAAACATTCATGAAGTACCTACTGTGTGCCAGGCATTGTCCTAAGTATAGGCAATATAAATATAAAAGAGGGAAGGTCATGGGGATGGCTAGGTGGTACAGTGATTAGAGCACTGGCCCTGGAGTCAGGAGGACCTGAATTCAAGTCCAGCCTCAGACACTTAACACTTACTAGCTGTGTGACCTTGGGCAAGTCACTTAATGCCAATTGCCCTGCCTTCCCCCCTCCAAAAAAGCAAAAAAAAAACAAAACCAAAAAGAGGGAAGGTCTTTAACCTCAAGAAACTTACATTCTAATAGGGGAAGACAACACATATAGAGAAGTAGTATCTGGGGAAGGATGAAGTCATAAGTATAGGGCTTATAAATCAATCCTTTTTATCTTGGTAGGACACATCAGATTTTGTTTTCCACTGGAAGAGGTCTTACGACTCCAAAGTTACTTCCATTCTTTGATGACAAATCTGACTTCAGTAGAGGACTAAACCATGCCATGTGTAAAGCACTGGTCTGGGTGCTGAGAGAGAACTACCATTGAGTTTATTGCAATAAACCTTTAGCCTCTCTGAAAACTGCTGTAGAAAACAAAGCAATTTCTCTCCCTTCCTATACTGTATACAGTCAGCAATACAATCCATTAAATATTTATTAAACACCTACATGCACCTGGTGAAGCTCCAGGTACAGACTTCTCAACTTGAGATTTCATGGAAAAAAGAAAAAATGCCAGGATTGTTTTTTTCATTTTTGAAAAAAATTTATTTGATGACTATGTCTTATAATAACTTTACTTGCCATTTTTCATGTCTGGATAAAGTTACAAAAAATATGTACCCCAGGAAAGCATGAGTTTCATAATGAAGTGAAGTAATTCCACCATGGGGGAAGAGTTCACCTTTAGTCTGAAAAATGGTTGGTGGAAAACACCTCACATGGTAAATTCTAGTCGTTAACTAGACATTGTACTAGGTTGTTTCTGTCCTGATGGGGGAATATAAATATTTCCAGTGTTCTTTACATTTTGGTGACAAAAGACAACATCTTACCCCAGCCTCCTTATGGTTCTTTGTCTCATATCAAGGTTGTAGAAATCAATGTCTTTCTTTCCCCTACTCTTCCTAATTACTGAAATCACCATGCAGTTTAGCAGCTTCCTTGGTCTGTATCAACTCCAGGAAACCTTAGATTTGCCTTTCAGTTAGGCTCCTGAAATGAACTTTCAGGGGGTTTGAGGCAGTAGTACACTTCCTGGCTTATCCTACTTTATACTAAAAATCATTAATTTATAAGATTTAGCCTATTCTCAAATTGTTTTCCAAAGAAATAAAGCACTCTCAAATAAAAATGTAAATAGATAAGAAAATGTAAACAAAACATTTTTAAATAAAAAAAAATTAAATTGGAAAATATTATCTTATCCCCATTTTTAAGATAAAGGAACTGAGGCATTTGAAGGAGAAGAGATTTGCTCATGACCACATAGTTAGTGAGAATGTGAAGGAAGATTTGATCCCAGGTCTCCTGACTCCTGAGTCTAGGGCTCTGTTCCCTATACCAAGCAAAAATAGTCTCTTTAATAATTCAGACAACTCAGACAAAATATCATTTGATTTGTTCCATAAAATAAAAGCTTACTGAGGCACCCCATTGAATTGCTATGTGAAATTGACCTTGGAGAGATAACCCTTTCTGAGCTTTGGTGACTATCTGAAATTCAATCATCTTTGGTCCTGCTTGTGTATAACCACTAGGAAATCTGAAGTCTGTTTATGCTGGTGAAATCATACTTCATATTTCCAGGATATGGTGAGTTGTGCAGTCAGCATCCGAAGCATTATTCCACTTCTTTTTTCCCCCAGAGGAGCACACTGTTACAGCCGCCCCTGCAGCAGATTCAGAAATTGGCCAGTCCATTATGAAGAGGCGCTAGGCTCTGCAGGCTTGCCACGACTCACTCACGCGGCTGCTTCCCTCTCAACCCTAGCTTTGTGTGCTCCTGACTGTACTTCTGGAATCATAGAATTTCAGAGCTGGAAGGGTCCTTTAGATATTATCCAGCCCAGCCCCCTCATTTTACAGGTGAGGACACTCCACAAGCACCTTCCCTTCATCCCTCAATCGTGTCTTCAGATGTGGCAAGAATGGAAGCAGCAGAGAGTGCTCAGGGTGGGGCTGAGAAGAGGGCTAGGTCACGCCAATGATTACTTCTTTTCCTCCTCGTTAGTCACCTTTCAGATCACCTCCCCAAATTCCTGCACTGCTTCTCAGGCCACAAAATATCCCTCCCAGAAAAAAAAAAAAAGCTAGCATTTCAGCATTCTCTATGCCATAGAGTCTGTGGGGTGTAATATACAGCAACGATTTAAATGCGGTGGCAGGAAATGCCCATTTAGAAAGCATCCGCAGAGCATATAAGGCATATTAAAAAGGTTCTAAATATTAAAGATAGTTCATGATATATACAGTGGCTGACTAATCAGCAGATGGATGTACATTTCTTCATAGACTTTCATATACTGTTTATATCCACTGCAAGCAGAACTGACACACCAAAAAATCAGGGTGGTCTAATGCAAAGAGAGGCTGGATGTGAAGTCGCTGAATCTGGATTTAAATCCTGGATTGACTGCTCCTATATGATTCTGAAGAGGTCCCTTCACTCTGTTGGCTTCAGTTTGTCTCCTGTAAAATGGAAGGTTAGACTGACTGATATCTCAAGGTCCCTTCCAACTCTAAATCTGTGATCCTATAGCTGAGGAAAAGCAAATAGATGACACAGTGGTTAGAATGCTGGCCCTGGAGTCATGAGGACATGAGTTCAAATCCAACCTCAGACACTTACTAGCTGTGTGACCCTGACCAAGTCACTTACCCCTGTTTGCATTAGTTCCTCATTTGTACAATGAGTTAGAGAAAGAAATGGCAAACAACTCCAGTAGTTTTGCCAAGAAAACCCCAAAAGGGGGTCACGAAGAGTAAGACATGACTAAACAGCTGAAATAGCTGAAAAAGCATGGTCAACATTTATGGTAACACTTTACAATTAAGCACAAAGAACTCAGTGACAATTTTTCTTGCTTTCCAAATGGGAGCAAAAGTAGAAGGAGCCAGTGCTCTGGAGTCTAGAGTCTTCTGTTCCAATCCCACCTCTGTCAATTATTACCTGTGTATCCTTAGACAAGTCACTTAACTTCTCTGGGCTTCAGTTTCGTCTTCTGTGAAGTGAGGGGGACAGAGTGGCCCCTGAAGTCTCATCTAGCTCTAGATCTATGATCACAGGACCTGATGGTGGCTTACATCAGTGAGAAAATAAGTTCTGTGAGTAGATTGAATAAATCATTAATAAATAAATAAATAAATAAATGAAAAGCAGGGCCTTCTATTTAGATTTTGCATTGCCAGCTGGCAACTAGTGATCTCTCTGTTATCATTAACTGAATCCAGTACTGCAAGAAATCAGATTTCTTCAATATAGTTATTTGGATGCTTCTAAGTTGCTGTGGAACCACCTGCTGGCTCACCGTCTGTTTAGATTCAAATCTAAACAAATTGGAAACTATTTTAAAATCCTATTGTTAGCTCAAGTGGAGATGCAAATATAGGTAGGTTTATTATTTCAGGCATTTGTTTTTATTTACTCCTGTGCCATCTGTCAGAAGTGAAAAACAGCATATGGATGGATTCTTTGTGTTTATCTAGATATTTCTGAATCAATATGTTCTGAAACAGTGCTGCCAGTTCCTGAAATGTCTTGTATTGTTGGTATTGGTTTCACCTCTTGGAATTGGCATGAAAAGTACTTAAAAGTGTAATGAGAGTGGAGTCACTGGTCATGCAGGAGCTCTCTCCTGTGCACTAACTCTAATAAGGATGGAACATAAGGGAGATTTCTATTTTCTATCATTAAAATCATTAGAAACCTTAACTAAGCAGAATTTAATTTTCTAAGAAAAATAATTGATTTTTAGATGAACCTCAAGACCATAGTAAGATCCCCAACTGCCTTTTGAAGTATCACAGATTAAATTATATCCAGTATAGTGTAAATGACTGATCATTTTACCATATTCAAGTTCTATGACAATTGGTCATCTATATTCAAAAAATCTAATAAATCCTCACCCCTGTAGCACCTCTTCTTCCTCTCCTGCCTCCCAATTCTCCAACCTATCTGGAAAGATAGTGCTTGATTGATTATTCTGCCTTTCTTATTATTGCCAGTTTGGTTCTCACTGATATTTGGAGATAAATTTCTGATCTCTCATCTAATTAAAATGATCTATTCTGTTATTTTTGAGCCCAGGGTTATATATGTGCTTGCATGCACACATAATGCATACATTTATATACATTCATATATGTGTGTTTTGAGTTAGTCTCTAAAATTTGGACAGAGCAATGACTAAGCATAAACAAATTGACTCTCAGATTCAAAGGAATTGTAAGTAAACTGGAAATCAGAGGTTTTAGCCTTTAATAACTTGTACAGCAAATTCTTTAGTTTTATTCTGGCAAGACATTCTCCTCCAAACAGGCTAAATTTACAAACACATACCAGTTTGCGGGTTTTTATTTTCCAGACGGATTGAATTTAACTATCATCATAATTGTTTTATTTTTTTGTTTGTTTGTTTTACTAATGCTTTCCCCAAGCCAGCTTTAAATATAGAGGGAGAGGAAAGACATTTATTCCTATGGGTCACAAAGTAATAACTACAGTTGGTCTCTGAAACTCATAAGACCTCGAGTTAATCCTTAGTCCAGGTAATTACCCTAAATGGCAATTCAAGAGAACTCAAAAAGAAATAAAACATCACATGCTATTTAATTAATTCAACAGAAATTTACCAGTTACTACCTACTATGTGCAAGGTTCCTAAGATAACTAAACTCAGACCTTGGATGATCTCCAAAACTTGTTTTAAAAAAATAGGTTTAATTATAACCTCCATTACTGCCTTGGGCCCTTTAAAAAGTGTTTCAGTAAAAATAACTCTTCAATTATTTTCATAGTGCTAAATAAAAATTCCGTCAATGATATGAGATTATTCTATTTTTATATTTTAGAACAGGAGCTGTCTATACAAATTTGTAATCTTATACAGTTTATGCTAATTTCACCATAAGTTTCATGGATATATTGGGAGCTTGTTAATAATTAAAAAATTTTACTTCTTCAACTCACAAATAAGGATTACAGTAAATACTTGCAATCTTTATCTGACATGACATCTAACCAATACAGGCATCACAAAATAAATAATTTATGAAAAATATTTATTTAAAGAGCTGTAATTTACCTTGCATTTACCATATGCCATTCATCCAAGTAGCAATATAAAATATTCATTAGAGAAACTCATTAAAACAAACTTCTATACAATGAGGTGACGGGCCAACAAAAACATCAATCATAGCGAGGCTTTACGTTTTTACTAGTGCATATAGGCACACTAATATTTCAAAGTAGAAAATTATGAATATTTTGCTCTGGCTCAGGAATGACCACGAAGCTACAAAGACAAATTTGATCAAGGTATAACAAAGACAGGAACTGGTTTTTCTTCATTTGTTTTCATTTTAGTCAAGAAATCAGTGACAGTTCACCAAGATCTATTTTATTAATGATGAATCAACCTGAAGTAATAATTAATGGGAAATCTATAGCTAATCTTACAGGAAAAATAACTAGGCATGCAATGATGCTTAAGCCTGGTGTGACAGAACGCTGGGCAGTTATCCCTTGGCTACATGCCTTGCAAGCCGAGCTCTCCTCTGGGGCAGGACTCCACTAATGCACTTTGAGACACAATTGAGGAAACCAACCCTCCCCCACACCTATGGGCGGAGTGGACAACATGCCAAGAATGTTGGCCATTCCCCAATGTCCTCCTCAGAACAGTCCCTTTCCAAGAACAGGTAACTTGGAGTGTCACCTATTACAAAACCTTTGCAAGCCTCAAATGCCTGTACAAGATGAAGTGTTTTGAAATGAAAACACTATCAAAGTCTGATTTGAATGGGGGAAGAAAAGAAACACATCAAATTAATAAATTAACAGATTCAAACAATCAGCATTGTCATACACTGGCTTCCCACGTACAGTCTCATTCACTTACTCATTAGGAAGTTCTGCTAAATCTCTGCCTCACATGGACAGCGTTTCTATTGCACTGCTGATCTGTGATTAAATGTTCTAATAAAATTAACTGGCTTTGCTAGAAACAGAACATCTGGAGCGATGTTTAATTTCATGTCAAACATATACAGGAAACACCTGTCTAGGTGAAGTAATTTTTTTTTAAATGACATTAATCCATCTGTTGTGGAAATGTATGTCACAGTTGTCACATTAAAAAGTAATACCAACAAATAGAAACCCTAAATTACTTGGAACATAAGCCTTCTAAAATTAACAAAAAAAATTGTTTATCTGAACGTTATTGTACGTGTCTTATTTCATGCTGAATGAGGGGCCCTCTTCCTTAGACTCTGAGCAAGTTTCAATTACTGCACTGTAAAACTTCCAGATGTGAAATTAGTCTACATAATTAGGTGATTAAAATTGCTGATGTGGCCCATTGTCTAAGCACCTGTGCCCAAATAAGACTATAATAACCAACACCACCCATTGTTTTCTTAACAAGATAGAATCTGTATGAAGGTATAAAAAATAATAATGACAACGAAATTCTGTTTCAGATTAGAATCTTCACCAGTGTGTTAAAATTAGCCCTGGATGTGAATGTGAGCTGGAAAGAGCATTCATAACCCAAGAACTGTCATACAAAGCCAGCTGGACAGTGTTGTGGGTTTCTCTGTTATTGTTCAGCAGCCCAATCCTCTGCTTCCAGCCGAGCAGGATGCTACGGGTGTCCTCTAAGGCTGCAGAGGAAAGGAAGCTCTCGCTTTGCTGCTGCAGCTCCCAGGGGGATGAAAGGGGAGAGCAATTCTCCCAGTTCTCTATAAACCAGTGGAGGGTTTCCCTATGTGAGCTTAAGATGACCTCCTCCTGATCCAGGGATCAGAAAATTGGGCTTACTGTCATTATTTAGCACATTGTAAAGATAGCTGACAATCCTTTTCATAACAATTTTGTGAAGCAGGTTTTTACGGATAGCCCAGTTTTACAAATGAGGTAACTGAAGAACACAGAGGTTAAGTGACTTGACCAAAGGCCTAGAAGATAGTCTAAAGCTTTCAGAGGAAAAGGATTTATTTTTCATCAAGAATCCTGCAGATCAACAAGTAATTACACATATGGACTCTTCTGTAAACTGTCTGATAACAGTTTGGAAATTACTTTTTATATTCATGTCATTCAACAAAGCATCCTTATAATGTTCAAGGCCCCAGGGATAGGGTTTGAGTGAAAAGAAGACAAAAATGAAGCTGTTACTGCCCTCAAAGTGTGTGCAGTCTAATTATACAAAAAAGAGTACCTGTTAAAGAAGAAAGGGGGCAACTTCCTAAAAATCCACCCATCAATATTTTATTTAAAAAATTTACGTAGGGTACAAACATATGGTGATATTGTTAATATAGCAATCTCTAATAAAGGATTGGAGGCAGCTATGTGGTGTAGTCGATAGAGCACTGGGCCTGGAGTCAGAAAGACTTGAGTTCAAATCCAGTCTCAGACACTGACTAGTTGTATGACCTTGGGCAAGTCACTTAATTTCTGCCAGCCTCAGTATCCTCTATTGTAAAATCGGGATAATAATAGCATCTCCATTCCAGGGCTGTTGAGGGGATCAAATAGTAGATTTATAAAGTGCTTAGTATAGTTACTGACTAAATAGAGTTGCTATATAAATACTGGATGTTTATTATTGTTATTACTATTATTAGCAATAGTGGGTATAGTATAAATAAACTAATGTTCACATAGGCCTTCAGTTTTGATTGATGTGTTCACTAAACTTTCATTAAAACTATTAACAATTTTCTACATACACTTAACTTGATTGTTTTGCCTACTCTTCTTTCCATTCGTTTGTCTTATAATTTCTCTCTTTTTTGGTCCTAATATCAGCCAATCTCAGCAATCACAAACATTTCAATACACAAAGATTAACAGAAAAGAGTATTGTAGATGACTTTCAATTTCTTCTGGTGGATATTTCGACCAGCAGGGGATTACCAAAAGGCTGATAGAAATAATAAGCAAGATAACTGAGGGATATAGGAAGTCCACAGATTGGTCAACCAGTTCCTCACCAGCTGAAAGGAGGTTGCAATTTAATTACCCAAATAGAAATACCTGAGCTATAGAACATGGAGTCAAGGATGATACTTCTAGTTTTTCACACTGAGCCCCATCTCTCTTGCTCTTTTGATTTTCCTTCTTTCTCTTCATTCGATCATTCTGTTTAGTTTAGTTGAAGACTTCCTAAGAATTTACCATTCAAATGACACCGTCCTAGGACCTGGGGTTAAAAAGATACAATCCCTGATCTCATGAAGCTTATGGTGATGCCAGGCAACCTAGTATGTGTCATTTTCCCACATGATCTCGAGGAGATCAACGAATCCTTGAGAAATCCGGCAGAAGCCTCTCATGCTGGAAAAAGAAAACAAAACTCAAGCTTCAGAATTTACACTTTGGAAGTACTTTCTGCCCCTTTGATTTCTCTCTCTAATTATGTAGCTCCTTCCAGAATCTCCACTTCGAGAAAGTGGCCAGTCCAGTCCAGTCTTCTTTATTTCTTACCAGGCTATATTCCACATTTCTCTACTATGCCTCTGTGTTGGATGCCTTCATTTAACTAGCCCCCTTTTCAGCTTCCTATTTATGTATTGTTTTCCCCATTAGTGGGTAAACCTCTTGAAAGCAGTGACTGTCTTCTTGCTTTAATTTGTATTTCAGTGCTTTCTTCATTGCCGACATATAGTAAGCACTTAAAAATGCTGACTGACTGAAATGGGGAGAAAGAAGATAATATCGTTGTAACAGCAAACAGTGAGGGAATATTTATAATGGATTAGCTTATTCAGTAAAGTTTAAAAGACTCATGTAAAGTCAGAAAGGTTACATTTGAGTGGGAGGAGCTATACAATAGTATAATGCCATACACTAGCAGATTCCCCAAAGAATACCCCAAAGAATTCCCCAAAGAATACTACTGTGAACAGCTTTTAAGGTTCAGATTACACAGTATAGTGAACACTCCATATATTCCATTACAAATCAAGGCAAACATTCACAACAAATCACAATATCATATTCACAACATTACATATTATCACAGAAAATCACAATGTAGTGTTCACAACAGCTTAACATTAGTATGGCCACCTAGTTTTTCAGTACAGTGGCCACAGTATTTGAAACAAAGAACAAAAGAATAATTATCTGGTTTCCCTAAGGGGAAAACCCTTCTTACTTAATCATTCAATCAATTCACAATACAATAATCAAACTTACACTCATGGGGCAATTATAGATTCATTTGGTCATGCTTCTTCAGTCCTCTAGCAGTTCAGCTGTCCCTAGGACCCAGGAGAAATCTTTACCTTCTAGGTGGCCTTCCAGGCAGCCTTGCAGGCAACCCTCTCAGCCTTACAGGCAGCCTTCACCAGATTCTGGTCTTATAGAAAACTCCAACTCAGTCCAGCAGCCCAGCTCCCACGTGCTGGGACAATTCTTCTCCCTTCACCAGGAGGAAAATTCCCAATTCTGATTCTTTGTCTCTTAAACTCTTCTTATATACACACCAGCCTTCTGTCTCAGCCAGACTCCTCCTGCCACATCAGCAACAGGAGACAGAGTTCACATCCTCTGTTCACACAGGAGACAGAGTTCATTCCCTCTGCTTCTTTCACACAGGAGATGGAGTTTACACCATCTGCCTCTTTCACAGAAGTACTTAGCCCTTAGTTACTAAGGACCAAGTACCTGCTAAATTAATTACCTTTACAAATACTTGAATGTTAAGAGAGAAAGTCATCCTTTTGATTATCATTCAATTCTCCCCCCTCCAAAAGATCTACTTTGATACCTCTCTCTGATGAGGAGGTGTCCCTTGTTTTAAAAATTATGCCAGAGACAGAACCAAGAAAGTTGAGTACAGGCAGCAACCCAACTGAACTCTCCCAATATCCCCCTCCAAAAATCTTTAAAATAAGTCATCAAATCAAGTTTTGGAGAGAGAGAGTGTCAACAAAAGGTCAGAGTTAGACATTTTTTCCAAATTAAGATAATTTAGGAGGTTAGCAGGAGAGAGTTGGGAGTGGGAGTTGGCCAAGAAACAGATAGGAGCACCATCAGTGAGTCCTGGAGATGGCCATTACAGCAGCAACAAGTAGCAGGACCAGAAGCACTAGAAGCAGCAGCAGCAACAACTTTGAGAACTCTTATCACAAAGGCTGTAAGGGAATCAGACTTGTCAGAAAGAGATTACAGAGGACCTTTCACTGGCACTGGATGCAGCTTGCCCTGATTGGAAGCTCTGTTGTCCAGACACAGTTCTGGGTTGCAGTCCCAGAGCAGAGAGGGGTGCTTGTGATTGGTCACAAGGAAGCAGGGTCCCTAGTCATAGTTCCAAGATAGAGAGGCATTTGTAGCTGCAGAAGAGCAAGGATCTTTCCTGAGTAAAGATCAGAGCACAGACTAGGAGAACAGTGACCAGACCTCTCCATGAATCATACTACCTTGGAAGCACCAAAAATCTGTAGACTCTCAGGTTTGAAAACAGCATCCTCAGGTACTTTA
>CM053594.1:220986562-221005700 GCA_028646575.1 Pseudocheirus occidentalis | reverse complement strand
AAGAAAGAAAGAAAGAAAGAAAGAAAAGAAGGAAGGAAGGAAGAAAGGAAGGAAGGAAGGAAGAAAGAAAGGAAGGAAGGAAGGAAGAAAGGAAGGAAGGAAGGAAGAAAGGAAGAAAGAAAGGAAGAAAGAAAGGAAGAAAGGAAGAAAGAAAGAAAAAGAAAGAAAGAAAAGGAATAAAAGAAGTTGATCATAAAAAGCTGGTACAGTGGTAGGGAAGACCAAGACATAAACTCAGAAGACACAATGGGAAAAAGCTATGAAGTTTCAAAGAAAAATGCCAATTTGACTCAAGCCCACCAAGAATTCCTAGAAGAATTAAAGAAAGAAATAAGAATGATAGAGGAAAAAATGGGTAAAGAAATGAAAGTGATGAGAGAAAGTTATGAACAGAGGATTAATAGCTTGTTAAAAGAGGCACAAAAAAAGAAAATAATGCCTTAAAGACAGAATTGACCTTATGGTAAAAAAGGCACAAAAATTCACTGAAGAAAAGGACTCCTTATAAAACAGAATTGGCCAAATGAAAAAAAGAGGCACAAAAGCTCACTGAAGAAAATAATTCTTTAAAAATTAAATTGGGCAAGTTGAAGCTAATGTCACCATAAGACACTGAGAAACAATTAAATGAAGTCAAAAAAATGAAAGAAAAAGAATAAAATGTGAAATATCTTCTTGAAAAAAATGACATATGGAAAGTAAATCAAGAGAAAATTAAAGAATTATTATACTAATGGTATTCATGCCACAAACAAAAAAATAGCCTAAACATTATATTTCAAGAAATTATCAAAGAAACTGATATTTTAGATCCAGTTCATAAAATAGAAATGGAAAGAATTTGAAATTTTTTGAAATTCTTGAAAGAAATTGAAAGAATAATATAACCAAATTCCAGAGCTTCCAGATCAAGGAGAAAATAATGTAAGAATCCAGAAAGAAACAATTTAAACATTGCAGAGGCCCAGTCAGGATTAAATAAATTTTTTGAAGTTTCCATGTTAAAGGAGTGGAAGACTTGGAATAGGATATTCCAGACAGCAAAGGAGCTGCAATTACAACCAAGAATTACCTGTCCAGCAAAACTTAACATAATCCTTCAAGGTAAGATGCATATTGTGAGTCAATTATGTTGGGATGAACTTCAAAATTTAAAAAAATAACATGAAAGAATGGGAAAGAGATGGGAGAAGAGGAAAGGGAGAGATAGCATGGCAAAATTTTTCTTACATAAAAGAGGCATTCAAGGAAGATCTTTTTACAGTGGAGGGGGGAATGAGGAGGGACAGGTAATGCTTGACTCTTGCTTTCATAGGAATTAGTTCAAAGAGGAAAAAAATACATAAACACATTCAATTAGGTATAGAATTCTGTCTTACTTAATAGCAAAGTAAGAGGGGCAGGGGATAAGATTCATGTAGTAGGGATAACAAAAGGGAGAGCAGATTAAGGAAGGTAGCGGCCAGAAGCAAAACATACTTTTGGAGGAGAGACAGGACAAAAAAGAGAAAAAAGGATAAATAGAAGAAAATAGAATGATAGGAAACACAGAGTTAGTAATCATAACTGTGAATGTGAATAGGGTGAGTTTGCCCTGAAAATGGAATTAGACAGCAGAATGCATTAGAAACCAGAATCTAACAATGTGTTATTTGTAAGAGACACACTTAAAACAGAAAGACATAGAGTTAAAATAAAGGACTAGAGCAGAATTTATCTTGCTTCAGGTGAAGTAAAAACGGCAAGGGTAGCAATCATGATCTCAGAAAAAGCAAAAGCAAAAACATGCCTAATTAAAAGAGATGATCATGGAAACTGCATTCTGCTAAAAAGGTACCCTAGAAAATGAAGTAATAAACTTTTTATAGCAAGTTTGTCTGATAAGGGCATAATATTTTAAAGTTAGATGGAATGGAGTCAAATTTATATAAAAAAGAACAATTTCCCAGTGATAAATAGTCAGAGGGTTTAAAAAGGTAGTTTTTAGAAGAAAAAGAACACAGCTATAAATAGCCGTATTTTAAAAAATGATCAGTGGCAGCTGGGTGGCACAGTGAATAGAGCACTAGCCCTGGAGTCAGATGGGCCTATGTTCAAATCTGGCCTCAGATTTGACTTAACACTTACTAGTCGTGTGATCTTGGGCAAGTCACTCAACCCCAATTGCTCTGCCTTCCCTCCTCCAAAAAAAGCAAAGAAAACCAAACAAAAATGCTCTAAGCCACTATTGATTAGAAAAAATGCAAATTAAAATAGCTTTGTGATATCACTTTACAATTGCCAGAAATGACAAATACTAGAGAAAATAAGGAAAAATGGCCACACTAATGAATTGTTGGTGAAGTAGCAAACTGGTCCAACAGTTCTGGAGAACAATTTGGAACTAGGCCCGAAGGGTTATAAAACTGTGCCTACCCTTTGACCCAGAAATAACACTATTAGGTCAATATCCCAAAGAAATCAAAGAAGAAAGAAGAAGACCTATATATATAAAGATATTTATAAAAGCTTTTTGTTATGCTAAGAACTGGAAATCGAGGGGCTAACCATCAAGTGGAGAGTGGTTGGACAAGTTGTGGCATATGATTGTAACAGAGTACTATTGTGCTATAAGAAATGACAATGGGGTGATTTCAGGAAAAACAAAACAACAACAACAATAACAACAAAATAACATAGCAAGATCTATATGAATTGATGCAAAGGGAAGTGAGAAAAACCAGATTATTGTGCAAAGTAATACCAACGTTGTAATAATGATCAGCTTTGAAAGACTTGGCTACCCTTATCAATGTGATGATTTGAGATAATTCTAAATGATGCATGATGAAAACATCCTCTCTACCTCCTGAGTAAGGACTGCTGTACTCTGTGTGCAAACTGAAGTATAATTTTCTTGTCTTTTTTTTTTACTATATGGGTATTATGGAAATATATTTTGCATGGTTCCACATATATAACTAATTGATATCATTTTTCTTGCCTTCTCAGTGGTTGGAGGAGGGGTGGGAAGGAGAGAGATAATTTGAAACTCAAAATTTAAAAAGAAAAGAATGTTAAAAAAATAAATAACATTTTCCTAAAAGAAAGACAAAACCCTGACTGGATGTATGTATTCAAGTCATCTCAGCAGCTATGTTATTTAATTTTTTTTATTATCACTACTACTACTACTACTACTACTACTACTACTACTACTACTACTACTACTGTTGCTGCTGCTGCTGCTGCTACTACTACTACTACTACTACTACTGCTACTACTACTGTTGCTGCTGCTGCTGCTGCTACTACTACTACTAGTACTACTACCACACTATTACTACTGCCGCTGCTGCTCCTAAACTACATTAGGTTTTAAAAGAGCTTTGCATATATTCTCCCATTTCATCTTTATAACAATGTAGTGAGTAAAGTACTATAGGTAGTCTTCTCTATTTTACCAATGAAGAAATATCATAAAAAATGTGATTTGCTGATTGTCACATAGCTAGTAAATATAAGAAACAACAGATGAATTAAATTTTCTTTGACTCCAAATTCAGTATTGTTTTTAGAAATAACATCCCACCTTTCTATCTATGTGTATTAAAATCAATAAATTGTCCAAAAAAAAGTTATGCCAGCAGGTACTGGCCTTATGAAACAGGGAAGATGGTGAATCAGGGCCAGGAGACAGGCTATGTGACTGCTGTTGATTGGAGTAGCTCATTAGAACTAAGATTTTCAATGAGATGAAGAATGTTTGTGGTTGTAGCATCTTGGCTCTCCTTTAAGGATCATTGGATCCTTGGATCCTAGAGGTAGAGATAAGAGGGATCTCAGAGATCATTTAGTTCAGCCCCCTTGTTTTGTAGTTAATGAAATTAAAGCAGAAAGAAGCAAAATGATTTACCTAAGATAGGAAGTAGCAGGACTGGGATCTGGACTCAGGCTGTGTGAGTCTGAGTTCAACATTCTTTCCATGGTGTGATGCTGTTGCTCCTCTCAGGTATATACTGGATTGTGATCTGCGGAAGGGAAGGAAGGGTCATTTAGAGAATATTTATTACTTGCCTCCAAATACCTTTCCAGTCACTTAACCTCGGTCTGCCTCAGTTCTTCAACTGCAAAATGGGGATAATAATAGCAACTATGTTACAGGATTGTTGTGAAGATCTCATTAGACATGATTTGTAATGCACTTAGCACAATGTTTGGCATACAGTAAACACTTAATAAATGCTTGTCCCTTTCCCCTTCCCTCCCTTACCCATCTTATTCTGTTTTATAGTCCTTTTGCATACTCTAGAGTCCAAGTAAACTGGCCTTCTTACTCTCACACACAAAGTTCCATTTTCTACATCCATATCTTGGGACAAGTTGTTACCCACGCGTGTGCTTGGAAGGTACTCTGTCCTTACTTCTGCCCCCTAAAATCAATAGCTTCCTTTTGAGCTCAGATTAAACACTACCAGCAGCATTGGGCCAGCTGCTAGTGCTTCCCACTCAGAAATTACCTTATATTTACTTCTGTGTTTTGTATCAGATGATATATGTAAAAGTTGTGGCATATGGAAGATCATTTGAACGTAAGATTATTGAGGACAGGAGTGATTTAATATCTGTCTCTGTTTCTCTAACACCTACCACAATGCTTGGTGCACAGATGTTTAATCAATGTTTGTCGATTGAGTGAGTGAGTGAGAAAACAAAGATTCTGGAAGAATCTATATATTGAAATTTCGCTGCTCGGCTCAATACAGATTTGAAACATAAAATTTTTAAGAATGTAATTTTGGGAGGGAGAGAAAAAAGTTGGAATTTTAACTTCATAGTATTCAGTTGATAGAGTTCACCCTTTTCTGGAGGGTTTAGCAACTCAAAAGAAAACCAGTTGTCTTTATTGAGGATATGCCATATTTGGGTGATGATTTCCAAGGTAGTACTTGGGTCACTGATTGCCAGAACTGGTTTGGGAATGTACCAAGGGACTTCTAATTATCTCACTGATAATACTTATGAAGCAATTAAGAATTTCTAATAGCATATTAATAATTCATTTTATTTAAAAAACAAATGCATGCAATAAGCAGTTTTTAGAAGCTGAGAAATCAAATACATCAGAAATATTCTATTCTACATTTTTATCAATAATTTGGATGAAGGCTTAAATGGCATGTGCATTGTAAATTGCATAGAGCTGGAAGGGACTACTACATCAACAGATGACAGAACTGGGCTCTAAAAAAATTCTCTACAAGCTGTCCAATGGGCTGAAGCTAACCATATTAAATATAATATAAGAAAATGAAAAATTCTGCTTGTGAGTTTAAAAATATCAATGAAACAAGTAAAGGATGTGAAGCTACAAGTACAGAATAGTTCATGGGCAGGGGTGGGGGGGTGGGACAAAAGATGTGACAGTTTTAGTGAACTCAACATAAGTCAGAAGCATGACATGAAAACTGAAAGAAAGAAAGAAAGAAAGAAAGAAAGAAAGAAAGAAAGAAAGAAACAAAGAAACAAAGAAACAAAGAAAGGAAGAAGAGGGAACTGAATTAAGGCTGTTTTAAGAAGTATATGCCCTCCTGATAAAAAGATGTGATGATCTGACTACACTTTTCACGGTTAGACCACATCTAGTACTCCAAACATGTGTGGGGCTGAAGAGTGGCTGAGGAAGATACCCCGTGCAGAGGAGGGGAATGTAGGCTGGTTGACCTGGACTTTGTCCAAAATGCAGGCCGTGGGAGAAAATCATTAATGAGAGAAACTCACTAATGGGGGAAGACTGTTGGTACAGCAGAAGAATGACCCACAGTGAGAAGGAAGCAGTGGTGAGAAGGAAGCAGTGGTGCTTGGATGGTCTAGACTGAGCAGGTCCCAAGAGCTGAGGGAGATTTCAGGTTGAGACTGCAGCTGAGACATAGTGTTAACCATTTGCAGAGGGCATTTATGCTCAGGTGTGGATTGGACTATTGATGAACTCTGAAAGCCTTTCCTTAGAGATTCTTTGAGTCTGAATTAAAAGTCGGTGTCCTTTTGCTCTGGAATTTATGGGGGCAGTGTTGACTTGAAATAAAATTAGCATACTTTAAGAAGCAGCAGAGCATTTAAAGAATACTAATATCAAAATCAAAAGGTTAACCTGGAGACCTGACTCTAAAAGTTATTGGATTGGTGATTCTGATTGGATTGATATCACTCAACGTTTTTGAGCCTATATCTCTTTGTCTATTGAAAGGAGATGATCATTTTTGTATCATAATCATTGTAAAACTCAAAGGACTACAAGAATTTGACTTATTATTACGTTTTTTTTGGGGGGGAGGGCAATTGGGGTTAAGTGACTTGCCCAAGGTCACAAGCTAGGTTTGTGTGTGTGTGTGTGTGTGTGTGTGTGTGTGTGTGTGTTAAGTGTCTGAGGCCGGATTTGAACTCAGGTCCTCCTGACTCCAGGGCCGGTACTCTATTCACTGTGCCACCTAGCCGCCCCGACTTATTATTACTTTAACGACACTTTAACAAAGGAATATCCTATGACAAGTCTAGCCTACCAGCCCCTTTCTGCCACTGCTGAGTTCTTACTGATGCCTCCATTTTGAGGAGAGGCCCAGGCTGCTTCTGAATATCTGGCCTTTTTCCCCATGCCCCTCAAAGGGTCCCCTTCTCCCTCTCCTGGAACCTTTCAGCTCCTTTTGTATGTTATCTTCCCCCAAGATTCATGGGGACAGGGAGGAGGGACTGTCATTTTGTTTTTCTTTGTATCCTCAGAACTTAGCGCAACATCTGTCATATAATAAGCACTACATAAATGTTGGGTATTATTTACTGTAATTCTCATTAAATTAAATGAAACTCTCTTCAAGACTGAAGTTCACTTGTACTTGTTAGCCTTCATAGAGTGTGTTAAGGTTTGCAATGTGTTTTACTTACGTTATTTTACTTGACAACAACAACACTCTGAAGTAGGTGCTATTACCACCCTCATTTTACAAATGAGGAAACTGAGGCACTTTCCCAGGGACAGACAGGTAGTCAGTGTCTGAGGTGAGATCTTTCTGACTTCAAATCCTACACTCCATCTCCTGTAACACCTAGCTGCCTTGTAGGGTCTGATATTACCAGCAGATATGAGTGTATTTAGTTTGTCAGTGTGTTTCTTAGTTTCTCCTGCTGCTTTCAGCCACAGAGGCTCAAGTAGACACACTGATATGAGTCTTCTAAACTTTTAAAGTTCCTTCCCTTTAGATTCAAGTTGCCCCTAAGTCCAGAAGCTTTCTCAAAGCTTCACTACCTCCTTAATAGAATGAGTGAATTCCTGAAATAACATGATATTTCATCACATACTAGGTGTGATTGACTCTTTTCAACCAATCATCTCCTGGTTGGTGGGGGGAGGGGGAGTAATTTGTCTTCATCTAATAAACGAATGCTCCACCAACCAGCACCACGCTATTCATACATGGGATCATCAATTACAACAAATAGAGAAGTTCTGAATGCTGTGGATAAATTCACTTACCTTGGTAGCGTACTTTCCAGGGATGTACACACTGGTAATGAGATTGAGGCACGCATTGCCAGAGCTAGCTCAGTGTTTGGGAGGCTCTGAAGGAAACAGTGGGAGAGAAGGTTTAGACTGCATAGCAAACTGAAGGTCTACAGAACCATTGCACCAAACTCATTGCTAAAAATGCCTATGAATCCTTGACAGTATACCAGTGCCATGTCAACAAACTGAATCACTTGCATTTGAATTGTCTTAGGCATATTTTGAAGGTCAACTCACACAATAAGATACTGGGTACTGAGATGCTTTCTTGAGCTAAACTGCCAAGCATTCAAGCTAGTGCAGAGAGAACTCTGATGGACTGGCCATATTGTCTGAATGCCAAACTATGTTTACCTTACAGATTATTGTATAGAAGACTCACTCAAAGTAGGCCCTCACTTGGTGGTCAGAAGAAGCAAGGCAAAAATACTTTCAAGGTTTTACTGAAGAAGTTTGGAACTGATTGCATGACATGGGAGACACTGGCAAAGCACCGTCCAGCACAGCATGCCTTCATCAAAGAAGGTGCTGTGTTCTGTGAGCAAAGCAGAATGAAAGTAACTCAAAAGAAATTTGACATCTGATCAGTCACAATAAGACATACTGTAACTTGACTCTAACGTAGTGATATCCTTTTGGTGCTTTTCTGGAATAAAGGTCAACAGGCAACCAATGATCAAAGTACTTTCTCTAAATCAATTAAACATTTATTTCCCCCAGATTACATCTTTGCTTGGTTAACTGATGCAATGGAAGCCTGACCCTTATGTTTTTATATTACTTGGGGCTGATCTAGAAACATCCACCCTTATACATAGATGACCCAACATGATGTAATTGAAAGAGCTACTATTTACCACTTACTGTTTACTATTTACTAGGACTTAGTAGTACTTCTGCCTTTCTGAGTCTTGGTTTCCTCATTGTCAAAGTGCAAATATTAAAGTACATGAACTCTAAGTCCTAAAATTCTGAGTTTGGAAAAAAAAAGATGGCCAAAAATGTAATTAAAAGATTATGGGGGCGATTAGGTGGCACAGTGAATAGAGCACCCGCCCTGGAGTCAGGAGGACCTGAGTTCAAATCTGGCCTCAGATATTTAGCACTAACTGTGTAACTGCAAGTCACAACCCCAGTTGCCCTGCCTTCCCCCATCCAAAAAGACAAAAACGAACAAAAACCCAGAAAGATTATAGTTTTCCAACACCTTCATTCCTATGATTGTTTTATTGATTGAAAAAGGTGAGCTTGGGGCCTGGGAACCAGTTCTATAAGCTACCTAGTGGTCTGCTTGTTGTTCTTGTTTATCTACTTCATTAGATGAAGTGAAATGAGAGTCTTTTAGCTTAAAAGATCCTTGAAGTCATAGTTCAATCTGAGGCTGAACTCCCTAGCATTTGAGTGGGTCATTTACTATGCATTACATGTAGTGAACCTAGCAGAACATTCTCACATAGATAAACATGTAGCCATATTTGTGACAAAAAGTAGCTTTTTATATTGGTATGTTTATCTAAGCCTTTATTTACAATATGGTAGAAAGGAGGAGAGTATATGAGGACATGGAGGACCTGAAATAGTAGAGGGGGGGGTTGTCATAAAAGGGATAAAAAACAACAGGAGGACAGAAGCAGTACCAAAGAAATATTTTGCCAATTTCATATTTTTCCCTTAGGCCTAGTCTTAAGAAACAGGCCTACCTAACATTTATTTTAGGGAAAAGAAACCTGCAAGAAGGAGAAAGGGATAGCTAGAATAGGGTAAATTGTCTCACATAAAAGAGGCAAGAGAAAGCTGTTACAATGGAGGTGAAGAGCAGGAAGGTGAGAGGAAATGGGTCAACCTTACTCTCACTGGACTTGGCTTAATGAGGGAATAACATACACACTCAGTTGGGTATCTTACCATATAGGAAAGTAGGGGGGAAGGGATAAGAGTGGGGATGATAGAAAAAAGGGCAGATTGGGGGAGAGGGTGGGTGGTCAGAAGCAAACACTTTTGAAAAGGGATAGGGGTCAAAGGAGAAAATAGAATAAATGGGGTGTGTGATAGGATGGAGGGAAACATAGCTAATTTTTCACAATATGACTACTATGGAAATATTTTTGCATAATTTATACATGTATCACCTATATTGAATTACTTGTCTAGCCAGTGGGGGTGGATCAGGAGAGAAGAAGGGAGAGAATCTGGAGCTCAAAGTTAAAAAAAAAACGTTAAAATTTTGTTTTTACATGCAACTGGGAAATAAGATACACAGGCAATGGGGTATAGAAATCCATCTTACCCTACTAGAAAGTAAGGGAGAAGGGGATAACGGAAGGGATAGGGGAGATATATGATAACGCAGACTTGGGGAAGGAGTTATCAGTATATTGCCATCTTGGGGTAGGGAGTAGGGGAGATATGTGGAGAAAATTTGGAACTCAAAATCTTTTGGAAATAAGTGTTTCAAACTAAAAATAAATAAATTATGGAAGAAAAAGAGCATTTCATTCAAAAAAGTATTTATCAAACTTCTACTATGTGTTCTACATTTCATTAATTATTTTTGTTTTGGAACATCACAGAAGTACGAAAGACTGACTCTGCCTTTATGTAGTTTTATACTTGAACTATGGGACAAAGGTAGACTGCTTGAATGAATAAATAATGAGAGACAAATATAATTAAAGTGACCTTAGTCTGAGAGTTCTATAGGAGTTCAAAAAGGGAAAACAGTAATGTTGACTAGAGTAGCCGTTTTGGTAGAGGAGGCAGACTAAAATGAGGAGATGCAGATTTTAAGGAAAGAAAAATAAATGATGGCAAAACAATTACCACATAGATATAAAAACCATATACATGTATGTATGTACATGTACATACATACATATTACACATATCTATGTATTACTTCATTGCTCCAAGGATCTGTGATTTCTTCAGTTCTGGGTTTCCTTTCACTGAAACAGATCACAACTGCTCTATGAGTTAGTCAATGGTCTCCTGGAGCGTAATGGCTGAAAATGTAGCCTCCTGCTGCCAACCTAGTGGTGAGCATCTCTGAATTTCATTAGGCTATTCTTCAGACTACAGACATATGGTCTGTCACTGGGCCAATCGTCAAAGACCTGCCAGGACTTGTATTCTGCTGTTATATAGCCTTGGAGAACCCAGGGTCTCCTAGTGACGATGAAGCATTGGATTAGGATTGCAGTAGAGGAAGTATAGATTTCATTATAATTAATCAGGGAATCAACAAACAATGAAATCACAGAATAAATTACATGTGTCCCAGTAGAACGTAAATTCTCTGAGAGGGCAATGACTGTTTTGTTTTTGCCTTTGTATTGCCAAGGCCTAACTAGCCCTGGCCAACTCTGCTGAAAGATGAGCTTAGAATGTTTAAAGCCACTCTGTTTGGAAACGGGCAGTTGTCTTGCTTTCATACATCTAGTGATTTGACTTTAGAGTATTATTTTTGAATTTTTATTTTTTTTCTTGTAAATAAAAGCAGGAAATATTCATGTTCTATGGTGTTTGGAGACAGGAGGTGAAAGGGAAAGAAGAAAGCGAGATGCAGGATCAGTACCTAAGGAAAATGCTGGTAGCAATAACCGAATTTAGAGATTGCTGATCAGGGTCTGAGTGTAATAAATCCGTGGGCCCAGTGCACTGGTTCAAAGTCTGGTTTGGGAGTGAAAGGACCTAGGAGGCAGGATTCCAATGTTCACAGAAGTAAAAATCAGAGAAAGAGGAAAGCTAGCTCAGAGTAGAAGATGGCAGAGCAGAAGGAAGCAATGCAGCTGAACTCTGATCTAAAAGACTTTCAAATAGATAGATAAAACACACCAGATCAAATTCTGATGGGGACATTCAAAAAACAGAGAGTCCTTTGTCTGGTCCAGATGGGCATAAGGAGACATAGAGATATGCAGATATTAGGTAAAGGGTTAGAGAAGGAGCATGTAGTCAGTGTACTTGGGTAATGAGAGAAAGGCACAAAAGCAGGTCTTGACCCATACTTGGGCCCTGCAGACCCAAGCCAGGGCAGTCCTATAGGGAAAAGTGCCAGCTGGCAGCTCTGTCACCCACCTTATTCTGGGTCACAGATTTGGAACAGAGTGAGGAGACATGTACCCATTTCAGCTGTGGCATTTCTGTACTCAAGTAGGGAGATCCCTAGCAGCGTACTGAAAAAAAGAGAAAGCTCAGAAAGGAGCAGCAGCAGCAGTGGTATGATTCAGACCCAAAGGTCAGAGCAGGGTCTCACTTACACTATCTATCCCAGGCTACAGAGGAATAATAAAGACAGGAAATCTAGACCAAAGGTGAGCCTACAATTCTGCCATGCTGAACCCACACAGCTTTCTGGCTGGCTCATAGGCATGGAGCCTAGCAGAACTCTAAGCTTACACAGACCGAAACCCAGATCAGGAATTTGCAGACCTCACACTAGGGACAGACATCAGATTCTTCCATGGATCAAAACACTCCAGGAACACTGAAAGTTTGCAAGTCCCCCCTCTTTCTCTGAGATCCTGGAATAACACAAGAAATCTATGAGGATCAACCTAGACCTTCCCTCCAGAAGTGAGGCAGAGCCCAGCCCTAATGTAAAAACCAGCTGGGAAGTAGATTGGAAGAAGAGGAAAACAAAAAAGAGCCACACCAGGGGAGGCTAGGTGGTGCAGTGAATAGAGCACTGGCCCTGGAGTCAGGAGGACCTGAGTTCAAATCTGACCTCAGACACTTAACACAAAACTAGTCACGTGACCTTGGGCAAGTCACTTAACCCCAATTGCTCTGCCTTTCCTCCTCCAAAAAGCGAAAAAAAAAACCCAAAACAAAAAAGAGTTATTAAAGTGACTGAGATGCTTCAGGTACAAATATAAAAGAAAGAGTAACTGAAAAAAATCTAGAAGGAAAGCCCCTGAGAAAAACCACAGCTTGGGCACAAAGTCAACTAGAATTTCTGGAAGAAATGAGCATGAGCTTGAAATGTTTTCATAAATGAAAGAAGAGAATTCGAGGAAACAATCAGAAGAGAAATGAGAGCTATGGAAGAGAAAGGAAACAGTTCAGGGTCCAAATATAAATGTACCTTGAAGTAGTTCCAGAAAAGGACCTAAGATTCCTTTACTGTGGTCCATTATTTACTTTTTAACAAGTTTCTGTCTCAGGGAAAGGGTGTCCCTTCTCCTTGCTTAGCTTGACCACTCTGTCTATTGCTGTTTCTCTATCCCCTCCCACCATTTCTTACATCCATCAGTCATCTTTATTCTCTCATCTTTCTCTCTACTGGTTCCTTCTCTGAAGCCAACAATGATGGTAGCAGTTAACATCTATACCAGGTTTACCGAGTCATTCACTCACATTCTCTCTGTAAGACAGGTAACTCAGTATTCCCATCTCAACAAGCATTCATGACATGCTTAGGTTGAGTAGAACACTGTGTCTTTGGTTCTGGGGATACGAAGAAGAGAAATGACACAGGTTCTACCCTCAGGGGGTTCAGTGCTCTTTTCTTTCTGTCTCAAGGGCTAAGGTGACCCTTCTATTTCTACGGTTCTAGTCATTCTATTACTGAGATATCACAGGGTCACAAGTAAGTGTCATACTTGAAAGGAAACCTTTCAAGTAGAGGAATCAGGAAAGGCTTCATGGAGGTGATGGTGGTTTAGCTCAGGCCTGAGGTGAGGATTTCAATGGGTAAGGATGAGAGGACATTTTAAGGTACAAGGAAAGGGGTGAAGAAGGCTGTAATGATAGGGAATTTGAAGATCCTCCCTGCCCCCTTAATAAGCTTAAGTGAATTTGAGGACCTTCCCTGATTTGAAAATATACTCTGCCCCCTAATAGGCTGCTTGTGGTCACATGGAACCTGTGGTGGGAGACTTGTTCTTCAGAAACATCCACACCTTGTTACTTTGTAATTGGGCACCGGGTCACAAGAGTTGTGATGTTCTCTGACCCCAGGGAAGGCTATATAAACTCTGATGTGAGGTTTTGCTTTGGGGCTCACTCACGGGAAGAGTTGTATGATTTGGTTAGATGAGACGCTGGCAGCTGTTAAGCCCCCCAGCTTTGAAAACCCAGATGTTGGTGCTTCTCTCTGATGACTATGTATGTGATGGGCAGATGGCTACATGCCCTGTGTGTTGCTGTACTGAATTGTTCTTTTCTCAGTCTATTTTTGTGTGCTTGTAACTTGTTTGTATTCTCTGAAGTTCAGGGTGCTGTCTTTTCCCCCTGTACTAGGTAAATGATATGTGTTTGATTAAAGTAAGCTTGTTAACCTTTTTTGAGTTGCTTTCCTTTAGAAAAGCAGATCTGAGAACCTGTGCTGGCAGCCAGGGTATGCTGGGGTGCTTGCTTCCACAAAGGGTAATGCTGTGGTGGGGGCTTTGACCACCTCAAAACTGTTGGGTTTTCATGATGTGTTGTAGCAGAACCATATCAAAGAATTCAGTCAGATCAACTCTAATCCAAATATAGCCATTTATTGAGAATGACACCTCTCATGAAGCAGACTAAGTTCTAAGAGGAACCAGCAACTTCGGAGAAAGCAAGATGGATTTTTATAGGGTAAAGATGCTGATTACACAACAGAAATTTACACAGAATATAGGAATATGATGAATATTAAAAAGGCAGGAGGAGTTTATTAAGCAATTAGGTAATGGAGGAGGGGCTATAGTTTGGTGGTTAAATATCCTGGCCATGCTGCCCTCCAACTGGCTAGCTACTCTGGTCCTGTCTGGTTAAGACAGATAGTTCAGTATTGTGGTCCTGTCTTGGACTAGATGGATTATATTATTATGATTGAATATAAGGAAACACCCGTTCCTGTAGGAATGGGTCTGGGGACAGTGACTAGGTAAAGGCAGTAGCAGCGTTCCCATCATATGGACACACCTGCTGTTTCTGTGGCAACTATGTTGCCTATTGTTCTAGAGAGCAGTGAAGCACATGAAGAAGTTAGAACTTTGGCAGGGGGGGCTATAATGAAATTAAAATATTGAGACTGAGGGCAGTTTTATTAGGATTCCATCAGTAAAGTAGGGTGGCCTCATAGATACACAGAGGCAGCAGGTATAAGGAAAATCTGGAGAACATTGAATAGATATTTTGTTTGGAATGTAGAATTTTTGAGTGGGACGATGTGAGATGTTGATGGGAAATTAGATTTGAGTCATATTGTAGGAGACTCTAAATACCAGACTCAGTAGTTTTCAACTCAAAGGCAATAGGGAGCCAATGAAGATTTTTGAACAGGAAAGTAAAGAGTTCAGGCAACTTAATGTATAACAGAAAAAAATGACTTGGGTCTGAAGGAAGGACTGAAGAGAGGAGACATGGAAAGTAGCAAGGGAATATAGAAGACTAGTAACAGTAAACTAAGCAAGAGGTGATAAGTATCCGAACTAGAGGAGTATTAGTGAGTAGAGAGGAGGTGAAGGAAAACACATGGTAAGGAAGTTAAATAAACCCAGTTTTGCAACTAAGTGAATATGGAATGTGAGAAAGTGGGCAAACAAGAAAATATGATCACAAGTTTGTAAGCTAAGGAGGCTGAGTATGAAAAAGCCATCAACAAAAATAGTCACGTTGGAAGAAACAAACAGATTTATAGGAAGCTATATTCAGCTGAAAACACACTAAATGGGAGATACTGGTTGAATATCCAGTAGAAAGTGGGAGCTGAAGGATTTGATTTCAGAAGATAGATTAGGGTAAAATGTAGAGATTTGGAAGCCATTTACATAGCGGTAAGAAATGAAAACATGGAATAGAGGAAGAACTCTATGGGAAAGCATAGAAAAAGAAAAGAGAAATGATAAAATAATCTAGATACCAGTAATAGTTTAAATGTAACAAATTTTTAGTAAAGTGGAATGAGCCCTGACTTTGTCTTCATATTCTGGATTTTGAGTTGCAGATATTAGTTTGGCTTAAATAATTCCATTTAAAAACTGTCCATTTCCATTGTGCAAATCAAGGAAACATAGACCTCTTATCTGTAGGTGTCTTTTCTTTTTTTCATGCACTCTGTACTCTTATGTCCAGAAAGATGTTATCTAGCTGTTAAAGTTAACCTAGTTCCAGGGACCCTTACATAGCTCTTAAACTCATGCACTCGCTTCAGTGTGCATTTTATGATAGGAGACATAAATTCAGATATTGTGGAAAAGTATGAATCTAAGAGATATCCTGACTTCCTCCCTTGAGCAGTCTACTGACCAGAGAGGACTCCACTCTGAGGCCAGACCTCTAGGGATGATGATAACCTACCTAAATTCTTCTCCAAATAGTTAACAAATTCCCATTTGGTCTTAACCTTCCCATTCCAGTGATTCTGAACCCACAGCTCTCATTCAAACCTCATTCTCTATTCCTCACTGATTGTTTTCTTGTCTCCTGTCCCACTCAATCCAACCACCTTCAATCTTCCACTGTAAAGCTACTCACCCTACATTAAAGCTACTTTCTGTTTTTCCCTTTGAAATTCTTATACCATAGGTGACAAAATTGCTGGCATAAAAGTTCCTTTCTCACACCTTCTTTATTCTGGCTCTCACTGGGTCCCTCTTTATCACACAGTCTTTCTGGCCGCCATTTGCAGCAGTGGTTGCACTATCACTCATTCCCTACCTGCCCTGACCAGTTGAGATGGGGGAACTGGAATAATACTCTTTACTCTGCATTTCCACAGCCCCAACTCACCCTCTGCCACTATTACTTAGTAATCTCTCTTCTTCTTATGTTCATGTAATCCATACCTATCAATCAATTAAAATTCTGGTATCTGTTGTCTACCTCAAGGACATTGCTCTTCTTTCCTCTATGAGTTCAGCAACTAACTCACAGTCTTGCCTTTTACTCCAACTCCTCATGTCATCCTAAGGGACTGCAATATACAAATTGATACTTCTGCAAATACCCCAATATCCCAGTTTCTCAAACTACGCATTTTCCAGGATCTATTCCTTTACCTTACCTTACCTAGAGGTTTATCTCCCCTAGATGATGGTTAAACCTTAAAATTATCATCAGTTACAAATGTTCATATGTTCATGTTCAATGTTCATGAACCTTAAAAATCCCTTATCTGATCACAACTTGTTGACCTACCTTCCCTCTGCCTTGCAACTCTAAACCCTGTTCTTCATATCCTCCAGTCCCTATAGCCCTCACTTCTTTTCACACCATCACCCTCACACTGACTATGCTCTCCTTATCTTGAGTCCTTGGTGAATCATTTTACCTCTAAATATTCGTCTTTTTTAAAGTGCTTTTTCCTATTACTAACCATGTCATGCCAAACCAAAACTTCATCTTGCTCCCACTGTCCCCTGACTTCATTCTGCTAAATGAAGCTGGAGAAAAACATGAAAGTGTGCTGACTGCATCCACTACAAACTTATGTAACATCACCTCAATGGAACCCTTACTGCAGTAGGGCAGTCCCTTTTCTACTCCTTTAATTGACTCACTTTTTTACTCACTGCAACAGTTTTCAAAATCTTTGCATTCCCTTTCAAATCTTCTCTAGCTCACTTTCCCCCATTCTCTCAACTTTGAATGTTGCCTTATTTCATTGAAAAGATTGATGTCATTTGCAGAGGGTTCCATCCTCTTCCCTCCTCCTCATCTCTCATTATTCAGATGCTTTCTGTAGCTCTTTCACCTCTGATTCGCATGAAGTAGTGGCGCTTCTCTTTAATAAGAAAAACCCTTCTATGTGCACAGCTGATTCCACTCAATCAATCTTCTTCAGCAGACTGTCTCCTTGATCATCTCCATTTTCTCACTTGTCTTCTATAGCTTTATCTTCTAGCAGCTTCCCTATTGTCTACAAAACATGCCAAATGTCTCCTCCACATCTCCCAAAACCCCCAAACAAAACAAAAATCCCCAAACCATCACTTAAACCATATAAACCTGTTAGCTATGTACCGTATCTTTCCTTGCTTTTCTCACTAAAGTCCTTAAGAAAACTGTCTCCAGTTGGAGATGCCTCCAATTCCTTTCACCTCACTCTCTGAACTCTGTAGTTAGGCTTCCAACCTCATCATTCAAAGAAACTGCTCTCTCCAGACTTAACAATGTTCTTTTAACTGTCAAATGTTATGACCTTGTCTCAATCCTCATCACTCTTGACCTCTCTAAAGCCTTTGACATTGTTAATCAGTCTCTTCTCTAGGATATTCCTTTTTCTTTAGGTTGCCATGACACTACTCTATCCTCTGTCCTACTGGTCTGGTCACTCTTACTTAGTTTTCTTTGCTGTATATTCAGTCAGGTCATGCTTATTATCAGTTAATATTCCCCAAGGCTCTTTCTTGGGCCATATCATTTTCTCCCGCTCTAGTATTTCATTTGGAGCTCATCAGCTCCCATCAGCTCATTAGTTCAACTATCATCTCCATGCAGATGCTTTTTAAATCCCCTTATCCAGTTCTAACCTTTCTCCTAAACTTTAGTCTCACACATTCAGTTACCTGTCGGATATCTGAAATTGAATGTCCCATTGAAATTATAAATTCAAGATGTCCAAAATTAAAATCTTTTTCCTTCTCCCCAACTTTCCCCTCTTTCTAACATCCCTATCACTAAATAAGGGGCCTCCATCCTTCTAGTCACCCTGCCTTGCAACCTATATATTGTAATGCCAAGCAAAGGCAACTTCCAAGATTCGGATTACCAGCATAGCAAACCCCATTTATTCAGCCAACATTCACAGAACAGGGAAAATCAAAATACAGTATAACTCAAACATTTCACTAGTAAGTTCTTCATTCAGTCCAGGTACTACTCCACCCCTAGATGGTACATGCTTTTAGTCAAAGTCTCTTCTCAAATGGAGATCAGACTACTCCACCCCTAGAGGGTACAGTCTTTTAGTCAGTCAAAGTCTCTTCTCAAATAGAGAGAGTTCTTCTCAAATGGAGATCAGCTTCCAATCATAAACGAAGTACACTCACAAAAAGGCCAAAGGTTTCCCACCCCTGGACTCAAAGTAATTACAATACCATCCATTAACAACAAGCACTTTCTCAAAAGGGAGCAGGAGAGCACAAAAGGCCATCCACCCTTAAGCCATAACAAGGACAATATAATATCTCAGCATATAAAGGCCAAGGAAGGGCCTGTCTTTCATCTTCACTTGAGGCAAGCCCTCAGCAATCTCAGTTCCTGGGGAGACAAGGGTCAGCAAAGCCAGTGTCCTTATCAAGTCACACTCTGCCTGTAGAACAGTCCCAGAACCCCTGAAAGTATCAGCAGAGCCCCCTTCCAGGATTTCTGTGAACATACAACAAGAAAGTCCTTCTTCAGGGCTTCTGCACCAACAGCCAGGTTCCAAGACCTCTACAACAGCAGCACTGTCCACCATCAGGTGAATCTGGAAAAACAACATCAAAGCAGACAGACAAAATACTGGCACCACAGCCATGCCTCCTCAGTTCTCAGCAGTTCCAGGTGGCAGTCCTCAAAAGTCCTGGGCAGCTCTAATGGGTTCTCAACAGCAACTCAGGCTTCATGATGCTGGACACTGCTCTCCCAAAAGTACTTCTTCTTCTGGCCTTCTCTGGGCTTGAGCCTTTCTTTCCGTTC
>CM053594.1:220966332-220986062 GCA_028646575.1 Pseudocheirus occidentalis | reverse complement strand
CAATCAGACTTCAAGAGGTTTCCCAGAGTATGTACCTCAAAGATTCAAGGAGTGCTCAAAAAAAGGGGGGGTGTCCCAGAGCCTACACCTCATCGCCACAAGTGGGATTCACAAGCTCTGGGTCTTAATGCTCAATCCAAAAGCCAAGTCAATTCAGGTGCATCTCCAAATTACATTACCATTACATATATCTTCCTCATATCCACAAATTCCTTTCAATTCAAACTTCATAATATATCTTATTTACATCCTCTTATCTTCCCTGACCACCATCTGCCATCAACATAGTGCAGATCCTTACCACCTAATGTGGAGATTATTGAAATGGCCTGCCGTTGATCTGCCTGCCACAAGTTTCTCTCCACTTCAGTCCATCTTCCACACAGTTGTCAAAGTAATCTTCTTTATACACAATCCAACCATATCACTGAGTTTAACAATAAAATCCAGTGATTCTTGATTACCTGCAAGACAAAATATAAAATACACTGTCTGGTGGTGAAGGCCCTTCATAATTTGGTCCTTTGCACCTTTCCTGTATTCTTACATGTTACTCCCATTTACTCTACAATCCAGTGACTCTGGCTTCCTTGATCTTCCTTACACAAAACGCTCCATCTCCTAATTCCAGGTATTTTCACTGGCTCTATGTATCTCATGCCTAAAATGCCCCCCTTTCACATCTCCACCTCCTGGCTTCCTTCAAATCTCAGTTAAAATTCTATCTTTTACAAGAAACCTTTCCTGTTCACCTTTAATGTTACTGCCTTCCCTTTGATATCCTATACAATTCTTGTTTGTATATTATTGTTTGCCTCTTATCTCCCCATAAGACTGTGAGCTTCTTGTGATTAAGGACTGTCTTTTGCTTTTCCTGTAACACTAGTGCTTAGCACAGTGCCTGGTGCTTAATTCACAGATAATAAATGCTTGTTGATATAACTTACTGAGTATGTTGAATCTGAGGTGAACCAAATGTAGTTCAGGTTGGAAAAGTATCTCAAGTTGGACAAATACTTTGTGATAAATCTAACAGTTAACAAAAGGATATTTATTTAACCATAGTATGGAAAAGACATTCGAGCAGGGAAAGGATATTCATTAGATACACAGTTTTTATTTAGCTAATTACAACTCTCCTTTGCTGGTGTATGTGATCAGAAATCTGAAGGAAGAGTTATGGCTCCTCATCTATGAGCTATTTTTTAAAGGCAGCCAGGAAGTTACTTCAATGATCTGATTCTTTGACCCCTGAGCTAATTGAGGTTTTGAGGACAGTTTTAATACCTTAAGAAGCAAAGCAAAACAAAACAAAAACCAAAATTCAACCTCATTGTAACCAGAATGGGGTAAGGGCTTAGAAAATTGTTCCTACAAAGTTTCAACAACATATTCAAGTGGAAATGCTTAGCAAACAATCAGAAATTCCTAACTTCAGAGGATTGATCAGAAATAGAGCTGTATCAAAACTGTTTTGATAATGTTGAAGAAGAATGGTACTAGATCAATTGAGACAATGGATGGGGGAAGGAAAAGTCAGCAAGCTCCCTCAATCCCATCCTCACTTTACAGCTGACCTGCCAATTTGTGGCTATGGGGCTATCATGTCAGGGGAGAAACTGTACCTGGGAAGGTCTAATACATGTTGAAGAGAGGGAAGTAACTAGATTAAACACAAAATTGGGAAGTCAGGAGATTCGTGTAGTATCTAATAATGTAGACAAGTGAGTCTCAAGACCTAGGAAGGTAGTGATGTAGTAGAAAAAGTATAGTATTTGTCAAGTCCTGACCTTACCATTAATCACTTAAGTCATGGTAGGCAAGTAACTTAACCTCACTTTCCTCAATTTAGAATGAAGATAATAAATTCATTATTTAATACATGGAAATATTAGAAAATACAACATGTGAATTATTATTATAAAAACTTTGTTAATTCTCCAATGACTGGTCAATATGCACTTTATGAATACGTAGGGTTCTGAACACCCTTACTGTTGGGTTTTCCTGACCTCTGACCCTGACACATCTGAAGATAAGAGAATGGCTCAGAAGGTACAATTAAGGATCAAGCCATGACTAATCTCTGTCCCATACTTCAGGCAGCTCAGTACCATGTCTAGGCACATAAAAAAAGATACATACACAGATTCAAAGGAAAATCTGAAGAGAATTCAATCAGTTAAACATCAAGCATTTAGTTAAGTGCTTACTAACTATCAGGAACTGACACAACCTCTGAGGATATATAGAAAAAAGGTGAAAAAGTCCTTGAACTCAAGAAGCTCACATTCTAATGGAAGAGGAAGTATGTGCACAGTCAGATACAATTCACAATTTGTACAAAATAAATACAAATCTCCAAACTATACTGTATTCTATTTGAGCCCTGGTAGGTATAAGGGGGCATGATGGATCCCAATCTTGACCATTCTGTCCTATCAGCTCAATTTGGGGAGGGGGTAATGAGAGTAGCAGCCAGAAAATTACTGTGCTGTTAGGATTCAGGTTGAGTCAAATAACTGACCAGCTCCATGGCATTCCCTACATTTTGCTTCCTTATATAGCTCAGACTCTTGACATGAATTTCTGCTCCACAAACCAATTTTCCATTTATCTCAACTTCATTCTGTGATATTACCCAACCTAGATTTTTGCTTCTGAGTTGCTTTCTTTCTAATTCTCACCCCTGATCCTGGCCTCTGTTGTCCCAGACAAAGATTGGCTTTCCCCACCCAGGTGTTTGCCTAATTATCAACCCCCCCCTTCCAAATGTCAGCTGGATGTTGAATGAGACCATAGAAATCTCTGCTGTGATGAGGTCTCATCTGTCTACTCTCTCCCTTGTTAAACACTATAAAGTTTTATTTAAGCCAAGTATCAGGAGGCTAATCTCAAAGTCTGGCAGTGAAACCCTGCTAATTCCTGCTCTTTTGTAACAGCTGAGGGCAGTCCCAAAGTAGAAGAAAGACAAGTGTAGCTGCTACTTCCCTGCCCTTGTGCCTCAGCTGCCTTGCTTTCCTCTCTGTGCTGGAGCATCCAAGGCTTTAGCTTCAAGTTTGAAACACACAGTATACCAGCAGATGTATCACTTTTGACAAGTTTGCTGGTAGACATCATTTTTTCTGATACTTTTATCAGCGTGAACTAGCTGATTTATATATTCTCCAAGTAAGTGTTAAAAAGGCATACTTAAAGGCTCTATCTATATAATGAGAAAACTGGTCAGTTGTATCTTGTATCCACTCAATTATCTGGATGTTCTTGCTGAGTTTTAAAAATTAAATGGTAGAATATAGGATTAAAAGATCATTAATAAACATGTAGAAGAAAAAACAGTGATCACCAAGAGCTTAATATGGCTTGATCAAGAACAAGTCATGGCAAGCAATAATGCACAGATATGGATGCAGAAGTGGCTGAATAGCTGAATATATGTGTAAAGCCAAGCACTAGAAGTTTTCCAAAAAAATGTCACTGTGAATAGCTTTTAAGGTTCTGATTATACAGAATAGTCAACACTCTATTCCATAATAAATCAAAGCAAAACATTCACAGTAAATCAAAGTACGGCATTCACAGTGTTACAACTTACCACTGATAATCAAAATATAGCATTCACAATGACATATCAAGGAAAATGGCCACATAGTTTCCGCTACAGTGGTCACAATGTTTTGAACACAGAACAATCATTTAGTAACTCAAGCATTCACATAATTCTTAATTGATTCACAAAGTGCAGTAGTCAAATCTGTATACTCATGGGGCATACTAGGTTACAAATTAATTACTTATTCAGTCATCAATCACTAAGTACAATCATTTAGTCAATCAATCATACTTCATTATGCACTTTTCAATCATCAGAAAATATACAGACCCTTCACCCTGAGGTCACTAGTAAATTTACAATTTCTCACTCAGTACATAGTATCCAAGTAAAGCCTTCTTTCAGCTTGACTCAGGTGGTTTCTCAGATTCCCTGGATCCCCTTATATGGTCCTAGATCCTACCTGGATTCACCAAATTGTCATCTGGGTTCAAAGACAGACAGCTTCCAGGTCCTTGCCCAGACCTCTGCACAGTTCCTGCTCCAAATTGGAGCTCACAGTGTTCAGTCCATCTCAAATCCTTCCCAGTCTCCGTTCCCGGGAAGTTAATAAAGCACACAAACAAGTTCAGAAGTACCAGGATCACAGTCATGCTTCCTCAGTCTTCAGCAGCTCTGGCTGGCCCTCAGGAATCCTTAGCAGCCTCAGCAACTCCAGCTGGCCCTTAGACTCATCAGAAGTTTCAGCTGGTTCCCAAAATCAAAATCACTCCATCTAGGTTTTCAGAATCAAAATCTTTCTCTCAAACCTGGGAGGGGCTTTCTTCTTCAGCCTCCTCTGCTCCTCTTCAGCCTCCACTGAGCCTGCTCCAAGAAAATCTCTCCCTCTCTGGGGCTTTTCTTATATACATACAGCATTAGCGTCCTGTTTTATCCAACTCCTTCCGGTTAAGTAAGCAACAGGAGATAGGAGTTCATACCTTCTGTTTCCCCAACAGAGGCTTGATCAATTACTAAGTGCTAAGTATCTCCTACCTTTGCTAACACGAAAGGATCTTCAAATTAAAATTGCATTACCATTACAATATGCCATCTAGGCAGGATTCCATTCCTCTGCTGAAAGTGGCCCAGGCATCTATAGTTAGGTGTATGAGTTCAGTTAACTTGGTAGTGTATTTTCCAGGTATGTACACATTGATAATGAGGCTGATGCATGAACTGCCACAGTTAGCTCAGTGTTTGGGAGGCTCCAAAGGAGGGTGTGGAAGAGAAGAGGCATTAGACTGACAATCAAACTGAAGGTCCACAGAGCCATGGTGCCAACCTCATTGTTATAAGCCTGTGAAACCTGGAAAAGTCTACCAGCACCATTACCAGGCAACTGAATTGCTTCTATCTGGACTACCTTAGGAAGATTCTGAAGATCACCTGATAGAATAAGGTACCAGACACTAAGGTCCTTACTCTAATGAAACTGTTTCAGTGAGCTTGATTCTGATGGGCTGGTCACATTGTTCAAAAGCAAAATGTATACTTGCCAAAGACAATTGTTACAGAGAACTGACACAGGGCAGGCATTCACATGGTAGTCAGAAGAAGTGATATAAGGACACTTTCAAGGTGTCTCTTAAGAACTTTGTAATTGAATTTGTGACCTGGGAGACACTGTCACAGGATGGCTCAACATAGATGTCCACATCAGAGAAGGTGCTATACTCTATGAGCAGAGAAGAATTGAAATATCTCAAAGGAAATGCAGGATACTCAAATTTCGAGAATCCACCCCAAATGTTCACTCGGACTATTTGTGCCTTGCCTGTGGTGGAGCATTCTGAGCTTATATTGGTCTGGTCAACCACAGCTGGACACGTTGAAACTGACTCTAGCATAGTGATGTCATTTTGATCCTCTTTGTAAAGGAAGGACAACAACAACCAGTTGGGCATATATTGTTTAACATTTTTTTATTGGTGATTTGAATAAAAGGCATACATGAAATGCTCAACAAATTTGCAGGTGATTCAAAGTTTTGAAACATCAATCAATCAATTAGGAAATAATTACTAAGCATCTACTATTTACCAGACACTGTGCTAATCACTAATACTCCAGATGACAGTCAGCATCAAAAAAGATACTGACAATCTAAAATGTCCTGAATATTGGAAGATGAAATTTAATAGTGGGAAAATGCAAAGTCTCATGCTTGGGTTAAATAAATCAGCTTTATATCAAAAGACAGAGGAGAGTGGCCCAACGAGTCTGAAAAAGATTTTGGCCAGTAGTGTGAAGCTGGAGTCAAGAAAGTTAACGTAACCTTTAGACAGCAGTACAAGTCAAAGTGACCAGAAGTAGGGATGTTACAGTTCTCTTGTATGGGTCAAAACACATCTTAAGTACTAGGTCAATTTGGTGTGCCATATTTTAGAAGGATACTGGGAAGTCAGAGAAAGTTCAGAGGAAAGTAAACAGGATAGTTAAGGGCCATTGGAAGAGTGGTTAAAGTAACTGGGAAAGTTTATGGCAGAAAAGAGAAAACCTAGAACAGCATTATGATTTTCTTCATTTATTTAAAGGTTAGTGTGTGAAAGGGTATGAGGCTTATTTTGATTGCCATCAGAGAATAAAATTCCCTGGGTTTTCTTGACAACTGGGTTTTCTTCTACAACTTTACTTTTAATTGTATTTACTCATAAAATATTCCATCTCTCACTTTCATACCACAGCTAGGCATAGGAACACTTTAATGCTGGCTATAGATGAGGATAGAGTAGAAAATGGTTCTCTTGTTTCATTGGTCATAGACACAGTCATAATTAAAAGGTTTTTTAAAAAGATAATTACACTGTCCCCTAAGTCTGAAATGCCCTCACATCATTTCCTACTTTTAATGACCTTACAATTCTTCAAGGCCCAGTATAAATACTCCTACTTCTGTGATATCTTCCCTAATGACCCCCTCTCAGTCTGGAATAAATAATTTCTTCTTTTTTTTTTTAACATTTTGCATTCCTTTACGTACTCATTTTATTCAAATTTATATTACATTTCAAAAATATCTAATCATCAGACTGTAAGCAACTTGAAAGTATGGACTATGTCATATTTATATTTCCTTTCCCAAAGAGTCTGGCAGTTTATTCCATGTAATAGTTTCTTAATATATGTATGCCAAGGTATAAGACAATATGAATGTGTACTCTTTTTGTTTTTTTTAAATCAGTAAAATGCTTCTATTTTTGCTAAATTTTCAATTATTTTTAATATTTTAGAGTATTTTTCATGTCTCATGTATTCTTGTCCTTGCCAAAACCAGCTAACTTTTTGCAACTGCTGAGGGAAAATAAATAATTGCCTCTCTCTTCCTTAAATGTGGCAGTTGACAATGAGTACTTCTTATTCCTATTAGGATCTTCCTAGGTAACACCAGAGACCTTACACACATGTAACATTTTTAGGATTAAAGCACCCAAGAAAATTCATAACATGCAGAGGATAATATTGGGAAAATGAAAACTTAAAGCCATATAATAACCCAAGAAAAAAGGCATTCCAAAAAGAAAAATTCCTTGTAGAAACCTTGGATAACCCATTATAGAGAGATTTCTGCACTGTGCTGAGAACGTTCTTAAATAGAACTTGTTTACATTCTCAGGCATTTACAAGAAGTACTTTTTAAATGATAAAATATCAGTTCTTGAATATATGTAGTTTAGAAGATTTTTGGCAAGAAATCCAGATCACAAGTGGTATTGGATACATGACCTACTTTCCCAGACTCATTTGTCCATTGTTAACCAGCATTTGCCACAATAATAAAGAACAAAATGTGCTACAAGATTCCTGTCTTCCAATGGTATAGTTTCTACTCTAAATGCATTCTCTGCAAAGGTGACACTCCCCCCCTACACCAAGAAAGTAATCTCGGAGTCATTGTTTAACTTGTGAAAACCATTTATTTTAATTAACTTCTCTATAATGTTGTTCATTCATTCATTTATTTGTTGGCTTGCTTGTTTGGTGTTTGGTTTATTTATTTTACAAGACCAATGATTTCATTGGTGTCCAAAGTTACAAATGAAGAACTTACTCTACTAATTCAGACTGTTACCTTCTCTGGAACCTATAGAATTTTTTTTTTAGTTACTTACAGTTTTTTTAAAATGTGTTTTGTTTCTACTTTCTATACCTTCACAGATTACTCCTCCTTTGTGGAGTACCCTTGTAACAAAGTAAAACAGTTAAGTGAAATAATAATATAACATAGGGACCTCATCTGAAAGTGCATGCAACATTTTTCATCTCTATCACTCCCTTTTCAATTAAAAAAAATGAACAGAAATCTATTTTCTCTCTCTTCCCTCATTCACCCTATTGGGAAAATTAATAATTTTTTTTTAACAAATTGCACAGTCAAGCAAAACAAATTCTGCCAATGGTTGGCTCTCTATCTCTGTCTCTGTGTGTGTATGTGTGTGTCTCAAAAATATCTAATCATCAGACCATAAGCTCCTTGAGAGTGTGGACTACGTCTTATTTATATTTCCTTTCCCCAACAGTCTGGCAGTTTATTTCCTATAATAGGTTCTTGATATACTTATGTCTGAGTATAAGACAATATGAATGTGTACTCTTTTCATTGTTTTTTAAAAAATTATATATATATACACACACACACACAAAGTCACACATGCATAATATGCACATACACATATAGGTCACATTCTAAATCCATCATCTTTCTGTAACAATATTTTATCATTGGCCTTCTGGAATCATGAATGGTGAATGTATTGACCATAGTTATCACACCTTTCAAAGTTGTTTTTTTAAAATAGATTTGTCATAGAAATTGTTCTTCTGATTATGTTCATTTTGATTTTCATCAATTTAAAGTACCCCAAATTGTTCATTTATGTGATATTGATATTCCTACAGAAATCATTCTTTTACTTATGCTCACCTCACTCTCATGTCTTTCTATGTCAGCGGTTCTCAATGTGTGGGTCGTGACCCCTTTGGGGTCAAAAGACTCTTTCACAGGGGTGACAGGAGTTGTCTAAGACCATGGGAAAACACATATTTCCAATGGTCTTAGGAACCTCCTCTATCTGTCTCCAGGTAGGTCTGCCCACATGTAGACATACCCATATACAACTATTAAAGGGTCGTGGCATTAGGAAGGTTGAGAACCACTGTTCTATGTCTTTTTAAAATCATCTATGTCTTCATTTTTGTCATCACAATAGCATATCACATGAATATACCAAAGTTATCTAGCCATTCTGCAATTTATGGCTATCCTCTTAGTTTCTCGTTTTGTTACCACAAAATGAGTAGATCTCTGTATGTATGTGCATGTGTATGTGTATGTGCATTTGCATATGTACATGCACATGCATATGTGTATGTGTATGTATGTGTGTGCATATGTGCACACACATTCACACTATACACACATGCATAGATCACATATACATACTCATATATACATGTATGTACTATATGCACACATATATGGATACTATATATACACATACTATATATACAGATATGTATAAAATGTGTGTATATAAACACAATTTTACTCCGTCTTTGGGTTATAGACCTAGCAGTGGTATAGCTGGGTCAAAGGGCATGCACTGTTTAGTAACTTTTTGTTGAGTAGATAGAGTGCCAGACCTGATTGACTTCAGCTGACAGACAAAAGTACTCATCTTTCTGAGTTCAAATATAGCCTCTGACACTTAGTAGCCATGTGACCCTGGGTAAGTCACTTAACATTTTTTGCCGCAGTTTCCTTATCTCTATGATTTGGAGAAGTGGAAAACCACTTCAGTTTCTTTGTCAAGAAAATCCAAAATGGGCTCCTGAGGAGTCAGATATGACTGAAATGATTGTACAACAGCAGCACCCATTACTTTCCAAAATAGTTGGACTCATTTACAGGTAAACTAATTATGTATCAATCTGTGTTTTCTCATAGTCCATTTATATTTGTCATTTTCCATTTTGGTCATCTCTCCTACTTTCATGGGTGTGTGGTACAACCTCAGTCTTTAATGTGTATTTCTCTAAGGATCAGCAATTTGGGGAATTTTTTTTCAAAGGACTATATCATTTATAGTATTAATGGGTGGTCTGGGATTGTCTGAAATGCTAAGTGACTTGCCCAGGGTCACACAGACACCTGATGTTGTGTGGAAGAGATGGATTATGAATCAGGTCTTCTGATTCTGAGGCAAGCTCTCTTTCTGTTATACTATGATGTCTCTGCATGTTATTTTTTCATAGTTTTTGAAAAATAGGAATGGTGTTATAGTAGATAGGGAGTTGGCCTTGGAGCTGTAAGATCTGAATTCAAACCCTGACTCAACTCATACCTGTTGTATCACCATGAGCATGTCTCTTCACTTCGCAATTGTCCTGGGGAACTCCTTGAGGATTGAAGTTACTCATTCCATAAATAAGCAATTAAAGATATGAAACTTGGCATGATTTCTTCATTATTATTTGACTCACAAGGCAGCAACAATAACAACAAAAGCTCACTTGACTATCTCTAACAGAAGAAGCCATGAAACAGAACATTTTTCTTCATCAAATTACTCTTCGAAATACACAGGAGAACTTTGATTACAATTACTCTTGTACATCTAAATCACAATCCATATTCAGTATCTAAAAAACAAAACAAAACAAAAACAACCTTCCATTATTGTCCTACTAATTTATTGACGTAATTCACCAGTAAAAGAAAAATAGTAAATTCTAGCTATGCTTACTGCTTTTTTATTTCTTCTCTTTCAAATGTTTCCTTTCTAGGTGGCCTTTGTAAACCTATAGAAATGTTGTTGTTACTGCAGGGGCATTCCTGATGGCCAGTGTGGTACACTGAACCATTAACTGGAGATAAGAGAATAGGCATTCTCAGATAGTTTTTTCTTGGATGCAGATGCCCCTGTACTTGATGTCATAACCAATGGCATGACATATTTGTTCCTAATAATATCATTTTCAGATGCTATATGTTATAGATTGCTTTGTTTTTATAAAAGAAACAATACCCTTGAACTGGCAAATGCTTATGATTTGGATGCTATGCTAACGCATAGTATATTCTGATCTTGATTGTGTAATGAAGTCTTCATTTTTATGTGTGAGGAAGAAAATCTCATGGCTCATGCAAACAACATTATTCCTAAACCAGCCATACATCATCATACATGCAAAACCCAAGCCTTGGGTGGGAGAGACTGGCAAGTTAGATGAACCACTTCAATTTTCCATCAATCAAATTATAGTTTATTGTTCAGCTGAACTACCTCAGGCAACACAAATCTAAAAACTGTCATTTTGGAAACATTACATTTTTTTCTTGTCACATTATAACCCAAGCCATGATCATAAAAAAAGAATGTCATACCATTACTGACTGTAATACTCCCTAATTTAAGAACAGCTAATTCATCTGTAGTTTGTGCTAGGTGCCTACATTCAGAGCTGGTCACAATATTGGGTTATACTAATCTCATCTCATGGCATTACTACATTTATTATTTCTAAAATAACTGTGATTTTAGAAAAATTCAATTAAGCAGAGGATGGCTGCTTAGAATGGTAGCTTAATGCTCACATAAGAGAGAAGGGCTACAATTTTAGTATCATGCAATATTTCACATTTTTTGTGGGCCCAATAAATTGTTGAAAATTTAATTAAAGATTGGGTCTATGACAACAAAATAAACTCTCCTTCCTATTCTTTGCAGCAGAGAGAGAGAGAGAGAGAGAGAGAGAGAGAGAGAGAGAGAGAGAGAGAGAGAGAGAGAGAGAGAGAGATTCATCTGTCTTCATAAGCCTCAAAAAGTTAAAAAAACTAATCTTGGAAACATTAAAAATCTGATTGCATTCTTTCACTCACAAGTGTATCAATGCCCTTTATGACATTTACCCTATGAAGCTCCTCTTAAGTTGAGAAATAACCATAGAATGCCAGATAATCTTAAAAAGCTTTTTTTCTCAGTTCATCTCAGATGCTTAAAACAGGCTGATGCCATTTCTAGAACTAGACATATTTAGTAGGGATGCACAAGACCTCAACGATTGCATTTTCTTAGGCTGTTTTCTTTGTGATTCGAGGAGGAGGGAAATGTGACAAAATAAATTTTATTTGCAAAATATGATTTCTTCAAAAGAGAAGGTAATATTGGAGTAAAGAAAGAGTCTTGTTAGAAGCATGGCATTTTCCAGTCAGTATAGAGCTATATTTATGCTACAAATGTGTTCATGATTACCTGATGAAGGCATAAACCTGCTTAAGATATAACACTCATAAATAATACATGCTAAAGCCCAAAGATAATCAGACACGTTATAAGAATATACCTTCCCTGCACAAATGTATGTCAATGCTACAATTCATGAAACTCCACTTAATTGACTACCTGATAAAGGAATAAACCTGCTAAAGGAATAGATTTACTGTGCACTGAGGCAATGCCTTTAAGAGGTCTCCACTGAATAAAAAGCTAGTTCCATTGGCTGAGCGGAGATATGTTCTCCAACGCGTGGGGACTTATTAACTGAACTTTTATGTGCCTTTTATGCACCATTTATTTTTTAAAAATCAGGAATTTTCATGATCGCAATTACTTAGGCACCAAAGTCATGTGAAATTCCTGTGGTTGGTATCACAGAATCCACCCTGAAAAAGAACCCTAACCTCATTTAAACACCTCAGGAGTATAGGAGGGAGAGGAGGAAGTGGAAGTAACACCAGAGGAGGTGTATATGGCTCCCGTGAAGGCTGTGGGTTTGCTTCGAAAATGAAGCTTGAATGGTCTTTAACTTAACTCTTTTTTTGCCCGTAGCTAGGGGAAGTATAAATGATGATTGTGTATATGTACATATTTGTGAGTATGCACGTGTGTGTGCATGCATATGCGTGTGTTCATGTTCAAAGCTCTGCTTTATATATGAATGCATATATCTACTACTTAAAGAAAAAAAAGAGAGATCATATAAAATATATCCTCTTGAAGAGCACCAAATCTATTACTACCTAGATATGCTTGGTTTTGCTGGATTGTTCAAGGGTGGTCCTGATTTTAGGGTTATTGTTATTATTACACATACCATTCTAAAACTTATGTGTTTGGAATCATTGCAGATGAATCTGTTTTTAGACTGCTAATATTATTTTGTTTAAAAATCGTGGCATGCTTTCTCTCTAAACAGGCTTTTTAGGCTTAGTTTGTAACAACTCCCCCAGCCACCTCCCACATTAACTACAGTTGTTTTTTATTATTATTATTATTTTCCTGAAGGAAACAATTTTTTATTCCCTTGAGATACACATTTCTTTTCATAGATGAAACTGGAGATCCAACACTGCTGTATATAATCCTCACTTCCATGTTGTCCATTCACTGAATGGATGAGGTTGAAGGAGATAAAGGAAAGGGCCACCATGTTCTAGAAAAAATAGGAATTCAATTTCTCAGTTTGTTGTATTTTTAACCAAATTATTCATTATTCATGTGACAATATATCTAATTTCAGTATGCATGTAAATATCTCCCCCCCCCCATTTTACCAAGAATTTTGTGGGTTTTTTCCCTTGCTCTGAAGTTAATTTCTAGCAATGGAAGCATGAGTCTAGATCTTCATTGGAAGTCAGATTTTAGTTTGGTATTGTCATTTAACTAAGGCGTTTATCAAAGTTGCACAATTAAATTCAAAAGCTACATTACAATGATATTAAAAGATGAGACAAAACAGACAGTAGAAAGAAAATTCTGAGTCTTTTGATATCCTTTTCTTAATTAGATTCCTACCCTCTTCACCAAACATCCTACAACCTCTCTCCAGCATTTGCCAATGGTCACTAGAAAAAAATCTTATATAAATGTTAGCTCTTATTTTAAGAATAGACTTCAGATTAATGCCAAAAAATTACTCCTCAAAATTCTCAGCAAGAATTCAAAATAGTTTCAGGACTTCAAATGAATTTATTAAAATATGGTCACTTTTTTAGTGTGTTTTTAGGTGGGAGTTAATGGTAGTAGCCAATCAATAACCCTCCCTCCACTTAATGAAATATCCTGGGTCAAGATATCTTCAGCAGATGAGAGCACATCTATTGAATCAATGAAATAATCAAAGGGTATTGAATTAAGTATGAACAACTTGGTTAATCATTTTGGGAAAAAATCTCTATGGGCAGCTAGGTGGCGCAGCAGATAGAGTACGGGACCTGGCGTTAGGAAGACTCTTCTTCGTGAGTTCAAATGTGATCTCAGACACTTATTAGTTGTGAGACTCTAGGCAAGTCACTTAATTCTGTTTACTTCAGTTCCTCAACTAAAGTAAGCTGGAGAAAGAAACAGCAAGACCCTCTAGTATATTTGCCAAGAAAACCCCAGATGGGACCATGAAGATTTGGACAAGACTACAATGATTCAACACAATGTCTCTAGGCATTGGATAAAATGAAAATGATTACATTGGCTAAAATGAAATGATTACATCCAGAACGTCTCTTGGGCTTGGCTAAAGAGACTCAGCAATGTCACATACATTTTGGATAAAAGAGTGAGTCAGTAACAAATCCCATATTTCAGTATCTGGCCAGTCCTTCTGAGAGGAGCCTAGACAAGGCCATGAGGCTGGATCACTGCAAGGATGGGGAAGGGATAAAAACTTCTCTCTCCTTCTCTACTCCTTGCCCAAAATAGGAACTTGTGAATCTCAGCAGCGTAGATGATTTAGACTTCTCATCAGCCTTCTAGCAACATCCTAAGCAAAGCAATGGCTCACACTAGTGCCTGCAATAGAAGCTAAGGGATAGCAGACATACTGAGGAAAGGCAGCTTCAGGATTCAGCAAAAAGTCCAGAAGAAGGCTATAATATACCTACTGATGAATGAAGGAGTTAAAAGGCATTGCCAAGTACTCTGCTGAGTGTTAGGGATTCAAATCAAAAGGCACAACAGCTTATGCCATTTAGGAGTTCACATTTTAATAGATGGAGATCAAACCTATATAGAAAGTTTTAGTTGTAAATCAGATAGAAATGTCTAGTGGTTCACAGGGTGCATAGTCAAAGCAGATACTAATTTGCATTCTTTAATATTTCTACTTCCGACCTTGTATTTGCTCCTGATTTTTAATGGTGTTACGGACTTTGGGGCTGAGAACTTTCTTTTCTGGGTGTTTAGTCTCTGTGGTACCTGAAAGAATGGGGGCTTTAAGTACTCTGACAAATAATTGCCAGGTCACATCTCTGTGATTGCTTCCTAGGATGATGACAGTCGGTCAGTCAACAAGCCTTTTATTAAGCATCTGCTTTGTGCCAAGCTTTATGCTAAACACTGAGAATACAAAAAGAAAAGGAAAAAAAGCAAAAAGAAGTTCCTGATTTCAAGGAACTCACAGCCTGGGGCTCTTGTGATTATTTTCCCATTGGTGGCAGTTGGTCAGTTGGTATTGGTGGTGATGGGAAGGAAGATGAGCTCTGTCTCCCCAGGGATTGTTGGAGCTAGGTCCAGACCTGGGATGGTAGTCCAGGGTAGAACGGTCAAACATGATACCCAATCTGCAACACTCCTGAATGTGACATACCACATTAAAATGTAATTGAGAAATATGTAACAAAATCAATGAAAATGAAATGAAACATAGATAATATTAGGTTTTAAAACCAAGTCAGCATGTGAGATCCACAGGTATGAATTAGTGGCCCTGGTTGCTATCTAAGCTTAACTTCCTACCCCCTCCACTTGTAAGGAGGCAGTTACTCCCAAGGGTCTTGAGTTATCTCTTTTGAAGTCTAAGAGGAGGTCATGTCTGTGGTTTGGCACATGCGTGTCCTGTCTCTCTTTCAGGGCGCTTTATTGCTTTATCACACAAATGTGAGAAAAGTTCTTCTACAAACAAGGACTTATGAGTTATTGTAAGAATTCTTTAAGGTTGGGTCTACTTTACCTGTACTTAATCAGTTTCTACAAGCATGATTCCCTCACTGATACAAATTATTTGGCCAGACAAGTTTTAGAAATGGTTATTTATCACAGTAGTATAGTAACAGTTGATACAAAACTTTCCCCAAAATCAAGGTTTCTGTTATTATCACACTTGTAGACACTGATGGACTATAGAGAAAGAGAAACATATTTCATACTCCCTAGTGTTTACTCCTAGAAACCTTAGGGGTACTGTACCTGGCAGGGACTTGCCCCTTTAGTGTCACGAAGCAGTTATAAAAGTTAATTTAGTCACAATTGCTGAAATTCTAAGCACTCAATTAGAATAGTTTTTTTTTTGCTTTGATTCCATTTTTATGAAACAATACGACTGATTAGTATGGCATTTTAGTGGTCAGGCTTCATCAAATACGTGACTATTTAATTAGTAGCATAATAAGTAGTAATTCATCTAGTTCCTCTTTGTAATATTACCTTTCTATATTCCCCTGCTATATCATTAGACTAAATGAATGAAAACTATACTTTCCATTAAAACATTTAGTGTTTATTGATAGACAAGATTTTTATGGAAACATAGCAAAAGCCATCTTAAAGAAATATGTTTCAACATACTGAAAAAGGCCTAAATAAAGACAGGATCACTATAACACATGGGACAACAAGGTCAATGAAGACCGTGATCACAAGCAAAAAACTTTGACAAGAAAAATTGCTACATAAATTGTATGTCTAACATAATCAGATTTGAAGTCTGATCTAAACTGTCTCTAAAAGGGTAAGATGAATAAGAAACCAGTCAGTAAATATGAGTTTTATTGAAATTCAGGAAATTGATATGAATTTCAGCAAGATTTTTCTAAAACTAAATTCCTAACTGACAACTAAATAGTGAAAAAGTAATATACTAATTGAAAAGTGTGATACACAAAATGAAAATGTTGATAGGTCAATAACTAATATATAGCTATCTCTTGCTATAATTCATTACTTTCCACTCAGTTATGACTTTGGGTATATAAAATGGTAATTTCTAGCTTGTCACTCTAGCAAATGGTCTTAAGAATGAATCTTGATGGTGATTTCTAGACATTCAAATATTTGTTCCAGCTCAATTTCCTCTTAAATCATGAACTGCTCAATACTGATTGTTGATACCATAGGTGAAGGCCAAGTCAGGAACAAAATAATATCTTACCCCATTCATCCTTTCAGACTTTCTAAGAGGGTTGGACTTTAACATGTAATGTCTGACTTTTATTCAGATGGGGTCAGAAAAAAAAAGACAGGATGGAAAGGAACTTCTGCTATGCCATTATTATTGCAAATCTACAAAAAAGCAACAATAATCACTTATTAGGATGTGCTCTCTTGTCCAATTATAATCTGTCAGTCTCATTGAGGCAATATAAAATTATCTTATGCGATGCAACTGAATGAAATAGGCATAGCAGAGTTGAAACATTTTGGCCATTGACTGATCTACTGGGTTCTATTTTTTTTTCCTGTCTCTATGGTATCATAGACCCTTCAGGGCTAAGATGTATCTTTTTTCATGTCTTCCTTCTTGTTACCTATTATGACATTAATACACAGTGAACATTTTTTGAATGATTTTGGTTGACTGACCTTTTAACTATGAGGAATCTTGGAAGACAAAGGCCTAGGGAAATCATCCCTATTGTCCTAGGAGAAGGAAATTGCTTCTTCCTAAATCTATTTCTTTCTATCCTTTTCCTTTGTTCATCATTTACTTCCATTGAACATTTACTTAATGGCAATAGCAGATGGATTATCATTCAGAAAATGCACCCTTTCTAATAGATTTCTCCAAATTCTTGCATGAAATTAAAAAATTAAATGCATTTTTGTTGTTGTTGGAGGAACTATAATTATGGGGAATTCTACTATATGCTCCTATGCCAAAATATTTCCATACTTCCAGGCTAAAAGTGCCATTGAGAAAACTGTTGGGCAGTAGTGAAACTTGCTTTTTAATTCAAAGTATTTTTAATGAGTCATGATCATCCTATAAAAAGTAATGAACAGTATGTCAGCATAAAATTGTATTTCTAGAGGAGATTTTAAGAATATGAAGGAGGAAATCATGTTAAAATAATGCCACACAACAACCAATATGATATGATATTATACAATATGATGTGATAGAAGAGAGTAGAATAGGTCAATTAGTAAGCATTTATTGAGCACCTCTTATATACCAGACCCTCCAATAAGCACTTGGAATACAAAGAAAGGCAAAAGACAGTTTCTGTCCTCGAAGAGTTTACTCTAATTTGTAATACAATACAACACAACATTACATAATGAAACTTTATACAATATGATATAGTGTGCTCTAATATGACATGATACAATAACGTAAGATGTGCCATGACATATTAGTCTGACGCGATATGACATAATAATCTATAATATTATGTAATACAACAAAAATTTATGAAGCATCTGTCTATTCAGAGCATTATGTTAGGTACTGGTATATATACAAAGATTAGTTCAGGAATCAGATATGATTCCTGCCTTTGAGGAACTTAGAGTCTAACAGTGTCAGAAGACACTAATAGGGATAAATAGACATTACAAAAGAAAATGCTTTTATGGAAGAGGTTATTATCAGTTCAAGGGGAATTAGAACAAACTTCCTCAAGGAACTATAATTTTAGAAGATTTTTAAATGATTGACAGAAGTTCAAAAGACAAAGATGGGAAGGATTCGCACTTTAGACAAAGAAACAGTTTGAACAAAAGCACATTGTGTGTTGACATACTGTTTGTGCATTTGTATGGAGAGGTTTCCATTTTGTTTAGAGTAATAGAATGCTGCCCACCTTCTGGGGACCTAACTTAACAGTGTCAATAGTAGTTGTGATGAAGACCCCTAGATTCTACAATTGGGTATAGCTATGTGATAAAATAAAGGGAAGGTTTAAGATAAAATCAGTTACAAAAAAATTGGGAAACTAGGAGAATGGTAGTAGTACAGATAAGAATAGTGAAACCAGAAAGAGGCTAAAGGGAAAGAAAATGAGGTCACTTTTAGATATCTTGAGTTTGAGGTACCCAAGGAGCATCCAGGTGGAAAAGTCCTTTTAGACAGTACTATGACTGGAACTCACAAAGGAGACCAAGATTAGCTACAGATTTGGAAATGAACAGTATGGAGGAGGAAATTGAATCCATGGAACTAGATGAAATTGCCGGGAGAGAAAGTGTAGATAAAGGAGAGAAGAGAGTCAAGGATGGAAAATCTATGGAGAATATTCATATGAAGGATGGAAAGTCTAGGGAGAATATTATTATGAATAGGTCAGGAAAGGATGAGGAGTAACTTTTGTTGAAATTTTTCCTTTCTTTTAAAAAATATTCTGTTTTATGAGGGATGACTTCCTAGGAGTTTGAAGGATGAATGATCCATTAGCAACTGTGGCTGATAAAAAGCTAAACAAACAGTAAATTAATTTTGAAAATTAAAAAAAGAAAAAAAATTAAGTTTGAGTAGAGTGGATAGGATAAGGGGTTCAAAGCTAAGCTTATTTTTAGGATTCAGAAGTCTGAGTAAGTTTGCAATTACATTAGAAGGAACCAGAGGCCAAATAGGAAAATGTAAAGTTGCAATAGAAATAGGAAATACCTACTGAGCAACATGGTAAAAATGGGGAAAAGAAATGGGTAGAGAACTTAAGTATCTGTAATTTATAAATAGCTATAGTTGTATCATTTATATGATGCATGGCATATCAGTCTGCTTTTCTCTCTAGCCTCTAGCACAGTGCACAAGAGGTTAAGTAATTTTTTTCAGGATCATCCAGGAAGTATGTGCTCAAGGTAGGATGTAATCTCAGGTCTTTCTGACTCAGAGGCCCCAATTTATCCCCTGTGCCATGCTACCTCTTATGAAGTATGATATATTTATGGTAATACTTATGCTCATGCTCAAACTCATACTTATTCATACTCATAGTCATAGCCATACTCATACTCATATTCATATTCATATTGATACTTATGCTAGGAAGAGAAGCATAAACTTTAATAAAAGATAATAAAACCAGGAGGCAGGTAGGTGATGCAGTGAATCAGGCAGACTTGAGTTCAAATTTGGCCTCAGACACTTATTAGTTATATAACCCTGGGCAAGTCACTTAACCACTGTTTGCCTTAATCCACTG
>CM053594.1:220945466-220965832 GCA_028646575.1 Pseudocheirus occidentalis | reverse complement strand
TTGTGACCATTATAATGACTTTGGCTTTCTGGTTTTGGGACTTGTCCTTCTGGTTTTGGGACTCAGTGTTATGGTTTCTGAATAAAGACCTTGGTTCTGCCTTCCATGTGGAGAGTTTGCTACATTTTGTGATCCAAAACTATACCAGCATATTCATAACCATCATGGGTGTTGTGAATATCTCATTATTGATACACCAACACAGGAGATTCTCTTGTTCCTAGTCAACCACTATATCCAGGACTTCCAGAATATCTCCAAATTGTTCACCTCACATTCAACATGTCCACCCCAAAAGTAATGATATTTAATCACTTATTCTGGAAAGGAGACAAAAAGTAGAAAAAGTAGTCATGATTCCAGATACAAGCACACTAACTTGAGTTTATTATTCTAGTGTAAATAACTATGAGGTGGAAGAATGGGGGTTGGGTTTGGGAGGAGAATAATACAGCTCATTCCACCCAACCTCCAACCTCCCAGGGAGGTTAGAGAAAGACAATGCTACTTGCTACATGGGAAAGTGGAAGCTAAAGTCAGCATTGGACATTGTCCTTTATTTTAATTGATACAATATCCAAAATCCTTCCTCTGTCACACATTGGTGTTTTTTCTCCCTATTAGACCCAGTTTCTTGAAGGAAGCATGATTGTTCTATCAGTGTTCTACAACAACAAAGTGCTTAATAAATATTAGTTGTACCATATAATATCACAAAATCCTATACATTTTATATTATAGCATATATATAGATATTAGAACATAGTACAATAGAATAATACAAAATAGCATATTATAGTGTTTCATATCACGTCATATTGTAACATCATGTCATATCATCTGTCACATTACAATATGTCAAGTCATACTATGTTATATATCATATTATGGCATATCATGTTTACTACATCATATTCAATTATGTTTATTATATTAAATTGTGTTATAGTACTATAAATCCTGATATTTTCAACTATTGGTCCAGCCAGATACTGGTTATATGTTGTATGATGATCAGCCTATCTAAGATCAGAGAAGCTCATTTTAAAAAATTGCCTGAGGTTTGAGGGGTTGGGGTCTGCAGAGAAGAGTACATGCCTACATAAATGAAATCACAGATCCTTAAAGAACTGAAGTGTAATATGACACCAAGAGCCTTTAATATGGACTTTAGAGAAATATGAATTAGAAACCATTGCAACTTCTTGAGAAGGGGTGCAAAAGAACTGATGACAGCCAGTATCTGATGAAGTAATATTGATCCTGTTTTAGACCTTCTCTTTCTGATGGAGTATCATTGATATTAGTTTCAGCATTAGCCAAGATAAGCTGAAAACTTGCATCTATAGTGAATTCACTAGGCTAGAGGAGAAGGAAATAAATGGGCAGTTTGGGAGGCCCAGCATATGATAAATAGAAACCTTCAGCCTCTTAATGTGCATTTTTAGTCTTCCCATTAACTTTATCTCTAGGCAGGAACAGTTGTCTTTGGGATCCTGATTTACCCAGTGGGGAGGGGAAATGAGAGGGGAAGCATAAAGCAAGAGCAGGGAGCAAAAAGAATTTGACTCTAACACTGGCCAATAAAATAATGTTTCAAATTATTCTATTTTTCAAGGAGATGACCATGTTGATGTGAAAGAACTTACTTGCACCCCAAGGCCAAACAATGTAAGGGAATATTATTTTTCAGAATATAATAGTTTTATGTGGATATCATGATGAGTACTTTTTGTATTGCCATTTATAAAAGCTTTTTGGTTTTTGTTTTTATTTTTTAAAATACTTAAGAGTTCAGAAGTTCCTCGTTAAATGTAGTACTTGATCTTATAGGAAAGCCTATGTGAAGTATTCCTTTAAATGTGCACAGACAACCCAACTTAAACTTTTAGACTTCTGGCTAATACTCAGTGCATTCATTGATTGGGTGTTAAGCAGAAAGGATTGGCCCCAAGTTGGAAATATTTTAGACCAAATTTGTGACAAATCATCATACCTCTGGATTCTACATGATACTGTATAGGAAGAAAGATCCCATCCATTCATCTCTGATTTGGAAATTAGAGAAAGAGGTGTGACCTATTCTTAAGCATTAGAGAAAACAACAACAAAAAAACTATCAAACTTTTTAATGATATAGACATTATATGAAAATTTAGGAAATTAGGTGTTTCATAATATACTTATGAAATTCATTTTATTCATTTTATGGGTTTTTGTGTGACTTTGCATTGAAACATATATCTAACAATATATTTAACTATTGATTTCAAATACTCTGAAAAATTGGTTCTTTGTGTAACAATTAAGTATTCCACATCTTAAAAATGACTTAAATAAAGAATATTCTATGTTTTGGGCACTGCACTTAAAAACAATGGCCAAAAATTGGCCCAAAGAATATAATAATGTGAATCTTCTTGGAAGCAGCTATGTGTAATTTAAAAAACAGAGCAAATGAGGGCAGCAATTATTTATTTTCATCTTTGAATCACAAATATCTAGATGCTTAAGTAAGTTCTTAATAAACACTTGTTGATTAAATAAATGCTTATTCCCTTATTGATTGCCCCTCAGTCCAATTCAGGAGAACCTTGTTTCAAATTGGTGGCCTAAATGTCTTCCCTGCTCAGGGCGTCAGTTCCTACTCTATAAGATAGCTAATGAGTCTGAATAATTACTAAGGTCCCTTTTAGCTCTGTGGATTAGTTTATTAAATCAACCAGATTTTAATTTAATATCACAAATAGTCTAAAAGTGAAAAATTCAATCACTTGTTTAGTCTCCATGAGTCCAAAACCCAGTTCGACCATGGGCTGATTTGTTTCAATGGAACTGACTATATTGAACAGTTATGTCCATGTCATACAGAAACAATTCTAAAATATGAAGCTTTGTAAGAAGTTCCCCCCACTCCCACCCCCAGTCACAATGATATGGTCTTTTCTCTCAGTGAGACTTCAACTCAGTTTGATACCTCATCAAGTACTGTCCTTCAGGAGTCAGAATAGAAACTTTGTATAATAGAAATGTAAATCCATTTAATGTTCAAATTCAATGACACTCAATCCTAAGCTTTCTGGGACAGAACTGGTCAGAAAATAGAACTGTACTTTTCCTTCAGCTATACCCTGAGTTTTGAAAAATCTGTGATGATCAAAAGCTCAACAGAAAAGCAGTCAAAACAAACCACTTTTGTCAGGCCTAAGTTTTCCAAGTGTTTAAAGTAAAGTTACTTTTTTGCAATGCCATGATTCAGACCATTTGTAAATTAGTCTAGATAGAAGAAAACAGCAAAAGAAATTTTAAAACAGTATTTGAAATATATTCCTACCCAATTCAGCAAGAATCAATTAATGCTAGCTGAAATAAATATCTCAAAAGTATGTTAGCAAAGCAGGATATAAATGGAACAAAATGCAGTTAATGTATCTAAAATTGTGAAATTGTTTTTAAAAGTGCCTTTCTCGTTACATTTGAATGTGATTTTCAGGATAGAGACATTGTAATATGACCCTATGTGCTGTGCTGTGCTGTGTGTAAAATAATAAAGCCAGCAAAATTAATCCCTTCTCCTGATGACCTCTAGAAATGAAAACCTATTAAATATTTGTACTTAGGCCTTGATGTTTTTTGTGCTGAATCTGAATGCCATGAAATGATTGTATCTAGTGGCTGATGAGGACACATGTACAGATAATTACATAAATAATCCTCTTCATATAGGTGCAAGGTGACTTTTTAGATTGGGTATGGAAACTAGTTGAAGCCTAATAAAACTTGTAATCATTTTCTTTACTGCTAAGGCATGAATCTTATTATCCTGAAAGGCCTACTAGGAATGTTTTCCTTTTTAATACTTGTAACCAGATCTTTGGTGCAATTTCCCTGTTATAAAATTTAAAATTAAATCCTAAAATTTCCACTCCCTGGTATTGCTCTTATTATATACCAGACCATTTTCACTAAGAAAGTATCCAGGCTAGTCAGTGAACAGTGTTTCAAGAGTTAAAAAAATAAATATAGCCTCATATTGTTTTACCAGGAACGGGAAAAAAAAATCAATGCCCTGTATGATATGCTCATGAAACATGGTCTTCTTCAGATATTGACTCTCCTATTCAATAAGCTGTACCAGTTCCCTATCACTTCTTGGATCAAATGTAAAATGCTCTGTTTGGCATTTGCAACCCTTTTTAACATGGACTTCTCCTATCTTTCTGATCTCCTTATACCTTACTCCCCACCACATATTCACTGGCCTTTTTGCTGTATTTCAAACAAGACATTCTATCTCTAGACTGTAAGCATTTTCACTAGTTGTCCTCTCCATTTCTAGAATACTCTTTTGCCTCTTCTTTACCTCCTAGATTCCCTATTTTCCATCAAGTTCCAGCTTCTGTAAGAAGCCTTTTCTAAGGCCCCTTAATACTAGTTCCTTCTTTCTATTGATCGTCTCCAGTTTCTCCTATTTATATCTTGTTTGCATGTAGTTATTTGCATGCTGCCTTTCCCATTAGACTGTGAGTTCCTTGAGATCAGAGACTGTCTTTTCGCTTTTCTTTGTATTCCCAGCATAGTCCTTGGCACATACTTGGTGCTTAGCATTGATTATCCTTTGTTTTCAGAGGAGCAATGTGCTATCTTAACTTGCAAGTGAATTAGATTTAAGTGAAACAGAGTTGCACAAAGTCATCAGCCTCACTCTTTCTTTCTGAGTCATTGAATTCCAGTGGCAAGACAGTAGTCAAGACAAATGATAATTACCCGGGATGCAGCGAATGACCTTTTGGCATCTTCGATGTCTGACCGATTTCTATGCACCCCACAGTGCCTGCTTTAGTCAACTTCATGGCCATCAGAACAAATTGTTCTCATCCATCCATTTGAGGGAATTCTTCATCTGCTTGGGGTACACATCCTCCTAACTCACCAATGGATCTGAAGCCTGTTGGTTACCCTCAAACTTGTTTAGCCCCTCTGCTGAGATGGTTTTACCAGGGTGTGGCTACTGTGCATGCTACAACTTCTTGGAGACACAGGTAAAATTTAGGGGACAGGTGGACACCAAAGATGGATGAGTAGCCCTGCAAAGATTTTGGCAAGCCCTCACTCCAGAGAGGCTAGTCCTATCTGAACATGAGCAAATAACTCATGAGATGCAGAAAAGTTATAGTTCTGCATTAATAGAAGGAGTTTCCTCACCAAAAAAATCTTTATAACAATGAAATCATAAATATGCATCAAAAAACTCCAACTTGTTTTTTTAAGGCCTATTTAAGTACATCGATGAAATCTGATACATAAAAGTCCAGGTCTCCCTTTTCTCTCTATGTCAGTTATGTGAATATGCCCAACAATTATTACTATATAACACAAAAGGTCATATAGAGTAATAGCCAACCTAATTGAAATTTTATACTAATATTTCAGCTCCTTTTCATCACCATTCTGTGGAAAACAGTATGACTGATGGTGCTGAATATTTTTCAAAGAAGCAATTGATTGTTAAGTCTAAGTATTCAAACCAGAATGTCAAATGCTTCAACTTTAACTAGCCAAAGTATACTTTCTCCTCTCTCTAATTTACAGAATCACACAATCTCAGAATTGAAAGGGAGGTCAGAGGCCAGTGAATACAACCCGGGTCTAAACAAGTATCTCCTTTATGAAGAGTCCTCACAAATGGTTAAGCAGACTTGGCTCAAAGATCTCTAGTGAAGAGGAAGGCACCATTTCTTGCCCATTACTCTTTTCAATCAACAAGCATCTATTAAGTGCTTCTTACATGTCAGGCCCTATAGATTAGGTGATGGGGAGGCAGAAGAAAAGTGAATAGGCCTTCCCTCCATGGAACTTAAATTCTAACTTTTCAAGAACTCTTATCCACCTCTTTGCAACTTCCATCCTTCACATCTAGTTTGTCCTCAGGAGCTCAAGAGAATCAGTTTAATTTGCTTTACAGGTGATAATCCCAAATACTTGAAGATGGTCAGGTTGTACCTCCTAAATTTCTGATTTCCAACCTAAACACCTCCAGTTCCTTTATCTAATGTTCTTTTTTTTTCCTTTTACCATTCTGGTTGTCTTCCTCTGGAGGTTTTCCATCTTATCATTGTCATTGACCAGGTCAAGAATTTACTGACCAAATCCCCCATCACAATTATTTTTGAAAGACCTTGAATATTAGGATAACACTTCTGGTTATACTCAGAGGTTTCTGCGGCGATGTGAATGGTGGGCAAATTCATCATCTGCAGCTATAATTCTTTCTGTCTCTACCCTCAATGTGTTTATGGAGTTGGGATCTGAATAGCGTCCATTTTCTCTGTTTACATTGAATGACAGAAGTGCCCTATCATAGTCACCATCTTCTGCCCTAAGAATTTAACTCCAGTTAAACTAGAATGCCCAACAGTGGTGAAGTAATATACGTAATTGAAAACATTAATACCTGAACACCCTTAGGGATGGTTGATTTGGATAAGCTGAATACACAGTTAATTGAAAGGAAGACTGTGATACTTAATGAAACCTTGACAGTCTCCTGGGCAGCCAATAGGTGATTCCCTGGGGAAATCCCTTATTGACAAAATTATCAGACAGGAGAAACTCAAAGAAGGCTAGAAAAAGACCAGAAAAGACTTTAGTGTAGCCTGTGACCTGACTAACCAGATGTGTCCCTAAGAGTTTAGGGAGTTGTTGTTCCTGTTTTGAGAATAGATTCTTATATTTCTTTGAATTGTTACATTAAGCCATATTTCAGTGTTTTGTATATATTAAGTATCAGAAGAAAATTTATACCCAGTCATCAACCCCAGAATACATCGTACCACTGAGAGAGGCCAAAGAAATAGTTCTGCCTTTCCAAATTATTTGTAATAAGAAAGGATGAAAAGGAGAGATGATCAGAAAGAGTTCACAGTAATTTTACCAGTAAAAATTATAAATGACTGAGGACAATTTAAAAAAAAGTTTTTAGAGGGTTGTGGAACATGTCAGGAGTGGGAGAATATACCTTTATTTCCATGATATCTGAATTCTAAGAAATCATAAGGGTCTCAGATATCTCTCATGACTTCCTAAACTTATTCCTGGGATGAACCATATTTTAGCAAACACCTCTACCACTTCTGACTCCATTATCCTCAATGAGTTGGAGAATATTGGCTTCCCATTTCTGATATAGCCAATTCTTCCTTAAAGTCAAAACGAACTACCTATCTTGGAGTGGAACTAGCCTGGGTAGACCTACAGTGTTCATATCCTACCATTTACTGAACAAGGAGCCCATTTGAATGTGACTTTAAGTTTGGGCCTGTTCTGTCCTTTGTTATCCTCAACTTGGAACTCCCAGTGGCCCACTATGGCTTTTCTCTTCACTTATTTGTGTTAATTTTTTTACTTGCTCTGCTTGGTTTGCATGTAAAAAGTTGTAATAAAAAAGAGATCATTAAAGAGATGCATTCCTGGAAAGGAAATACAAGGAAGAAGAGTGAGGGGAAATGGATGGATAGGCTTTGCATTTATCATAATGCCCATGTAATAAGAGAACCAAAAAAATGGCTCCTGGAACTTTGATTTGGACCCATTGGAGGATTTATGAAAATAAATGGACAGAATGAGATGAGAGTAAAATAAGAACATTTCTATGAATTGAGATCTGCACTGTTGGAGGGACATTGCTGTGATCACAGATCTGTTAAGATATTGTTGAAGTAATGAAAAGCCAGAAAACAACTTTAATGGCCACATGGATTACCATGTGGGTAGCCATATGGGTTAAAAAGAAGTTTGGACTGAAGGCTTAGCTTGCAATGAATGCCTAGTTCATTCTAATATTAACACACCCAGAATAAAGATATCTGACCCATGAAATCTAATGAATGTTTTAAAGAGTTGTATCTCTACCTGATAAGACTCCTATACTTGGACATTCCAAAGGCAAAGAGACATCATTTAGAGCAGGGGTTCATTATATTTTCTTACATCATAGCAAACTATGAACTTCTCAGAATGATATGCTTAAATGCATAAAATAAAAGCAAAGGAAAAAAGGAAACAAATTGAAATACAATTATATTTTAAAAAATTCATAGATCCCACTTTAAAAGTTTTTAGAGAAATAAAATGATAGAATCAACGTTCTTTGGTAATAAACATACATTCACACACATTTCCATTCTTCTTGTCTTTTCTCCCTAAAACATACTCTTCAATCTGGTAACACTGACCTGGTTGTCCCATAAACAAGACAGACACTCCATTTCTTGGCTTTGGGTATTTTCCCTGGCTATCCCCTATGCCTGGAATGTTCTCCTTCCTTCCCTTCTCTAACTATTTGACTTCCCTGGCTTCCTTTAAGTTTCAATTAAAATCCAGCCTTCTACAGAAAGCCTTTCCTGATTCCTCCTGATTCCAGTGCTTTTCTTCTTTTAAGTACTTCCTATTTGTCTTGTACATAGCTTGCTTTTTATATTCATGTTATCTCACCCATTAGATTAAGGTAAATTCCTTGAGGGCCAGGACTGTCTTTTTCCTCTTTTTCTATTCTCAGTGCTTAGCACAGTGCCTGGCACATAATAGGTATTTTATAAGTGTTCATTGAATTGAACATACCCATTCCATGCCCTTAAAAAAATCATAGAATAAGTAGAATTGGAAGAGAGTGGCAACGGCTTAGTGAATACAGATTTTAAAGTAAAGATGACCTTGTGTCATATCTTTGGAAAAGTCCATTTAAAACAGTGGAAAAGGCAGCATTGGCCTCTTGCTTCAAATTATTTAGATAGGATTTGCCTTTCACTGTAGGTGATGATAGGAAAAGGATTTCATTGTGTCCATATACAGTTCATACTTAATGTTCAACCTGATTTTACCTAAATTCCCTATCAGTAATTGTTCATCTTTCCATGGACAACTCTACTGTCAAAATTGCTCTGTAGATGAAACAAACAGAGACTAAGCATACTTGCCAATTACTTCACTATTACTAAACCAACAGTTCCTCCAATGGAATAGAATCAGTTGCACATACCAACTAACAATTAGTACTTAATTTTAAATATATACATATATATAGTAAGTTTGTTGTAATCCTACTCTGATGCTCTTTCCCATCACAGAAATGACCATTCTGTTGTCAACCAAAGGCCATGCCAGTTTAGCAGAAACTCTGGCAGATTCACCCAAGATGGAAAAGACTGAAATATGATTCTGCCGGTGGGCTGTCTGTCCCTGGTCAGAAAAAAATAGCCTAGCTAAATTCAGAGGACTTTCACCATCTAGACCAAAAAGTGATCAATTTTTTGGCCAAAGCTACCTTTGAAAGCCATCTACTAACTCAGAGAAGGATTGTAATCTGTATCAGGAGACAGACTATGCTGCTGAAATCATAGATCTGCAAAGAGCTGATGAACCATTCTATTTTTTAAAAAAATAAGGCATACTTTGAAGCATATAACTTCATTCCTAGGTGGCCCTTGTGGTTTAAAGAAGTACAATTAAGTGCTCTTTTGATTTTGAAAATGTCATGGTGCAGAGCTGAGCGTTTATAAGGAAATAGGGATGAGGGTTTTTTTAAAAAACAGATTAAACTTACATGCATTTAGACACGCAAACATGTTGATGTGGGCTCACTCTCAAGACTAAAATTTAAATTTTAATCAGTTTTAATAATTATAAGCAAAGACCTATGAACTGCTGAAAGTGATAGACATAGGGTGTCTTTGAATAGTACTGACCTAGAATGTGAACAAATACATGTAATGCTTATCATTCTGATCAAACTTTATTTCTGACTATCTAGGAAGAAATATTTCCTGCTGAGATATAGAGAGGTTATCAGCTCTTCATCCTTTTAAAGCATTTTTTAGTATGTACTGGAAGTATAATAAAATAAAAAGGAAAAGTCCAGATGGGAAGCCACTACCCAACATAAGCTTATAAAGGACTCATAGACAGGAAAATGTGTTCTAATTCCTAATCGCCATAATGAAATATGTTAATCCGTGTTACAAGGACTAGTGAGTTAGGATCCATCTGGATGAAACAAATTTTGTCAATGAAGATGTTTTTTGGTCACCTGGGTCATCAAAGAATGAGACAATGGATCTGGGTTTCAGCTACGTGTTTGAAACAAACCATGTCAGAGAGGCCCTCTCTTCTCAAGAGCAAAAGCCTATGCTAAAACCAATTGAAAGAGGATCTTCACAAATAGCTTTTAATTTGATGACACCATTTTATCCTCTTTTCAATCTTTCTGTTCACTTATTGAGTGGTATTCTTAGCTTTGAGGTCTCAAGTATTTGGGTGTCAGGAACCAAAAAATATTTTAAGAGTCTTGCTAGTTGTCCTCAGGATCTGGATCAGAACTGATGCTGGTAAGGCTGATAAAGCCTTTTGCTCATCACCTTCTCCTCTTCATCAATTCTTGACACTTTTATTCCTGACCAACCTGGAAAGAAATTGGAAGATCAGAACTATTTCTTTCACATAAGTTTTCTGAGTCAATTTTACTAAAAGACCACTAAAAGTTTATTTTGAAAAACCACAGTGCTCATGCAGAGGCTGTTAAATGAACATTTGTATTCAAATAGCTGACTGATTATGCAAAACAAGTCTGCCTGTTGTGGTACACATTCTGTGCAGAAAATTGCTGTGTTAGTTGGGCTGCATTTCCTGTCAAAGAAAAGTATGCATCTGCTTCCAGCTAAAAGTCTAAAGGCCCAATTTACTAAAAATTAGTGATCCATCAGATTGATAGGCACAAGGCAATCTACACTGTTGGCGCCTTGGAATTTCTTGCATCAGTCACCAGATCATGATTTACTAATAGGGTTTCGGGGCTTGCAAAATAGCACAACTCTAACCACATATTAATATTTAATCTGGCATTTTAAGTGCACCTAACAAAAGACCCGAGAGCTGCTGACAGGAACCTAAATTGTGAATTTCTTAAAAGGGAATTGAGCCGCTCCATAGTGGTTTGAAGCAGCAAAATGAAATAAAGGAAATGTGCATGTTAAGCTTTTCATATGCACCTTACAACCAAAGTTCCTCACTTTTATTGAAATACATACACACACCTATGTGTACATATGCAAGTGTGTGTTTATACATATATGTGTGCATATACATATATTGACACACATACACATAATATACCTTGCATATATGTATATAGTATATACAATATATGTGCATATACACACATACATATACATACATGCATGCATATATACATATATATACACATAGCTATACATACATATGATATATCACAAAGACCATAACCAACAAAATTTCAGAGATCTACCTGGCCACCTGGCTGTGCCATAATCCACAGTTACATGATGGCAGAAGGATCTTTGCTTAATAAATTTTATATTATGTATAATTACTAAATCTTCTCCATAAATCCTTATTCCATTTGGCACTTCCAAAATGTCACTAAATGAGGTTAGAAATAGAATGTGCATCATTATCATTTCATGATTTTAAGTAACTGGTCCCCTGCCCAATTAGTGTAATGAAGAGGTACCGGAATGAGCAGGTAGGTCTTTTGCTTTGATTAGACATTGTTTCATCTATCAAAGTAATAATTAACAAGTTCTTTGGAGTTATTTTCTTCATGCACCTGATGAGATGGTGTTGATAAAGGGATGATTTGGTCTGCTGACACCATCAAATAAATGTCCTAATCCTACCTAACGTACATGCTGTACCCATGGCAGAAGTTTTGCATTTCCTTCATTTGTTACCAAAAAAATGCCATAATTGATGAAAAATGTCCCCAATGCCACCTGTAATAACAGAATGTTTATTAGTGCACAAATGAGGGTTATAAATGATGTTGCTTATCTATGGAACAAAACACAAAAGACAACTTATTAGCAAAAGACAAATGGCTCAGCAAGTTTTCCATGAGATGCTAGGTTTGTCATGGGGGGAAGCACATTTTATTTACACAGACCAATGCTTTTATAATCCATTTAAAATAATATACTTGCCACTAGGTGGCTATTTCTGATCAGATCATTTTACCATTTTAATTACATTTTTAATATCCTGGCTGCATAAACAAAGATAAATTACAAACCTTGCACAATCTGGCTGCTAGCTCAGGCAGAGTCGGTCATAATATGAGCTTTTGTTTGTGCCTCCTCTAATTAGATTCTGAAATCCAGGTTTTCCCAATCAATAATTTTAATTTCAGAATCGCCTTTTGATTTCGCATTTTGTGTTTGTTTGGGAAAATGATCAGCAGGACAAAGCTGATAATTTATGCAGAAACAATCTCTCAGCAGAGCTCCACACACACTCCTTGCCATCAGCAGAAGCCTGCAGACTAAGCTTGACACAGGTCTAATTAGCATGCAGATATGTGTCGCCTCATTGGCAATTCAAATTGCTTTTTTTATAATGTACCTCAAATTGTGCTACTCAAACATTGTATTTGATTTCCAAAGCCCCCTGGGCATCCTATAATGTCTCCCTTCATCTTGGGTATGAAGCCTTTATTGAACAATCTGCTCCGACTCTGGCTGTCTTTGCGAAAGCACCCAAACATTGTCACCCTGGGACCCGCTGGGCTTCTTGTCAGGCAGCAACTGGTTCTCCTCCGGAATTCCGGGTGCCACCTTGGTAGCATGGGCGATGATGATGTGTTCTTGCCTTGTGAGTGCCTTCTCCTACTGTGGCTGTTCTAGAGAGGGCTTCATTTTTGTGCCACTAGCTCTCAGAAGGCGGAGGCTGTCTACTGAGCACACATTAATATGCGGCACAGAGCTACCTCTCGGAATGCCAGTCTTCCATTCTTCATTAAACAAAATGGCCGGATTGCGGTGATTGCTTTTCCCCCTTTTACTCTCAAGCACACTCACACCCACACGTAGCTTCTCACATTGGCTCTTTTCTTTCTCAGGCACATGCACAACACATGCACACATACACAGAGACACTCGCATACACATACACACACAGCCCTAGACATAGTCATGCATACATGCACCGGGCATTTTCTATCTAGCCTAGCATTGTCAAGTGAGGTGAGTTACGTGTAAAAAGTTTCCTGCTGCACGCATGACACAAACGGAGATGCCTGCCAACATCAGGGCCTTTTTCCCCCTGCCATACAGCAACAAGTGGCAGAATCAATGGTGTACAGTTATTCAGCAATGTAATTCATTTCACTGGCTTTGGCTCCTGGCCAGATCCGCCATCTGTCTCTTGCTCTCTCTCTCTCTCTCTCTCTCTCTCTCTCTCTCTCTCTCTCTCTCTCTCTCTCTCGTTTGAATTTGTCCTACATTTCGTAATGTTACGTGCTTGCCATCCCTGTTCTATGTCAGAGGTACAGCACAAGTCTCACCCCCATTCCGATGTGGAGTTCTTGGAGTTCGGTGGCACTTGGGATATTCCACTTCAGTGCCAAGGCAAAAAAAGGGTAAGGAAAAAAAAGGGGGGAAAACACAAAGGGATAACTGCAAACAAGGATGGTGTTCTCATACCCAATTGCTACTGCTTCAGCTCTTTATTCAAAGCCTTGAGATGGATCTGCCTCACTCGGGAACTTTTCCTGCTTCGTTAGAGTATCTTCGTCTTCTTTATCAGATGCTGGCACTCTACGCCAGTGCACAGCTTCATGGAGTGCCTGCTGTTGGATACTTGCAGAACCCTGCCACCAAGCAACCTCCTGCTCTGGAAATCGGGTGATGACTCCAGGATCTTATGCGTGCTTGCTGTTTGAAGCTGCAGAAAAGTGAATAATCAATTAAGTATTGATTTCTTGTAAGATTTGGTAAATTTCAAAGGCAAGACAAAGAGGATGGCTTAAGGAAAGCACTGCAGGGACTTGGCGTAAATTAGACAACTAACAGCAGTGCAGGATAAAATAACACCTCAACTGAAGATTTCCTTGGAAGAATTAGCACCAGCTATTGGAAGACAATGGTGGATTTAATCAAAACGGCAGGCATGTGAGAGTTTTTTAACTGTGAACTTGAAAGAGAAGCTAATTATAACCACCTTTTAAAAAAATGGAGCTAATTTGACTGAATGGATGCAAATGTGTTTTATTTATGAAGAAACAAGCCTTGCTGCATTGACTTGGGGATCACCGCACCTGCTAAGCTTTGCAGCTTCTTTACCTACAGTACATTTTTGTTTACTGAGAAGGTATTTATTGATATGTAAACAACAGCTAACCATGCAAAAGATTCATCAGAACAATGTACTATACAGTCTAGGAGAGCTAATCATAATTTTTCAGATTCTCAGGTTTCCCCCTTTCTTGGTGCTTTGCAACCTTTGCATGTGATGGGTGATGGTAAACAATAAATGAAGGCTATGCTAAACTGTTGTGATTTCCAATGTGTAGTTTATTAATTTGGCTTTCTAAAAGTAATGTTTATGAATTATTGTAAGAGTATATTCTTAAGGAAAGGAGGGAAATTGGTGAAGTGGCTCATCTATTGCATTTTCTGTCTACTCGCAGATCGGAATGCATAGGTTCTACCACACGGATGAGCTCTGTAATTATGAAAGAATGTTCAAATTTTCTGACAAATGAGGGGATTGGCTTTACAATGGGCACAATGTGTTATAATCAGTAATAGGAGGTTTATTGTGTTTTAACTGTGGAGAATGTTCTTGAGTAGTTAACTCCTTCTCTGCTCACTATGGGAAGCAAATGTATCTAATGGGGGGGGGGAGAAGGGAAGATTGTATGAAAATTATGTTTTCCTGCTTTGCATTCTCTCCTATAAACCTTTAGTGCATTCTAGCTACCTCCTTCTATTTCTATTATTTTTCCTCTATCATTCTCCTTTTCTTTTCATCATATTTTTTGCTGTCTTGCAATCTACATTCCCTGAGCAACCACAGGAACCAAGTTACATTAAGCTTCAACACAAAGACCTTGTAAGAATAATGAATCCTCATTTGCATCGACATTTGTATTCAGATTTGCCAGGCTATAAACTTGGCAGATCAAGCGGAATATTAAGTAGAGGCTTCCATGGTAAATTGTAGCTCTTGAAATTGCTAAGCTTCCCCCCTCCCTCCCTTTTCTCCTCTATCTGTGGTGGCAGGTAAAGTCTCATGACTGGTGGAGAAACACATTGGCCTCCTTCCTCTTTAAGTATATGATGTCAGTTTCCAGTTAAGGAAGATGTGACTATACCAGTAGTAAGCATTTTAACTGAAGGTGCAATATGACATGTGACTAGAGCATCACTTGTGCCTGGGGACCATAAGCAAGATCTCTTAACGCAAATAAACACTGTTGTAGATGCAAATGAAGCTCAGTGTGGGCTGGGGGTTAAATTTTCAGTATTATTCAAGAAATATTCAAATGCAATATCACAAAGCTGCTAGCATAATGAGGATAATTTTATTAAATATTTGTGGAATGAGCGTAAGACTACAGCTATTGACAATGGCAGAATTAATTTTGTAATTCTTGTTTATTATGACCTGGCAAGCCAGTCATATACTAAAATACTGGTCAGTTAGAAGCAGGTCCTTCTCTGTTAATGAAATATCATGCATTGACATAGCTTAACCTCTTAGGTGATTCCTCATTCTTCCAAAGTCTTTTCCTTACACTTTATAAGAACTTGTTTAAAAGAATCTTTCATTCAAAGACTGTGTAGATAAGGCATAAAATGTCCAGATGAAAAGGATGCTGAGTCGTAGAAATTGTCTGTACATTTCTAATTAACTGGCTATTGGGGGAAAATTCACATATGACTATATTTTTTTTACATTTTATCTAAATGCTTTAGCATCCTTTGGGCAGGTCCTAAGTCTAAAACAGGACCATTTTTCAAGTCTTCTTCCCTTTTTCTGGATTCCTTTCTCATTCCTGCTCAATTAAACCAATATAACATAAATGTTGGATGATTGGTGTTATACTATTTCTATAGAGAATATTAGAAATGATGCTCATTTTGGAATTGGATTTTTATTTAAAATCTCATTGTTTTTTTTATTTAGAAGCTTGATTAGTGAATAGCACCTGACAGTGGAGGAAAATATACTGTGAGTCTTCTCATTATAAATTATGAATTTTTTTAGAACTCCTTCTAGTAATCTGATCAAGGTCCAGAAGAGTAATTGAGTAATTTCTCATTGACTTAACTACTATTCTGATTTGCTTTTTGAATAGTTTCAAATGTGAAATGATAGGTATGTGAGTTGGGGAAATATTGAGGAAGCTTTGTTGTTGTTGTTTGTTTAAAGAGATACAGGACTTCTAAGAAAAAGTAGTTTGGGTTAGGAAGCAGCTTCCTAAGCCTATGCCTCCTCCCCTACCCCCCCCCAAAAAAAACCAAAGCTCTTACTGCATGTGATACCTACTACTTGTAGATATCAGTTGATTTAATTCATCAAAAGGAAATATATTACAAAAAGGGTTTTAAATGTCCTAATTTTCATGGGGGAGGAGGAGAGGAACCATGGTGGAATTGACATCTGTATTTATCTTTTACTTTTTGTTGTGTAATGTCATGAGTGACAAAAATATATAAAATAGTGATTTAACAATTTATTTCAGAAGATACTGCACCTGTAACAGGTAATAGGAAGTCCAAACAATGCTCTTAATTGGCATGATATTGCTGTTTGATTTACTATTTCGTGTGGCTAAGAAAGGGTCATTGTGATTAGTTGTAAATTACCTTGGTTGCATCATTAGGAGACAGGTCTACACACTATTTAAATGTAGGGCTTTGGGGAGTGGGGTGCTGGATAATAGAACAGTATGATGAAGTACAACCATCAGCTGAATAACACAGTGTATTCAAAGGTGAGAAACTGATGTATTACTTTGAAACAAAGTTGTTAATACATGTCAGGCAGAGACACCCACACATCATTTATTCATTTTGTTTATTTGCTATCCCTCTTGAATCTGAAATTCAATCTAAGAAGCCTTTCAGTAGTATTTTGGCCAATATAATTGAGGGTACGGGGGAAGGTGAGGATGGGAATCTCTATTTTACTAAGAAAGGGAGCAGTTGAACTACTTAGTATGAATATTATATTCAAGATGGCATTTGGAGAGGAAGGCAAGACATAAATTTCTTCTTTTGTTGACAGGATGCTTCCAACACATCCACCACTACCACCCCCCATCCACATACACACACTTCATTTTGAAGAGGTCCCCATTAATAAATGCTAATGACTGTTGATTGGATTGGTACATGTATTTACTGTGTATTGTTCGTCCAATCTGCCCTTGACGATCACTGATATTAGTTCTTTATCCAAAAGAAAATCTGTAGCAGAGTACATCTCCTTTCTAAATGGCATGAGTAAGAATTCTAGTCAAAGGGATCTTTGTGGTGAAGTTTAAAAATCCAGAGAAAAAAAAGGCATAAAATAAATACAGTTGTCTTACTTCCTGACTGCCTTTCCAACATCCTTTCATGATGACTCACTTTTCAGAAAATTAACTGCAATCTCTTCCTTCTTAAAGAATCCCGATTGAACCTGGCAATGCATTCTAAAAAGTGGAGAAAAGCTTAAAAGAGAGAGGAGGAAGGGAAAAGGAAAGAAAGTGGGGAGAGCTAGGTAGAGACAGATGGACAAAGAGACAGAAAGGTGGCAGTAGAAACAGAGACAGAGAAAAAAATAGTGACAGATATAATAGACAGAAGGGCAGAGAGAGAGAAAAGAGGAGGAGGAGGGAAAGGAAGGAAGGGAGAAAAAAATGAAAACTAAGAAAAAGAAGAAGAAAGCAGAGTGATGTTCCAAACCAAAAGTTGTAAAAATCATTTTCATTTTGAAAGGGAGAAGACTAGAACTGAAGAGCCTCAGGGCAATTCCAATGTGTACTATGGCTGTTTATGTTTAGTGATCTGTTGGGTGAGTAGTTATAATGCTTAGGACCTAAGGCCTTCTGCTACTATCTGGCTAGGCAAATTGCTGCAGGCAAAGCAATGCCTGAAGGCCAGCATTAGACCTATTAATTCTCTTCAGCCCTTGTCCCTTATAGAATGGGATAGAGGCTGTTTTTCTGTGCTTTGAGACTTTGGTGGTTCACTGAATCTAAAATGAACTGTTTCATTGGTTAGACATAGCAGGCTGGCCAAGGGCTTAACTGTGGTCATCATAGTCCTAGATTGATGATCTCAGATCCACAACACAAGAATCTACTGTTTGTCCAGTATAAAAGTCCCTTAAAAAAATCAAGCCCTTCTTACTTGGACAGAACATAACATTGTTTCTTTACTCTATTTTTAAATTTCTGCAGTTATTCTGAAAGGAATATGCCATTACTGAGATCATGGGAGTATAGTCTTCCTCCCCTTTCCTCTACCTGCTTAAACTTGTGTCAACAGTTGAGAAAAGCTAGTATAAACAATTAAATTATGTGAGAATTTAGGATAGGAAATGAAAGCTATATAATTTGAAATTTGGTTTAATAGTAAAATTAACAGATAAGTGAAATATATGGAAAATACATAAAATTAAGATTTGGGGGGAAAGAGAGAAGAAAATGTCCCCCTTATCATCCCTTGAAATTTCCATGTTCTACCTGAATTTCATAGTCCTAACCAAATCTTAACTCTTATTATTAAAAAATCATAATAGGAGTCAGCTAAAAGATAAACAGGAAACTTTAGCAACTTTTAAGCACCTGTTCATTCATGCTAATTGAAATTAATGCCTTTTCATGCAGTGTATAATGTTTTGTACAGTTTTAAATATTATAAATAAATTAGTTAAAACATTTCATTCTTCGATCACTCAGTAACATAGCTAAATTGATGCTAAAGTTTTGGTTATATTTAAGGCCTCCAAAACATATATTTTATCATATGTAGTAATAAAAAATTAAGAGAACTGCTATAAATATATTTGTACAAATAGGTCCTCCTTGCCCTTTTGTAATTTCTTTAAGATATAATCCTAATAGTTTTACTGCTGGATCAAAGAGTACGTACAGTTTTATAGACCTTTGGGCATAGTTCTGAATTGTTCTCCAGAATGGTTGGAAGAGTTCACAACTCTACCAACAATGTATTAGTATCTAAAGTTTCCCATATCAAATTGAAGGTCATCTTAAGTGGTAGGTCGAAGATTGTGAATTTTGGAGGTAATAAGGAGTCATCAAAAATTTTATGCAAAGAAGTGACATAATATGATCTATATATATAAAATTAATTTGGCAGAAATATAAGGGGGAAAGAAAAAAAGCATGTCTCAAAATCAACTACAAAATTTTTCAGAGAGACCACAAGTGTGTCCTTTGATCACTTCTTTGGACCTCTGCATGAGCACATGCAAGAGTTCTTTTTAAAATAGTTTTTTAAGGAAACATACATTTGACATTCAGACTATGTGATTAGCCCATCAGAGTTGCACTCTCTGCAGTAGAGCACTAGTGAGGAAGTCCAACTGTGAAGGACTGAGGAAATAGTGGATAATGAGGAAGTAGAGATAATAAACATAGACAAATTAGAGGCAGAAGGAGTTGAAATGACCAAAAGAGTCACATGAGATGGAGGCAGTATGAGTCAGTAAAAAGAGTATTGTCTCCAGAGTCAAAGAACTTGGATTTGAATTCTATTGTTCATGGCATATTTTTAAGCAAGTATAAAAGCAATTTAATAAATCATTCTAAGTTTCAAGTTCTACATCTATAAAATTAAGGGACTAGACTAGATAACATATATAGTCCTTTTTTTTGTTACAGATGTTGTCCCCCTTATGTTCTCATGATGGTAACCAGCTGGGACAGAAGGCAAAAGAAAAGCAGAATATTTTGTTTTCTTTTTGGGAATGTGGTATTATATTATTTTTTTTAAAAAACACATTTATTTGCATGAAGGAGACAGTGGAAGAGGAAAAAATGGAAGATTCATTAAAATGAATATATTCATATACTCTTATGAAAACCAGGCTTACAAGGAGGTTGAGTAGGCACTTGCTTAAGTGAGATGGCTTTTGGAATGCCAGGAAGACTCTCTGCACCTCCACTCTTCCCCCACCATATCTAAATACTTTTTCTTATGCTGATGTGTGCTGCATTAATTCTCTAGCTCAAACCAAGTAAATCTATTTACTTTTCACTTTTCTAAACTTTGCTATTTGTGGCTTCTGTCTTATCTCATATTGATTCCTAGTTGTAAATTATCTTGCTAACTGAGTCTTGCAACAGTTCTTATTTGCATCTTTTGTCCTTGACCTATTTCCCCCATGGTGTGGAGGTGACCCTGAGTTTCCTAAGGCTTAGGAGTCTGTGGGTCCCAAGTTAAGAACTATTAAGTCTATTAAATTATAGAGTGATTGTTTTGGTGGAAAGAAACGAAAGAAAAGAAAAGAAAAGAAAAGAAAGAAAGAAAGAAAGAAAGAAA
>CM053594.1:220922597-220944966 GCA_028646575.1 Pseudocheirus occidentalis | reverse complement strand
TAAGGAGCTAAGCCTTTGAGGTGCTAAGTGCCTTTAGTAGGTGCCAATAGAAAGGGGCATGGAAGATCTTCTGATTTCATTAACATTACAGTTGGAGAAGCCAAGCACTGACAAGAGGAAGAACCCTTGTCCTGACTTGCCAGAAAATATGGACTTTGAAGGAAGCAGGTAGTGGATAGCCAAGGTGATAAGTATGTAACAGGGACTGACCAAGGAGAGGCGGGCCCTTATACGAATGTGCAGCATGCTAAACTTGAGGCAACCCACCATGTACTTTGAAGCATGCACAGATATTCCATTTCTGGTCTGTTAAGGACATGGTAGAGAAACTTTTGATTGAATATTAACTTAGAACTGAGGGTATATCCAAAGGACTCCAACTTGATCTTCTCTCTCTTTTTCTGAAGGTAAACAAGGAAGATGAGCTGTTGTAAATCTTTTCTGGGTGGGAGAGCGATCTAAGTCCCTTTCTGAGCCAAAGATGAATGAATCCAAGAATGCACATGACCCTTCTATTCCGACATAGGTAAGAGCAATGATGACTGTTCCTTTTCTTTCTACTTGGCCTCTGAATCTGATGGTACCTGTTTCTTGCCCCTTTGTTCACTCTTTCATATTATAAAGTAAAGGATTACTTGCTACGTCTGTGACCTTATAAGCTTTGAAATAGCAAGTATAAGCAGCCCAGGAGCTTGAGTCAATGTTTAGATTTTCTGGAGGCTGAGTAGAGGTGAGGAATCAGCAGAACTCCTTGAACAACAATCCACTTGACCCAATTCAGTGGTAGTTTAGATGCTGACTTATCAAGTAAAGGTGAACTAGATAGAGCAAATGCTTTGTGGGAACTGGTGTAATTGTGCCTTATTGGGGACTGAAAGGCAGGCGTGAATGATCTGTAAATTCTGTTCTTGCTATATATTCACAGCATTGAAGTCACAGAGTTTGGATTAGAGTTGAGAGCCTGGACTACCAGGTGAAAGAATGTTAACTTTTGAAGAAGCTCAAGTTTTTGAGCACAGGATTAATGTAATGATATCTATCCATATGAAAGATCACTTTGACATCAACATGATTGATATTTTTGGATAAGGGAGAGAGTGGGGATAAGGAGGTTTTGTAGAGTTTATAAAGAGGGTACTATAATAGTCTATCTGAGTGATAATGAGGGCCTGTGAAGGTGAAGGTAATGGAGAGGAGATACATACGTGAGGCACGTTGTGAAAATAAAATTGACAAGACCTTGTTATTTCTTGGATGTTAAAGGTGAGGAGGGTGGAAGGACTTACATACCCCTGTAAAGGTTATAAACAAGGAGGTTAAACACAGAAATGAAGATTCCAGATGTAACAAAATATTTGATAATGGTTCTTATTGTAGTATCAAAGAAAGGGAAATGAAGTAAATGTTCATTGATTGAAGAACAGATAGGTAAGAAACTACGAATAGAAAAAAATTCAAAGAAGTCTAGGAGTTTTATTTGTACTAGTGCAAAATGAAATAAGTTTAACAGGAAAACAAAATACACAGCCTGTACAACAATGTAAATGGAAGGAACAAGAACAAAATAAAGAAATCAAAATGCACAATTATGACAGTCAAGAAACTTGACACTGAAGAAGGTATGAGAAAATGTGTTACTTTGTAAAGTGGAGGGTATAGACAGCGTAATGGCATATCCTGTTGAAACTCAAATTCTCAAATTTATTTTTTCTTTCCTTTCTATTCTTAATTACAAAAGATAATTCACTAGGTATGGGAAGAGAGAAGAATATACAGTGTCCTAAAACTCTTAGTGAAGTTTTAAACTTTAATAGAAAAGATGCCCTAAAATCAAAAGATATAAATATAAATTAAACAAAATAAAATTAGAGAACTATATGAACAAAAGGACAAATGGTCAAAGGAAATTAGAGAGGATGGGATCAAGGACACAAGCAGAGAGGCTGGCCTTGGCAAAAAGGAAATACCATCAAATCCTCTGGGACTGGAACAAAGTAAAAGAATGTAGAGGATAGGGGAATATATTGATATGATTTGAAGTGTGGAATTGGAGAAAAGATAGACCTTGAGACAGTCTAAGATTTGTTTTGTTTTGTTTTTTTTCAGTAATAAAGCATAAAGTGAGATTCAGCAGAGTCAAGTCAATGAGCATGCCCTTTAGGTTTCAGATATTTTGTTAAGTACTGAGATACCAAAAATACATAAAAATAAAAGGCTAAAATAATTCTTGCCCTTACAGATCTACTAGAAGGATATGGTATGCAAATGACCATATATATATATATATATATATATATATATATATGGGGTTAATGGTATCTATAAGATCTTCCTGTCCATTAATAGGCCTCACATGGAGCCCTGATGAAAGAGTTAATTAGGCTCTTTCCATGTCTTTCTAGTTAAGTAGATTTCCAAACTTCCAGGTGCTAAGTAGATCAAGTGCTAAGCCAATCCAGAGTTGTTTGGGAATCTTATATATTATATTGCTGAGAGTGAAGCTGGTGGAGGGAGGAACTTGCCCAGGGGAACTTGCTTGCAAGGAGGCTTGACAGAGGAGAGAATGCTTTAGATGTCAGCACTCTCTGGATTGGTGATGAGTACCTTGCTAAATCTTGCCTTCTGGCATCCCAATAGCAATGTTTCAAATAAATATTTTGGTTTGGTCTTGGATGAAGAGAGCTTATTATATTTTGCAAACCAAACCTCAGAATATGTATGTATATTCATAGTAGCTACTATGGGAATCTCATTGTCATTACAACATATATAATATTAGATACATAATGTTATCTAATATATATTACGCAATATCTTAGGTAAATATTATGTAATATAATAAATATATGCATAAATATGTACATGTATACACATAAAGGGTAAATTAGGGATATAGAACAGTTTCTATCTGTGACACTGGCACTGAAAAACATGATATGAAGCATACAATTACCTTTAAGAAAAGAATGTTGTCCTTCATGGTTTAGCACAGTTACTTAAAATATCCAGTCTCCTTTAATTGTTGTTGTTATTCAATTCAGTCATATTTGACTCTTTATGACCCTATGGACCATAACATACTAGGCCCTTCTATCCTCCAGGATCTCTTGAAGTCTGTCCAAGTTCATGTCTGTTGTTTCCATGGTCATACATTTCTACTGGAGAAAAGCACAGCTTTGACTCTGCTTTTTAGTTTGCTGTCCAGATTTGCCATTGTTTTCATTCCAAGGAGCAAGTATCTCTTAATTTCATGGCTACAGAAGCCATCTGAAGTGACCTTTAGGATCAATGATTTAAAATCTGATAGTGATTTCATTTCTTCTACCTCTATTTGCCAGGAAATGATGGGACCAGTTGCCAAGATCACAGTTTTTGTTGTTTATAATGTTAAGCTTCAAGCCAACTTTTACATTACTCTCTTTCACCCTCATCAAGAGGCTTCTTAAGTCCTCTGCCATCAGTCTGAATATCTAAGATTATTACTTCTCCCAGAAACCTTAATTCTAGGTTTTGATTCATTCAGCCTGGCATTTCACATGATGTACTGTGCGTATAATTTAAATAAATAAGGAGATAGTATACAGCCTTGTCATACTCCTTTTCCAATCTCTTTGAGGACTTGCCATATTTTGTTGTGATCCACACAGTCAAAGGCTTTAGTGTAGTTAATTAGGCAGAAGTAAATATTTTTCAGGAACTCTCTTGCTTTCTTCATAATCCAGAAAATGTTGGCAATTTGGTCTCTAGTTCCTCTGCCTCTTTAAAAACCAGTCTATTCTTCTGATAATTTTTTGTTCACATACTGCTGAAGCCTAGCTTGTAGAATCTTAAACATGATCTTGCTGTAATGTGTAATAAGTACAACAGTTTGGCAATTTGAATATTCCCCAGCATTGCACTTAGGTAAGTTATTATTGGAGTTGGAACAGGCCAGATTCTCATTTTGTAATTTTGATACAGGCCCCTGAGCAATCATAGCCAAGTAGCATCAGTAGCCAAGTCCACCGGGCTGAGGAGCTATCTGTTTGACCCATACCAACGATGAATCTATAACATCTAAGATACCATGTCCCAGAAGCAAGGGAATGACTTGTTCTTCAGCTGTGCCCATCTAAAAGTGAAGTTGGGAGTGGAGGATATGTGGTAGTTAACACTTTAGGTTTTAGTCTACTCTCCCCAGGGACAGAGTATGGAAGAGAGATGCCTCCTATTTTCGTAAGTTTTTGAACTTTGGTTAAATTTGTATATTTACATTTGGTTTACCGAATAATTTAAATAAATAAAAATATTATTTGTTGGTTTAAATTTGGCTAAATTTGTGTATTAAATTTGTCATTTTGGTTAAATATCCCTTTATACATGCTAATTTATATTGGGGGAACACAGCAGATGTGGACTCATAAGTAAGATAATTAGAAGCCATCCACAATCCCCTGAAGACTGTGCCCAGTCTCCAAGTAGCCTGCTCTGGGAATCCAACCAACGAGCACAAATGCATTTTGGGAGAATGATCCTCAAGGCTTATGCACTACATATTTATTTAATAAACTGTAGAAACCTCTTTTCTCATAAATGTTTTTAATTTCCCTTTGTGTATCTATCTTCTACTTTTTATAAACATTAATAGCACCACCTATACTATTTGTTAACAATATAAAAGCAGTTCAATTTTATTGTCCAAGCTAACTTTGCCTCCTAAAGGTTCAGTAAAAATAGCTATAGTTTCTGTAAATGGTATTTGATATTGGTGTTACTTCTCTTCCTGTAGCCAAATATTTCCAGCCCTCAACAACTATTTGTGGGGTAGAGCAAATTGACATTAATATTATGTGCATTATGTATGCCATAAAGCAAAGAGTCACTTGACAGGCTATTTCCAATAAGGAGAAAAACAATGGAACACTAGTAATAGTCATAATAGTCAGCTATGATAACAATACATGCATAGCACTTCATATCTATATCAACATGTACAAAGCAACCTTATATGATAAAATAATAGAAACTACATCTGGCTGCTTGAATAATCACTTATCCTGTTTCTCCTGAAACATTATAAGTCTGTTTATAGGTGGAATGGTTTTAATTCTTGCTACATCTGTTGGTTGACAACATAGACTCAACTACCACCATTTCTAAACACTGCGACTTTTCTCTTTATGCTATGAGATCCTGCCTGAAAACTATTTCTGGATTTGATCCTCCTTGTTGTGTGTACTGAGGTTCTCCTTATTCCTAAACACAACTCATGGGTTGATATATGCAGCATTTGCTTTACTATTGTGTGTGTGTTTTTAATTTTCTGTGCTTCAATTTTATTGTTTCCTTTCAAGTACCTTTAAATGATTCTTTCCTATCAAAATAATGAGAACAATGATTTTACATATTTTACTTTAGTATCTATACTTGAAATAATAATATTTTTATTTCTTGTGAATATAGGCCTCTGTTTTACCTGACTTCCTAATTTCTTCAGTTGAGATATCTTGAATTAAACTTTTCTCTTTGGTTATGAAGTTTCTCCAAGACTCTTTGAACTTCAAAGATTTTCAGTAAAACTCTGTCATCTTACTTCATGTCATTATTTATGTCTTCATATTGGTTCATTGGGTATTGGCTTCCTCTGAACATAGTGTTCATTCTCCTCTTGAGTACATTTGGCTTTTGTGGGCATCTAGTCCACGGATGAACAGAAAATCATTTGATTTCTCTTGCTGTATCTTGATGTTATTCTTATATCAAATTTTTCTTATTCAGCTAATGATGAAATCTTTCTTACTATTTGGGGTGATTTAGAATGACCTTTGTCCCTGGTCCCATGTTCCATAATGTTGATTCTTTGGAATTGGGCTTCTTATATGGCACATACTTCATTTTTCTTTCAGGGTCATTCATTACTTGTGCTTTCACCCAGACCAAAGCTATAACAGGACATAATCCCATTTATTTGCTTGTGTTTTGATAGGAGCCTAACTAAATTACCTCTAAGGTTCTTTCCAATGTATTCCTGACACCTGTTGCATAGGTTGGCAACCTGGACTTCTAAAATGATGCAGTTCAGGATTCTTTCCTGGGAGTGGGTCATTATAGTCATGGGTTGTCTTTGGTTCCATTGATTTAAAGTGTTTTGACTTCCTACCTGGCCTTTCATCAATAGACTTCCTTGCTTCCTTCTAGCACTACTTCTACATTTCCATGAATTAATATGATTCTGTGATACTACTTTCCATTGACTTAAAGTAACTGTATTTCCCTTGAGTTTGGGTCATTATTTAATCCCAGACACCTAGCTTTACTTTGCTTGTCAGCTAAAGGGAACATACTAAGTTTACCCCATTAACATACCTGTTTCTGTAGGATACTGTATTTTTGTTCTTAAGTATTTCCCTTTTATCAAGTATCCAGGAGCCTCATGAGACCCCCATGCCACCCATCTGTGGCAAAAAATGCAACTGAATAATGCTACAATACAACATATTGTGCCAAACATTCTATAGCAAAACAGAAAACATTACATTTCAAAACCAAGTCAATAAGTTACCTGCACAGATCCTTATGTACCCCTTATTTCTATCTGATTTTGACACCACTGTTCTAGGCCACACAGACATAAATAAAATATAATTTCTGTCTCAAGGATTTTGCAATCTAGTGGATATGACACATCATGATTTATCCAAATGCAAGATGATAAGGTACTTAAGGAGAAAGTGGAAAAGACATAAAAAAACTGGGAGAATAAGCTGAATTTGACCAAGGGTATCCAAAATAAGTCCATGCTGGAAGAGTCACAATTGTGAAGGCAGTGAGAAATCAGTTCTTAAGATACATGAAAGACAGGAAAATACCAAAGATTACGGCCCAAATCTCAGACTATATTGCTAAGAAAAGTCAGTCAGTCAATAAGCATTTATTAAACACCCACTAAATATCAGTGACTGTTGCTGAGTGCAGAGGATACGAAGAAAGGCAAAAGAAGCTGGTCTCAAGAATTCAGTCTAATTGGGGGGTGGAGGTGGCGGGTGGACAACATCCCAACAATTAAGTGCAAACTAAGTGCAAAGTAATCAGTAGACAAAAGTTTAGAATTAGAATTAGAATTAAGAGTAACTGGAAAAGCTTCCTGTAAGATTTTAGCAGGGATTCCAAGGAAGTCAGGGAGGCAAAAAGGCAGAAATGAAAAAAGACCATTAAAGGCATGGGAAGGGGTGAATGATGGGGGGAGGGGAATGAAGAGGATAAACTAGGGAAATGCCCAGAGCTGAGAAATGGAGTATCTCATTCAATGGACAGCAGGGTGATCAGTGTCACTAGGGTACATGGAGGGGAAGAGGTATAAGTGTGAAGTTTAAATGTAATAAAAGATAAAAAAGATTGGAAAGATAGAAGGAAGTTGGTTATAAAGGGCTTTGAATACTATACAGAGGGATGGGAGGATGGTGGTGTCTTCAACAGCAACAGAGAAGTGTAGAGATTTGGGGGAACAAGATGAATTCAGTTTTGGACATGATGAGTTTAAGATGTGGTTGGGAAATCCAACTCATCATATACTACTCATCTATATTCACACTTTATCATTTCCATAAACCTGTTATGAGAATAACCTATATAAGCAGAAAAAGAATCTTTGATGAGACTATTACACGGGAGCAGGCAAGTTTTAGAAAAAGCTATTCCATAACAGAACACATCCTTATGGCTTTTTCAACATATTTAATAAATAATAATAATATGTAATACATGATATATAATAATAAACATTAAACACATGTTTCCAATATAGTTATCATTTATTAATTCTAAAAACAAATTTTATTTCATATAGAAAAATTCCACCTTCTAGGCTCTCTTCCAATAAAGGATACCTCAAGTACATGTCAAAATTATATAATATTCTTGAATAATATAAGAACAAAAGCAACCATTTGTGATGACCCCTCTGATCACTGATGTCAAGTAAGGCATGAAACAGGAGACTACAAGCTCCACTGGGATGAAGAAGACACAGCATAGAGTCCAATTTAAATAGGGATGCTCTATAGATTATAAGGTTGCAGATATGCACTTAGTTGCAGATTAAATTGTACTGATTACTCCAACCCCTAGAACACTGAAAAGCATCCCAAATGAAATGCATTAGTCATTATTGAGTTTGATCTAACTGTTCACACAAGAAAAATGAAAGAGATAAAGAATGCTTTTTTTCTAAATTATGATAAACAATTGTATGAAAGAATAACTCAAAAAGGACATAAATGGATATTTGTATATATGTATATGTATATGTATTTGTAGTGTCTAATAAAGAGAAATATATATGTATACATATGTTTATACACAGACATATATACTTATCTTCCTCAGATACTATGAATGTACCATGGTACATCCAGAATTTAGCAGGAGAAGGAGAGCAGAGTAAACTCACTGGTAAATTGCAAAGTCCATTCAGTGGTCCCAAGTTTCTCTCTGAAACAAAAGTCCAGAGCCAAGATGGTAAACTAAAGGCAGGGAGCTCTCTTCAATTCCCCTCAAAACAACAATGAATATTGCAATCCCAAGTTGTAGTCCTAGATCAAATATCATCAAATAGGGGATGCTAGATAAACTTCCAGGGTGGAAAACAGTGTTTGTGGTTACTCATAGACCAGATCACAGGTCAGAAGTTTAATGACAAAACCTCTCTTTAGATGATATCATCTTGGGAGAACTGAAAGCTAACAGAACTAGAGAACTAGCTCTAAAAACATCATCTTTCAAGAAATTATCAAAGAAAACTGCCTTGCTATCCTAAAACCAGAAGGTAAAATAGAAATGGAAAGAATCCAATGTTTTCTCCCTGAAAGAAATCTAAAAATTATAATTGCCATAGATATTATAGCCAAATACCATAGCTCCCTGGGCAAGGAGAAAATATTGCAAGCAGTCAGAAAGAAACAATTCAAATATCGTGTAGCCACAGTCACGATAACATAAGATTTACTAGATTCTACATTAAAGGATTAGATGGTTTGGAATAAGATATTCCAGTGGGCAAAGAAGCTAAGATTACAACCAAGAATAATCTATCCAACCAAACTAAGTAGAATCCATCAGAGGAAAAAGATGGATGTTCAATGAAATAGAGAATTTTCAGTATTCCCGATGAAAAGACCAGAGCTTAATAAAAAATTTAACATTCAAATTACAAGACTCAAAAGAAACATAACAAGGAGAACAAGAAACAGAAATCATAAGGGATTCAATAAGGTTAAACTGTTTACATTCCTATATGGAAAAATGATATTTGTAATTTCCAAGAACAATAATTATTAGGGCAGTTAAAAGGAATATACGTAGACAAAGGGCACAGATGTGTGTTCACTATGATGTGAAGAAATCCAAAAAAAAATTAAAGTGTGAGAAAGAGGAATACACTGGGAGAAGGGGGAAGGGAAAGGTAGACTGGGATAAGTTATCTCACATAAAGGAGACAAAAAATAACTTTTATGCTAGAGGAGAAAATGGGAATGGTAGTAGACAAAACCTGAATCCTATTCTCATCACAATTGACTCAAAGAGGGAATAGCATATGCACTCGGGGTATAGAAATGTATCCTACACCACAGAAAGTGTGAGAAGGGATGGGGATAAGGGAAGGATGGCAAATTGAGGGAGACAGTGGTCAGAAGCAAAACACTATTGAGGAGGGAAAGGTGAGACAGAGAGAGACACATGCACACACATACACACACACACAGAAAAAGAGAGAGAGAGACAGAGAGAGGGAGAGAAAGAGACAGAGATAGAGAGAGAGAGAGAAGGATAAACAAGGGGAAAAAGTAGGAAGGATGGAAATATGGAGTTAGTAATCATGACTGTGAATGGGATGAACTCACTCATAAAATGACAGTGGATAGTGTATTCCATGATTTAAATATAAAGCAATAAGCAAATAATATGAGCAAATTATAGAAACATGGATTACCTGTCAGATCTATGGATAAGGGAAGAATTTATGACTAAACAAGAGAAAGAGATTATTATGGAATGAAAAATGGATAATTTTGATTGCATTAAATTTTTTAAAAATTGCATGAAAACTCAATAAACTCAAGATTAGAGGTAAAGTAGAAAACCAAAAAAACTTGTACCACAGATTTCTCTGATGTAAATCACATTTCTCATATTTTTAGAGAAATAAGTCAAAATTGCAAGAATACAAGTCATTCTTTAATTGTAAATGCTCAAAGATATGAACAGCTACTTTTCAGATGAAGAAATCAAAGTTATTTATGCTCACATGAAAAAAATGCTCTAAATTATTTCTTATTGGAAAAAGGCAAATAAAAGCAACTGACTAATATCACAGAAAAGAAAAATGGTGAGCATTGGAGGGGATGTGAAAAATTAGGAAATTGGTACAATATTGGTGGTGTTGTGAACTGATTCAACTTTTTTGGAAAACAATTTGGAACTTTGCCCAAAGATCTATAGAACTTTCCATACCCTTTGATCCAGCAATACCACTACTAGGTCTTATTCCCAAAGTGATCAAAAAGAAGGAAAAAGGGCCTATTTGTACAAAAATATTTTCACAGTTCTTTCAGTGATGGCAAAGAATTTGAAATTGAGGACATGTTCATCAAATGGGGAATGTCTGAAGAAGTTGTGGTATGTGATTGTGATGGAATTCTTTTGTTGTATAAGAAATGATGAGCAAGATACTCTCAGAATATTCTGGAAAGATTTACATGAACTCCTTTGTTATAAGCTTCATGTAGGCAGAAGTAGCTGCTGCCAAGGAGGCTGAAGGGGAAAGGCTCAGGCTGGAGAGAATGATTTTGATTTTGGGAACCTGGGTGAAGTGATTTTGATTCTGGGAAGCAGCTCGAGTTGCTGTTGGGGAGCTACCAGCTTCTCCTTGGAGGTGCTGAAGACTGAGGAAACATGACTGTGATACTGGCACTTTGAATGAACCTGTTTGTGGCTTTGTTAAGCTTTCAATTCCCAGGAACAGAGACTGTGAAGGTGGACTGGACACTGAGGGCTTCAGTGTGGAACAGGAATAGCATAGAGAGCTGGATAAGGTATTGGGAGCTGTCTGCCTTTGAACCCATGTTACAGTTTGGTGAATCCAGGTAGGAGCTGGGACCATGGAAGGGAACCCAGGGAATATGAGAGACTACCTGGAGTTAAGCTGAAAGAAGACTGAAAGAAGACTCAGTATACTGACTGAGAAGATTGTAACTTATTTGTGACTGAGCAATGGATGGCCTGTGTGTTTTACACTACCCCTTAAGAAAGTGTGGAGTAGTGACTGAAATTGTAACTTAGTGTGCCCCATGAGTGGAGAACTTTGACTTTTGTATTTTGTGACCCTGAACGAGGCAAACCTCCTTAAGGATGATTGAATGATCGAATTACTAAGTGATTGATGTACTAAATGATTATACTTTGTTCAAAACTGTGTGACCATTGTGGTGAAAATTATGCGGCCATTTTCTGTGGTAAATTGTTGTGAATGCTGTATTTTGATTATCTGTGATAAGTTTTAACATTGGAATGCTGTACCTTGATTTTATGTGAATGTTTTCTCTTATTTGTTATTGAATAAATAGAGAGTTTCCTATATTGTGTAATCAGAACCTTGAAAAGCTGTTCGTAGCAGCATTCCTCTAGCCTGTGCTTGGCTTTACATTATGGCTGAGTGAAGCTAGCTGAACCCGGAGAATATTGTACACCATAACAACAACATTGTATGATCATCAACTGTGAATGACAGCTATTCTCAGCATATGATGATTTAAGATAATTCTGAAAGACTTACGATAAAAATTGCTATTTACCTCCAGAGAAAGAACTGATGGAATTTAAATGCAGATCGAGGCATAATTGTTTTTCTTGGGGTTTGTTTGTCTGTGCTTTTTTTCACAATATGACTGATACAAAAAAAATTTTTGCATTACTGCATACAACTACAACTTACTGCTTGCCTTCTAAATGAGGGGAGAGGACGGGGAGGGGAAAAAAGAGTATGGAACTCAAAAATTTAAAAAGTGAATATCAAAATTGTTTTTACTTGTAATTGAAAAAATAGGATATTTTTAAAGCAAATTAAAAAGCAGCAAAGGTTCATTTTTTAATACCAGCATTTCCCAACATTGTTGTGTGTCTGCTGGTCATGAAAACTACCATTTTCAAAACCCAGAAATGAGGCCAGCCAAAGGGACACTGGAGATGTGAATGTTACGGATATGAGCAGACTGCAACACAATACATACAAGCAATTATCCGGAAGTGGTGTAAAGGATATCAGTGAAGAATTAAATAGGAGGAGATTAGGCCTTCAGGAAATTTTAAGGCTCCTTTAATAGCTCCACATCTCTCCCAGAAATTCATTTATTTATTTAAGCAAGATTTATTAAGTTCCTACTCTTAGTTGTGAGTATATAAACACAATGACAAATACAATACAATTAAATAGTCTCTGACTTCCAGGATCATACATTTTATTGGAATGAGTGGTTTACATAGTCAATATCAATATTATATGATTGTTACATAACAATGAGGTATGGAACGCTACAATCTGCAGAAAATTTAAACTATTGAACAAAGGGCAATGGATAGATGCACGGTAGGTATGAGTAAGCTATAAATATATGACAAATAAAACTGCAGAAAAGAATCAGAGTAAAGAATGTCATCAAAGGAATGAACAAAAAGATGAACTGATCACATGATTGGAGGAAGGGGATATCATTCCGTGGATATCCTGAGTGATCTATTGGTTCCTTTTCAATGTCAGGAGAAAGCAAGACAGGGGCTTCATCCATTTAGTGATCTGAATATAGGACACTGGCAGGCAGACATGGACAGGAGTCTCACAAAATGTTCAGTCATGGGTGAGTTAAAATTTTCATTGTTGGAGAAAACTTCCAAACTGATGAGATCACAGATTCATTTGACCATTTATGGGGCCACTATATCGTCCAGTGGGTAGAGCACCGAACCTGGAGAGATCTAAGTTTAAATCTTGCCCCATGTCCTTACTAGCCATATGACCCTGGACAAGTTACTTAACTGTCCAACTTTAGTTTTCTCATTTGTAAAATGGATATTATAATAATAGCACCTATCTTCTAGGATTATTGGGAAGATAAAGTGAGGTTAATATTTATAAATAATGTTTCAAAACTTAAAACTCTAGATAAATTCTAGTCCTTATTACAAGTTTATTTCAGTGGAAGGTGCTAATATTTCTAGATAAAATATGTACATTTTAGTAGTGGATTTCTGGAAAGAATAAAGGAGTTGTTGCAATGCTCAAAATTTCAGTCTGGACAAGTGTTAAAAAAAACAACAACAAGTTTTGATAAATCAGGGCCCCTGAGTATCCTTCAAATCACATCAGGCCCACATGTGACACCTGCTGAATTGATTGCTTTTTTCCTGTAACATGCTGGTTTGCTGGCTTATTGAATATATCCCTCACAAACTACATTTCCAAGAATTTCCCTCAAGGTGTACGATATCCTGAGTAGAGTGTGGGCATTTATGAATATGTCTAAAGAGTTAGTTTATTACTCTAATTATTTTCAGTAGTGGAAAGTAGCTCTACTTTATTACCCAAGTGAGAGTTATTATTGTCTTTCCTTCTGATAATTGTATTCATGATATTTATTTCAGTTTTCTAAAGACCTTTTTAAGTCTATTTGAGCATTTAAAGTTTCTTATGTGTTACTTCTGATTAATTTAATTCTAATTAAAATAATGGATTAGTAGGATTGAAAATAAAATCATTTTTAAAAAAATCTGAGAACATATTTAGCCTAACAACAGAGGAAGGCTCTTCAACAACTCTTAAATCCAATTCTGAAATTCAGACCTTGATGTTATTCTTATTTCCCCCTAACAAAGGATTTTAAATGACTTGATATGTTTTTAATTTTGTAATATAAAAACTTTCCCAAATTTAGCACCTCTAAATGTTTGTGATAAACAGGTAGATTGGAAATCACTGGTAGTATAAATTTTGCTTTTTGTATAAACAAGAGGCAATAGACAAACTTGAAACATTTCCAGTCTTTCTTCCCTCTGCCTCCCAATCCTAATTTGTGATTGTTAACTTCTATCTGGATCAAATGCACTTGATGCTGGTGACAGACTGAACACAAGAAAGGATTGAAGTACATCAACATTCTCTTCAGGGCCCATGTATGCGAGTGAATTCTCTGTTGGTGATCAATGGGTGGAACTAATGAAGATGATTCACAAGCTTTATTCAGAGGTTTGGGGTGGCAGTAATTCATTCTGCCACTATTAAGTTCATCAAGCAGAGTCAGTGCCTTCTGGTTATGTGGGAAATGACATTTCAGTGGCAAATCAGAAGCCATCAACCATCATTTATAGGAAGCTACCATATTTGGAAAGGGTTCTTTGGAAATTTTTCTTCATTACTATGCAAATAATATAGAATATAATTGTGTCTGCACAGGTTTGATCATATCAATAGCCCTTCCCAACTCAAAAGTCTTTAATGACTACTCGTTGACCCTCAGATAAAATGCAAAATTTTCATTTTGGCATTTAATGCCTCAATAATCTGACTCCTATCTATTTGCCTTTCTAGTCTTATTTCACACTGCTGTTGCTATACACTGCCTATGCCTCTCAGACTAGCCAGATAATTATCTCCCATACATGACAATTTTCATAGATGATTCCCTATGTTCAGCATGCACACCCTCTTTATGTTTGCTTCTTGGAATTTCTAGTTACCTTTAAGACACTTTTAGGAGTTAATTCTTAGATCAGGTCTTTCATTATCCCCCAATAGGTAAAACTTTTCCACACTTGCAATGACTTTATTATTTTGTTTAATTATGTGTTTAATAATTTCTTTCCAATACTTTAGAGGCATAATCACCCTTGTCTTACTTTAGTCTCTGGAGAGAGTGGACTCAGGCTTAGCATAGTCTCTACACATTGTTGGTTTCATCAGATTCATGTTCAAAGACTGTATTCCTGATTCCTCCTCTCATTTCAACTACCTTTGGGTCAAGTTTCAAAGTTTACTATTACTTGATTGTTGGGAAATCAAGGCCAGGAGGTCTGCAAAACCCAACTCAGACTCCTAGATTCCTAGACTCCTGGATAGCTCATTCTCCCAACTTTTTGAAACTTACAAAGTTATAGTCTCAAGATTAATCTTTTATTTTATTTATTTTAGGTTTTTTTTGCCTTAAATGAAAAAACAAACGTGAGCCAGGCAAAGAACTGAGGCCCATATGCCTGAGGTCATGAATTGGTCTAAGAATGAAAGGGCAAAAGGCCCCTCCTCCTATAGTTCTGTCTCTCATCAAATGTCCTCAGTAAACAAGACAAACCAAGAGAGAGATTGAGACCAACTAAGGCTTTTTGAAGGAGCCTCTATTACAGACAAGAGGCTGTCATTCATCAAATGCTTATCAATGTAAACCAATTATAGAATGGTTATCATTTTCTAAAGTTTCTCCAAGGCACTTTTATACTTCATGACATAATGAATCCCAGAAATAGCCTCCACAATTCCTGAATAGCATTATCTGAACATATTGATGTATTCTGTGGAGCCTAATAAGGACTGGACTTAATGGTTAGTCCCCCATTGCATTGATATTCAATAGATACATGATGAATAAATGGATACATGAATGAATAAATATGAAATGGGGGCTTGCTGAGATGACATCTCTACATGAAGGATGCTAGGGAGCTGCTTCTTGGAGAATCATGATGATGTACAAGTAAAGTACCTTAGAGACATAGACTGGGGAGCATGCATAGACATTTTGTAAGTGGTTAGTTTGATTAATTCTGTAACTGATTGGCTCTAGAAGTGTTTAAAAAGGCTTTCCAACTTTAGCTACAGTCTCTTGGCATCAGCATTATTGGGAGGTTTGCTAACTAGTGAAGGGATAGAAGCCTCTGAGGGCTCCTAGATATCCTGCTAAGCGTGGGTTTCACAGCCAGCACAGCACTGATGACCTGAGAAGCTAGGAATGACCTTTTGGGAATGACTGTCAGTAACTCAGCTCAGTGATAGCTAAGGTATTAGTTTCACCAGTTAGGCTGAATTTGAGCATGAAGTTGGTGGAAACAATGCTATACAAAAAATGAGCTAACTTTTGTTCTGAATCTCTCCTGTCCTACCCCAATCCAGAATGAAACCCTACATGGATCCTGAAGTACCAAATAAATTTTTCTACGTTTGTTCTTGCTGTAACTTTGAAATAAATATTACTTTGCAAAATCTAGTCTGATTTTAAGTGGTTAAATAAGATTGGGGTGCTAGTCATTAATTCCCTAATAAATGGGGGAAACACAGCAATAGGGGCTCAAACCAAGGCAGAAAAAAAATACTAACAACTCCATGCTGAATTCCTGAGAACCCTGAGGAGAAAATGTAATAGGACTAATCCTGAATGAATATTTTAAGTGCTTGTAAAAGATTAGACTCTGGAAAACAAAAATAATACCTTATTTAAGAAGTATCAGGGTAGCTAGGCAGCACAGTGAATAGAGCACTGGCCCTGGAGTCAGGAAGACTGGAGTTCAAATTCAGTCTTAGACACTTAACACTTACTAGCCGTGTGACCTTGGGCAAGTCACTTAACCCCAATTGCCTTGCCTTCCCCCCCCCAAAGCAAAAACAAACAAAAAGAAAAACGTTTCACTGTGTACAGCAATTGCTTTATGAATTTTTTTCTGTTCTCAAAAGTGCATTTGTAATCCAGTTTGTACTCATCCAACCCCTTCCCAAATATCTCCCCCCTCTAAGCACTTAGGCAATACAGAAAGAAAGAATAACCATCTGCTTGCTAATGATGAAAGCCTCACAAACGTATGGATTCAATCTAGAAAAATGGATAGCTATAAAGGCAACTGCCTTAGCCTAAGACTGTGGCAACTTCCTTAAATTGATTTCTTAATTAAGACTATCTTACATTTGCATAGTTCTTTTCCATTGTGCTATTGCATTAAATCCACGTAATAGTGCTGTGAAGTAGTCAGGGCAGATATCAGCTAACTCTGATTTTTGGGATGAATTATCTGAGACTGAGAGATGAAAAGTTGCATAGATCGTGTAACTGGCGCAGAGCCCACTAGAAACCACGTGCTCTAGCCTTGTACTTTCTTAGCTATTTTCTGCTGCTTTTTCTGGGCGTTCTTGTTTTTAGAATGCATGTTCCGCTTTTGTTTTTGCTGTTGTTGTTAACTAGAGGTATATCCAAAGAACTGAGTCACAACCGAGAATTTATTCACAGCTAGAACTTATGAGGTATGTATATATTCAACATTTATATACTCAGCATTAACTTAGTCCATATTTGAATTGAATAAAGCTTATATCCCTTTTTGTAATCTTGATTTTTATGGTGGTGGTTGTTCGGCTATTCAGTTATTTCCTTCTTTTCATGACCATTTATGGGGTTTTCTTGGCTAAATTACTGGAGTGGCTTGCCATTTTTCCCCTCTGTTAGATTAAGGCAAACAGAGGTTGAATGACTTGTCCAAGATCATACAGCTAGTGAAGTGTCTGAAACACGATTTGAACCCAGGTCTTTCTGACTCCAGGCCCAGGCTCCTCTTCATTAAACCACCTAGCTGCCTCACCGTCTTGGTTATGTATTCCCATTTGTCATTGTTCCTTAAGTATACCCTTGTCTATTGATAGAAGAGAAGGGGAACAAGTCAAGGATGTTTCTTTTTCATAGATTCAGCCAGTCAAGAAGTATTTATTAAGCGTTTACTATGTGCCAGGCACCAGGCTGAGTGTTGGGACACAAAGAAAGGGAAAAATATTGTCCCTTTGTCCAAAGGTAAATGAAATTGAAACTATCTATAACATCAATATTTCAAAAAGTCCTATACTTCTCTGCTGGTATTAGAATCTGTTTGGCTAGTGGTATTTCCTTTCCTTTATGCTGTGACATTTCCTCTTATCTAAAATGTAAACAACATTTTAAACCCATGGATTTGGGGGATGCTTTTTTCACCAATTGTGACCAAAATACATATATAGAGATAGAGATAAATAGATAGATATAAATATCTGTAGCTATTTATATTTGCATCACATGACCTATTTCCAAATCAAATCATTAAAAACATAAAGATGTTGCTGGAAAACTACTTTTGGAAAACAAAGGTACCGGCTTTTTAAAAGGTGAACTGAGTTTTGTTTTGAAATGCTTTGAAATCTGCCTTGGTTTTTCTATTTAGGAGTAAAAAAAAAAAAGCTGTAAAACCACACAATCTGAATGAAGTTGCCAGGTCAGTTTAATGTAAATTGGGGGTAAATCATTGACAAATAAATTAAATAGGCATGATCTGAATATTGAGCTTTGGCAGGCATCACAGTCTATTGTAGCCAAGCCAGATTCCTTTCCCTGTACAAAAATGTTATGTTGTTCTTGTTAAGCAGTCATCCATCTAAGTGACTTCAAGGCCCTTAAGACCCAAATAGTCTCAGCTCATCTATCAGCCTCGTGCATTCAGTCAGATACGCTACAATAGGAAAAGAGTGTAGCTGCAGAAAACACAGCATTCACTAATGTATATTCAACAAATATTTGCTAACTGCCTACTATGTACAGAACATTGTGCTAAGCACCAGGGAAAGGTAACGAGCCTGGGTAAGTTACTATTGCCTTCTCCCCTAGAGTTTACAATTTAGTACAGGACTTGAAAAGCTAAAATAGATACATGTGATAAATAAAATTACATGTTAAGAACATCAGGGTGTTGGAAAATCTAAATGCTCAACAGAGAGATGGACTTGAGTTGCAGACTGACATATAAGTATATGCAGGTGTATGCATCTAAGCATCTATGTATCTGTTTACATAAAACTAACATATATGTATATATTGGTGTATATGGAAAATTTATACATATATGCGTCTGCAAATATATACACATACTAACACATATGTTGATTTAGATTGACACCCCATGTCATTTTAATCATAATTAATAAAGCTCCTTGACACAATTGACACCCAGATATGGAATATGGGGCTTTTATGGAGCAGGAAAATAAATACAAGTTAGAAACTGAAATTTTCAGTTTTATTTTTAGTCCATTTCTTGAACTACTGGGTGATGTCACTTGAATCCTATTCATTTTCATTTTTTTCCTTTTATTCTTTTTAAAAATTTTCCTAATTAGGGAAAGAAATTCAATAAATGTTTATTGAAAGAATGAGAATGTCAGTTTAATATTTTTGATAATCTTTTTTTGTTTTTTATATTTTATTTTCCCCCCAAAATTTTATTTTAGACTCACATTCCAAAACACAAATAGAGAATGAAGAAAAGAAACAAAAATATATCATAAACTTAAATATTGGAGCTTAAATAAGATTAAAGGGGGGAGGGGAAGCATGTCATGTGCATAGCAAAATATGAGAGGATTCAAAATAAGTAACAGTAAATTTTCATTTCAAGAAAGCCTATATAATACTCATTGTGTTGAGAATGGTCCTTCTTTTCTTTGCTTCCTTGTGAGTTTTCTTTTGTTCTCTGCCGTGCACTTTTTAACTTTTTTTCCCTCCCCCACCCCCCAAAAATCTGCAATAAATTTTAGATATTTTTCTCCATAGCTATAGATATGTACATAGACATATATTTATATACATACTAACATAAACATTCACAAACTTATTCTACTCCTGATCTTTGTTTTTATGTATATGCATATCTCTTGTTTCCTATCCCTCCTGCCTTTTCTACTTTACTTTTACCCACTACCTTGCCCTCCTATGACTTGCCTACCCCCTCCAAGTATTCCTCTCCTACCCTCCCATATCCATACATCTAAGAACCCTTTTATACCCCTATTTATCTATTCCCTCAGCCTCCACTCTAAACATCCCTTTCTTGTCCTCTCCTCCCTCCTTATGCCTCTACCATTTTATTTCTTCTGAATTTAGAAGACTTCTATACTCTTCTAAATACTAAATACTCTTCTAAATACTAAAATACAGACAGACAGACAGACAGACAGATAGATAGATAAATAGATAAAGTTATAGTTCCCTCTTATACCCTTTTCTGATGAAAGTAGGTTACCAGACCTACCAGACCTCCTCCCATCTAATTCCTGTGCATCAATTCTTCCTCTTGCACCTCTTTTGTATAAAATAATTACTCTTTTTAGTTGTTCCTAAATGGTTTTACTTTTAAAATTAATATCATGCTCAAGTTTCAGGTTTTTCCCAATCTTTCTTATGAACTACCCAATTATTAATAAGAATCTTAGACATAAATTTTACATCTTACATATATAAAAAATAAATAGTCTTTGTAGATTCCTTATAATCAGTCTTTTTATGTACCTTATATTTATATTGGTTCTTGTATGTCACATTGCTTATTAAGTTTAGGAATTTTTTCAACAAAGTCTTGAAAATCTGAGAGTTTATTAAATGATCATTTTTTTTTCATTCAAGAGAACGTTGAATTTGCATGGTGTGATGTTTTTGGCTGGAGCCTTGGTTCTTTTGCTTTTCCATATGTTATGTTTCAAGATCTGTGGTCCTTTAATGTCTTTACTGCTAGATCTTGTGTAATTTTAATTGTGGCACCATCATACTAAAATAGTTTCAATTTTGATGTTTTTAATATTTTTTCCTTGAGCTGGGGATTTCAGAATTTGACTATGACATTCCTGTGAATTTTCCTCACAGGACCTCTTTTAAGTGGTGATTAATAGTTTTTTTTTTCTATTTCTACCTCCCAGCTCTCCCCCTCCCACCTTTGTTCTTATGGTTCAGGACAATTTTGTTTAATTATTTCTTGTATTAATATATCAAGATTATTTTTTATCTTAACTTTCAGTTAACCCAATAATTTTTATATTTTTCTCTTCTTGATCTGTTCTTTAAGTCTGTTGTTTTTCTTATAAGGTGTTTAATTTCTCTTCTATTTTTTCATTATTCATATTCTCTTTAATTGTGTCTTGATCTCTTATAATTCCACTGGCTTCGCTTTGCCCAATTCAGATTTTCAAGATGTCATTTTCTTCCTTAAGATTCTGGATCTCCTTTTCTCGTTGGTTAACTTGCCTTTCATATCTTTCTTGGATTATTGTTATTCTTTTTTTTTTTAGTATTTCCTCCATGTCTCTTTTTTTCTCTGAATTTTTCATATTTATTGTTTCCTACAGTTTAATACATTCATGAAGCACAAGTTGCTCAGTTACTCTTTAACTAATAGGTACCCATTTTGCTACTAGTTCATTATTATCAAAAAAATTGATGCTTTGGATATTTTGCATGTATAGGACCAATATTTTTGTCTTTCATATCCTTGGGTATATATTCCTATAGATGAAATCTCAGAGTCAAAAGGTATGATCATTTTAGCACCTTTTAAAAATTACCATAAGCCTTAATTGGGACAAATTTCCAGTGCCATCAATTGTGCACTAGCTGCCTTTTGTTCTATAGTTCCTCCAGCATGGACGATTTCTATTTTTGTCAATTTTCTAGGTGTAAGGTGAAACCTCAACTGGTTAAATTTGCATTTCTCATATTATTAATGATTTGGAGAAATATTAATATGGTTATAGTTTGCAATTCTTGTGAGAACCTTTTGTTCTTTGACCTCTGAACCACTGGTTTCTTGGTTTTATATATTTGTTAGTTCCCCACTTTATTTGGCATAACAGGACCTTACCCAAGCTATTTGATTCAGATTAGCCCAAAGATTCTTAATAATTCTTTTTGTCTCATGTAGTCATTGGCTCCTATTTAGTCCATTCTAATTTTTCAGGGAGTTTGTTGCTTGGGCAAGGCTTTGCACCTCTTGCATGAAACCATTAATTACCTTTCCAATTCTTTATTTGATAGCTCTAATTTCTTTTCTGCTTTTTCCCTCTAGTACTCTTTTAAACTCTTGCTTCATCTCTTCTAGAAATTCTAGTTGAATGCTTGCCCATGCTACAATTTACTTTGAGGATTTGCTTGTAAATGTTTTGGAGACATCCTCTTCTGGGTTTGTGTCATGAGCATCTCTGTCATCATAATAGCTTTTTATGACAGAATTCTTTTGTCCATTCGTTTGCTCACTCTTCAAGTCTTCTTCCTGACTTTGGATCTGATATTATGATTGGGATCAGTGTGCTTCTAGAAGGAAGTTCTGGGCTGGTCTTGTTGCTACTTTCTTAAGGTATTAAATGTTGTGTTATCCCTGAATCGCAGAGACAGCTCAGCCTGGGGACCTGCAATCTTTCTTTTTTTCTTTTTAATGTAATAAATTTTATTTGTTTTCTTGTTTACATCGTTCATTTTCATGAGATTTTTGAGTTACAAATTTTCTCCCTGTCTTTCCCCTACCA
>CM053594.1:220903673-220922097 GCA_028646575.1 Pseudocheirus occidentalis | reverse complement strand
AGGACATCTCAATGTAAACTTTCTTTCATTCTGCCATTTTGACTTGGAATTCCAGATTCTAGATGCTATGTGAGCAAATATCCTCAGAAAACTAAGGGTAAAAAAGAAAAATTCTGATTACTTACTGTAAAAAAGTTACCATTGTTTACTGATTCTAAAACAAAAAACTTTGTGAATTATCTGAAACAAGCTCTGAAACCTCCTCAAATTCATATTAAATACATGGTATTGTAATGGTAATTAATTTGAATTTGAAGATCCCTTTTGTTGACAAAGGTAGCAGGTATCTAGCACTTAGTAACTCATCAAACCTCTGCTGGGAAAACAGAAGGTATGAACTCCTGTCTCCTGTTGCTGACATAACAGGAAGGGGTTGGCTGAAATAGGAAGTTAATGCTGTATGTATGTAAGAAAAGCCCCAGAGAGGTACAGTCAGAATTCCTTGGGACAAGACTCTGGTGGCAGAAGTTACAGAAGAGAAATGAGAATCAAGAACTGACTCAGAATTTCCTGAGAACTTGTGGTGGCAGAGCTTCTTCTGAAGAAGAACCCAGGAGCCCAAAAGGCCAGGAGGCCAGGAGTTCCACGAATCCCTCCACCCAGGCTGGGTAAGGTGATTCTGATTTTTTGAACAACCTGCAGAAGACTGAGGAAGCATGACTGGGATGCTAAGACTTTGTCTTTTTGTGGCTTGGTTGAGCCTTGAATTGCCAGGAACAGAAATTGTGAAGGATTTGAGATGGACTGGACCACGTGACCTCCAATATGGAGCAGGAACTGCCCAGAGAACTGGACAAAGACCTGGGAGCTGTCTGCCTCTGAATGCGGGTGACTGTTTGGTGGATTCATGTAGGAGATGGCACCATAGAAGGGGATCCAGGGAATTTGAGAAACCACCCCAAGTCAAGCTGAAAGAAGACTTTACTTGGATACTGTATACTGACTGAGGAATTGTAAATTTACTAGTGCCCCAGGGGTGGCCTGTCTGTGTATTTTCTAGTGATTGGACTTAGTGATTAATGATATTTTGCCTATTGTACTTTGTGATGACTGAATGACTGAGGAAGGAGGCAAGCTTCCTTAGGGACGAATGAATGTACTAAATGATTGTACTTTGTTCAAAACTATTGTGACCACTTTGGTGAAAACTATGTGGCCATTTTAATGATAAGCTTCTGTGAATACTATATAATACTATAACGTACAACTTTTCTGTGATAAGCTGTAGTATTGTGAATGCCGTGCCTTGATTCTCTGTAAAGGTTTTGCTTTGATTTGTTATGGAATAAATAGAGCATTCACTATACTGTGTAATCTGAACCTTAAAAGCTGTGCATAGTAGCATTCTTCTGGAACTGGTTGTGCACGGCATTACAGGTATATAGACAACGCATGAGATGAATGGATATAGCGTTTTTCATTTAATCTGTCAATTGGCAATCAATTTCTCCCTTTCCATACTTACATAGTTTTGGTGATCAGGGACTGAAGGAAATTGTAGCATGGTGGAAAGTATACTAACTTTACCCTCAGTGTATGTGTGATTGAATCCGCAGTGAATAGAGTACTGGGCTTGGAGTCAAGAATATGTGACTTCAAATCTGGCATCAGACACTTATTAGATTATAATAATGGGCAAGTTGCTTAACCTCTCTTGGCCTCAACTTCCTTACTTGTACACTGGGGATAATAATAGCATCTACCTCACAGGGTTCTTGTGAGGATCAAACGACATAAAATATGTATGTGGTTTTGCAAGCTTTAAAGTGCTAAATAAATGTTAGTTATTATTATGGTTACTATTATTTTTGTGTAGTTATTACCAATGTAACATTAAGCAAGTCACTCTCCTCAATACTTCAGCTGGAAACTTTGTCTCAAAATTGAGGCCCTTGGCAGAAAATTTCCTCCTGTTCATTTCATGTCACTGACATGTCTTCTGCAATTCTTCTTCTCTGATGACTCATATAAAGAGTAATCCCTCCTCCTTGACAAAGCAAACCCTTTCCATCCCATGTTCTCTAGCAAATTTGCCCATCTTTCATCATTTTTTCACTAACATACAATTTCTCCCTTTTAGCTGCTTCCTTATTGCCTACAAACACTCCTGTGTCTCTCTCATCTTCTAAAAACCCTGTAATGGTAATGAAGTGTGAAGATACCTTTGTATTGTTAAGCTAAGAGGTAGGTTAGCACCTAGTTTCAAATTAAGCCTCTGTTAGAGAAACAGAAGCTATGAACCCCTGCTGCTGACATAACAGGAAGGAACTGTACAGGGAGGAGCAATACTGTATATAAGGAAAAACCCCATCTGGGAAAGTCAGAACTTCTTGGGATGAGCATCTGAAGGCTGGGCTGCTGTGGCTGGACTGGAATTTCCATGGAAAAAGTGATTTTGATTTTAAGAATGGGAGAAAGTGATTTTGATTTTGAGAATGAAGCTGCTGAAGACTTCTGAGGGCCAGCTAGAGCTGCAGAAGACTGAGGAAGCATGACTGTGATGCCTATACTTTGTATGAAAGTATTTGTGGCTTTGTTAAACCTTAACTTCTTGAGAACAGAGACTGTGAAAGTGGACTGGGCACTGTGAGCTTCAACATGGAACAGGAAATACACAGAGGGCAGGACAAGGAACTGGGAGCTGTCTCCCTTTGAAACGAGGTGACGGTTTGGTGAATCCAGGTAGGAGCTGGAACCATGGAAGGGTATCCAGGGAATCTGAAAGCCTGCTCCGAGTCAAGATGAAAAGACCTCTCTGTAGGTACTGAGCAGTGATGGAATTGCGACTTACTTGTGATTGAGGGGTGGATGGCCTGTGTATTTTCCATTACCTCTTAAGAGAGTACTGAGTACTGACTGATATTGTAACCTAATTGCACCCCATGGGTGGATCTTTGACTATTTTACTTTGTGTTTCTTAAGGAGGCCTTGCCCCCTTAAGAATGAGTGAGTTAAGGATTAAGGAGGCTCTCCTTAGGACTGATTGAATTAAGGACTTAACTAAGTTATTGATTGTCTAAATGAATGCACCTTGTTTAAAAGAGAACCATTAAATGATTGAGTTACTAAGTGATAGATTGACTAAACGATTGTACTTTGTTTAAACTACTTGACCACTTTGGTGAAAACTATGTGGCCATTTTAGTGATAAGTTGTTGAGTTATGACATGGTGAATGTTGTATTTGCATTTTATGCAATAAATAGTAACACTGTGAATGCTGTACCTTGATTTCCTGTGAATGTTTTGCTCTGATTTGTTATTGAATAGAGAGTTCACTATACTGTGTAATCAGAACCCTGAAAGTTGTTCACAGCAGCAGTCCTCTGGAAAGCTGCTCATGCTTGGCTTTACATACCCTCACTTAGTCCATCCATCCCTGATAGCGATCATCTAGTATCTCTTCTCCCATTTGTGACTAAACTCCTTGAGAAAACCATCTGCAATAGATACTTTAATTCTTTGGTCTCATTTTCTGTTTAACTCTCAGTAGCATGGCTTCTGATCACATTGATGATTCAATTGAAATTTCTCACTCCCAAATTATTGGTGATCTCTTAATTGTCAAATCTGGTAACCTTTTCCCCAATCATCATTCTTCTTGACTTCTTTGTAGACTTTGACACTGTTGATCATCCTTTTCTCACTTGACATTTCAAAGAATTCAATTTTAGAATGTCAGCGTATAGCAGCAACAGCTGGAGATTTCCTTCACACTTCCTTCCTTAACAGGTCTCTTGCCACATCCTGGCACATCTATTCTGGAGCAGCAGGGGAGTTTCTGTTAGGAAGTGGGTAGGATCATACTGTATCAGTAAGCACCCTAGTATTCCCAGGGTGGCTGCTAGCACAGGTTCTTAGATCTGCTTTTCTAAAGGAGAGCAACTCTAAAAGATTTAACAATCTTACTTTAATCAATCAAATATATATGATTTACCTAGATCAGTGGAAAAAGTCAGCACCCTGAACTTCAGATGATGTAAACAAAATACAAACAGAAGTTACAAGCAGACAAAGAAACGGATCAGCAGACGGGCTTCCAGCCATCTGACCATTACATCCATACCTAGTTACCAGAAAGGGAAACACCAATGTCTGGGTTTTCAAAGTCTTGGGGCTCAATGGCTGCCCAGAGTCTCATCTGGCCAAATCACACAACCCTTTCCAAAGTGAGCCCCAAAGCAAAAACTTGCATCAGGGTATATACAGCCTTCTCTTGGATCAGAGAGTGTCACAGGCCTCTTGACCCACTGCCCAATCACAAAGTAATAAGGCATGGGCATTCAGGCCCTTACCTAATCCCCAGGACCATCCCAACTTCTAGTAACAAATATGAGGGCACAGACACCAGTGGCTTTGATGATAAGAATCGTCCCTCAAATCATTATTAGTACAATCTAGCATGATATACAGACAAACACAACAAAACACAAAGAAAGGAAGGTCTTTGATATGTGATTATTCTGATTTTCTTCTTTCTAAACGGGAGTACTGAAATCTTTAGGCTCTATTAGGTGCATCAGTACAGGAGTATTGTGGTCTTAGAAAGAGGACCTTTCAGCTTATTCCTGCTTTCATCCACAGAAAGAGGAGATGCCTCACATCTCTGCAGACTTGCAGCTGCTTATCATTCTCCATTAGTGCACAAAGCTCAGCTCATTTGTCCAATATCTTCTGCCATATGGATCAGTACTCTTCCAGCTCTGCTTCATCACTGTATTTAATTGGCCAGCTCCCTGGATCACAACCCCTCTGTCTTCTTCCTAAACCTGGAAGGCATTCCAATCTTTGGTAAGGTCCTGACACTACTAGGGACTATTGTTCAGAGAAAAGAGTAGGTCTTACTGCTAACCATGTCAAGAATGTTCATGTAAGTATTACAGGCATGATGGTCATTTCTGACATGCATGTACCAAAGTAGCTCACAGGACTCAAAGTAGCTCATTGGACATTCTGGTAGATGGAGACATTCCATCTAGGAGGGCCTTTGCCATCCTTGAGAGGCTCTGTAGGCCAGGGCTTGAGGAAACAAAGATGGCCTCACCCAAAGCTCCTTTTCTCAGGTTCTTGAAGGACTAACTGACCCTACTCCTTCACAGCTTCTTCTCTAGGAGGCAGGTCATTTGACAAATGGAAAGACGCACTTAAATTAAGGGGACTAGTGCCTGTGAAAGTACTGTGACCTTAGGCCAAGCACAATTGAATTCAGTGAAGATAACTCAGCATTTTGACAACAGAAGAAGATACCTTTCTCGTAAACACAGCAGAGTATACCACCATTCCCACCTGCTCAGAAAGGCATAATGCATATGGCCCCAGATATTTTCTACTCCATGTAGCAGGTGAGGTTCCCTGGAAAGTGAACACAACAATCCCATATTTTGCTGCTCTGGATGCTGAGCCAGTCAAGGTCTGAGGGAAGTCATGGAACCCATGTCTGAGTTCAGAAAATCCTTCATTACTTCTGCAACATAGACTAGATCCAAAGGAAGGACACCTGCCTGCCTCAGTTAAAAAAGGCCTGGACCCCTAATGAAGAAAAGAGATGGTTTCCTTTAAGGATTTATCAGCTCTTTCAGTGTTTAACTGGGGTTCCTTCCAATCCAAGGATCCATCTACTATGGTTTTGGCTGACATTTGACAGTGTCATCTACCTGGGGATTCTTATACAGGTCTGAGGCTTTTTATCTAGGAATCAGGTTGTGTGGCAATCAAGTGTGTGCCAAGTCATGATATTTCTACCTCAGTGACCTCTCCTATATGCCCCTTCTTTCCTCTGACATTGCTAACACTGTGGTACAGAGCCTCATTTGTTTCATTTGACTCTTGGTTGGTATAACCCTGTCTTAGGTCTTTCCCCATATTGGTCCATTCTCCACTCAGCTGTCAAATTACTCTTTCTAAAGTGAAAATCCCCTCTATTGAAGATATTCAAGTGGCTACCTATCTTTTCCAGAATCAAACATAAAACTATTTATTTGTCTTTGAAAACCATTCATGACCTGGCCCCTCCTACTTTTCCAGTCTTCTGCTTTATGCCCCCTGTGGGCTGGGATACAGTGACACTGGTCTCCTCACTTTCCCTTGTATGGGATACTAGATTTGGCATCTCTAGACTTGGTATCTTCACTGAATGTACCCCAGGCACGGATTTCTCTCCTTCCTCCCTCCTTTTCATTAGATTCATTGGTTTCCTCCAAGTCTTAGCTAAAATCTTACCTTCTACAAGAAGCTTTTCTTAGAACTGCTTACTCTTAGTGCCTTCCCTCTGAGATTATTACCAATTTACTCTACGTATATCCCTTTTGTGCATAGTTGTTTGTATATTGTCTACCCCTTTAAACTGAGCACTTGAGATTCACTATTTGTTTTCTTGGCACTTAGCACAGTGCCTGGCATATAGAAAATACTTAATAATTGTTGGTTTGTCTTAACTACTCTAGGCTTGTTTCCTAGCTTGATGTGTGTGTGTTAGGAATATTTTCTTTTTCTTTTTAACATGGAGAGTAGGCGAGAGGAAAATATAATACATCATTGTTAATTAAAAATAATATAATTAAAAAAATTAATAAAATGAAGAGGTAGTGCTAGCTTAGTTCAATGATTCTTCTTGGCTTTAAATCACAGTCATTTACATCTTACCTCTGTTTTCGAATCAGATCATAGAGTCATAGATGTGTATTTGGAAAGGACTTCCAAGGCCATATAGCCCTAACCCTCTCAATTTACAGATGAAAAAACTCAGTACCAGGGAGTTTAGGTAAAATGAAAAAGTTCAAACAAGTGGGATTTAAGTCCAGATCTCTTAATTCTAGGGTCAGCAGTCTTTCTATCATACCACTCTGTCTCTAAGAACATTTCTTCAATGTGTCTTTTTTGGAGGTGGAAATTGTTGTTTTCAATATCATTCTTTAATCTTAGTATTATCCAAGGCTCTGCACTAAGCCCTTTATTTTCAACATTGTATATCTGATTTTGTGATGACCTCAACCATTGAAATAACGTCAATTAAATTTTGTGTACAGTTGAAACCAATTCTTAGAATGGGGATGGGGGAGTAAAGGAGTATGAAAGAAAGGACATGTATACTCCTTCTTGCCTGGGGTCAGTTGTTGACACGTGGTAGCAGCAGAAGGATAAAGGGATTGCCTGCCTTCACAATTTGCACCAATTGTTATTTTTGGTTCTTTTCCAGTTTTCTCCAGAGTTTAATCAGCTGACTACTCTTCATTCTTATTGTTGACCACCCAAACTTGATGTGACTTTTAGAAATGAAACAAACTTTTGTAGGGACAGTGTGATACATTGAGAAGAAGTTTGGACTTGGAAACAAAGGACCATGGTTTATACTCCAGGTCTGTGAGTTAAACCCTGTGTAACTTCAGAAAAAAACACTTTGTTTTCCTTCTCTGGAGCTCAGTGCCTCCACTGGCATAGGAGGTGGAGAGCCGGATGTATATTTAGCAAGATCCGGCTTAGAATCCTGTCATAGAAACATATCAGCCATTGTGCACTCTGAGTCAATAACTTTGACTTCGCACTTTATCAAATAAGATGCACCATATCCTGATTTCAGGTATTTTCATTGACTGTCCCCTCTTCCTGGAATACTCTCCCTTCTCATCTCTGCCTCCAAGTTTCTCTGGTTTCCTTCTAGTCCTAACTAAAACCTCACCTTTTCCAAGAATGTTTTCCAGACCCTTTTAAGTCTAGTGTCTTCCTTCTGTTGATTACTTCAAATTTATCTAATATTTAGATGACCTGCATGTAGTTGCTTGCATGGTGTCACCCCCATTAGACTGAGTTTCTTGAGAGCAGGAACTCTTGTTTCTGTATCCCCAGAGCTTAGTATAATGCCTAGTACCTAGCAGGTAACAAATGTATATTGACTTAATTTCTGATATTCAGTGTGCCTGTTTTCAAAATGAGGATAATAAGAGCACCTTTCTTATTGCCTGGTTGTGAAGATCAATTAAAACAATGTATATAAATCTATTTGCAAACTTTCACACAAATATACATATTAATCACTACCATGAAATGAAGGGGTTGAAGTAGATGTCATTTACGTCTCATCCCAGTTCTAAATTTATGATTGTTTCAATTTAGTGACCCCTATGTCTTAGTGTCATTCCTCAGTCCTGTTTCCAAATTACTTTTTATCATCGCTTTGTCTATAGTAACCATTTACCTAAATTAAATTCTTTTTTCTACTCCCTCTTCAATAAAACAAGGTTGACCATGTGACTTGATCAATCATTTTCCAGTAGTTTTTCCATGGTGATAATAACTAATCATTTGATCACCACATAATCATAGTAACCAAAACATCAGATCAACTGCTCTCAGATTCAATTGACTGTTCATTAATCATCCTGAAAACAGTTGGTTCAAGTATGACACGTAGCTATGATGTTAACTTCTCACCTTTAATCAAGTTCTCATGAGAAATATCACATTCACGCTAAGAATAGAAACTAGTCCCTAAATATAACAAGATAACTTCTAAAAATGAAGTTACTTTCTATAAGATTTTCTTTTTTACTATATCATTCTATTGAAAGGAAATTTAATAGGGATGTTTCTGCTTATTAATCATGATATTTAAAGCTTTATAAATAGAAAATAAAATAAATTTCAATTGCTTCAAATCATGCTGGTTCAAATTTAACCCTCCATATGTGTTCTGTTTTGAAAAGAAAACTATGTGTATCCTTTAAGGAGATTTCTGGTTGAAAAGAAACAAAAACTGAGAATGAATAGTAGGCTCAAAAACACACACTTTAACCACCTTTTTTTCAGTACCTTTGGACACTTGGTCTTTGCTAATTGTCTTATGATCTCTTGTCATTTAGTGTATCAGTTTTGCAAAACTGTAAGAACTTAGAATACTTATTTACAAAGAGATAAAACCAGAAATGTAAACAAATTTTCTCACCTTCTGAAATAATGACCTGTATATTTTGCACAAATGAACAAAGCTGTGTTATGAATATTCAGAATTCTTTGTAATAGTTTAAGATGTAAAGAATCAGTGAATGATCATTAACGAGATGTAGATACTCACTGTCATAATCCTCATTGTGTCACCAGTATTGTCCCATCACTATGCTTCCTTATGGCTTGTAGATGTGGTAACATTCCAACCTTTTAAAAGACGTACTCTTAAAAGGATGCTTAGTTTTAATTTGGGTTTTAATTATAATATCATAGCATACACTTCTGTGTATACATATTTTATTCTTTTTTCTTTTGTTAATTTATTAATTTTCAAATTTTCAACATTCACTTCCATAAGTTTTAAATTTTCTCCCCCTCCTTTTCTCCTCCCTCCCCAAGATGGCATTCAATCTAGAATAGGCTGTATATATACATTCCTATTAAATATATTTTCACATTAGACATGTTGTACAGAAAAATTATAACAAATGGGAGAAACCATGAGAAAGAAAAAAAACAAAAAATAGTCCGCTTCACTCTGTATTCAGACTCAACAGTATGTTCTCTGCATGTGGCTGGCATATTCCATCATGAGTCCTTTGGAATTTTTTTTTGGTCCTTGCATTGCAGAGACGGGCTAAGTCTATCAAAGTCAGTCATTGCACAATGTGACCGTTACTGTGTACAATACACATCATTCTTAATCAAAGAAATTGAACATTTATTTGAACAGCTTTGTTTTAGAAAAATCTCAGATACTAAAAAAATAATAATCAAACTTTTCTAATTCAATCAGCTAGTTGTTTGAAAATAATTTTTCTTTTCTAAATAATGAAATGCAGCTTGGTTTTAGGAATTGTGCTTATGAATTGGTAAAAAAAATATTAATCTATTTCATGAAATAGTATGAAACTGCATGAGCATGTGCATGTATTTGTGAAATATATGTTTCTTGACATTTGACTTGAGATAGAGCCAACTAAGTAAAATTCTTTTGAGAGGATAGCGCATAATGATAGGAAAATACATTCCTTTCTCGGGACAAATGTCATCAAAATAAAGACTGTTAAGCAAAAAGTTCCCCGAGACCACAATATCTACTTTTAAACAATTAAAAACTATAGTAAAGGTGATAGTTTATGAATATAATTTGTGGTAGATGGGTGAAACATGTTATTGATTTGAGAATTTCTTGTCAAGAGCATGCTCAAGGTATCAGAAAGTGATGTGGGAATTAATTTTTTTAGAATGTAAGTTAAACTTTGCTTTGTTCATATATATTGAGAGTAATTTCACCTTTATGCATGTAATAACTAATAACAGTGATGCAGTTTATAATCTGGAAACCTTCCTTGAAAGATATTTCTCCTCCTGGCTAGTCTCCATTTTTTCCTTCCTCCTCCTCCTTCTTCTTTTCCTTAAAAAAATAAAACAAAACATGGGCTATATCTGACAAAATGAATCCTGAAACATTTTGGCTAAGTGGCAAAAACCTCTTATTCCCTTTGGGAACCAAAATAAACATCAAAAGGACACTGCAGTTAGTGCCAGTGTTAACACAGTAGTAGGTCATGAAATTGACTGAAAGTCAAGTTCGTTAGTGTAGCTACACCTTCTACCTGTACATCAGCCCATTTAAGGAAAAAAAATGATTCAACAGATAAATGAATGACAGGGAATAGATATGGCTTCATTTCATTTTTTTATTGTAAATACTGGAAGCTCTAGCATAATTAGCATAGCTTTATAGCTATTGAAGTCCCATAGAGATAATGAGACTTGCCAGGGAATTAGAGGCAAACTGTATGTTGTATTGTACATATGTGTAACATCAGCTTCAGTGGTCACTACTATAGAGATAACTGATATGCTTACTACATTTTTAAGAGCGAATAGAAACTTGAGAGATTGACAGTCTTTCTGGGGACACTATTAGTTGTGATAACTAGTAAAAAACAGTGGACAGAAAGGCCTAATAGAACTTCATTCCTGAGAGAATAGTTTTAAATTCTTATCTTGCAAAGAAACATTATGAAGAGCAGCAGTGAAAAAGAAGCTTTAAATTGGCATTAAGAGAGAGCTTGTGTTACCAGATTGACAAGAAATCATGAATAGCAATGATCAGTGGCAACTCTGGAGGTGATACATTGTACTTAATTATTTATGTCCTTATTTTATTGTTTATTTTGCTGTTAATAAATTATATATTCAGTAACCATGATGTTTATTTAAACATAGGATCTTAGGGTTTTGATGCAGAGAGGATGAGCAAAAAGCATGAAATGTATTTCTTCATTTTATTTAATAAATATTTTGTAGACTGGGGTGAGGGCTCAGAATTACTTAATGAGAGAGATATTTCAATTTTAGTAATTAATGAGAAGACATCAGAACAGACTTTGAATCTTAGATGAGAGTGAATAAGGAAACCAACCAAGTTACAAATTTAGAGGTAAAAGTTTGGTGTGGTTCTCATGAGGGTTATTGTTACCCCAGACATGTTTTCTACAGGTCCATCTGGGATTTGAATGTAAGAACTCTCTAGAAAACCTGTTATATATGTATGTTTGCAGTGAATTAACAGAAATCACATTGATTGATTAGCCTTTCAACCAATTTTGCTTTCAGGGATCATGAAGGAACAGTACATGCTTATTATGTAACCCTAGGGAAAAATGCTTTAGCCATGCCCTGTGAAGAACTGGAATAAATCTGTGACTCTTCTGCCTGAACTTTGGATAGCTGTCTCTAGATGAAGGTTGAGGGGGGAGTGTTTATCAAAATAAATTATCCCATCTTTAGCAGATATAATTAAGATGAACTACTTCAAGAAAAAACATAACTTTTTCATTATTAAAAAGAATAAATATGAATTAATCATGTCATGCAGATTATAAGAAGGAATATGCAATTCAAAGACAAAATTTTAAGACAGAAAAGTATAACTTTTTAGCATATCTGGTATAATGGCTTGCTTGAATCTCTATACCTGTATCAAGCTAAGGCTACTTAGAAACTCAGGCTTCTAGTCAAGACTTGAACATTTTGCTTGGTTCCTATTAATTGGTTGAGAGAATGCTAACATAATACTGAGTACTTGTGTGAAGGGCAGAGTTGATGCCAGTGCTTTGGAGAAGAGAGACATTCTTTATCTTTCTTTGATAGAAACACTTGGGTTTCCAGATGCTCCTTGGGACTGATACCAGGGAGGAGAAACAGAAAGACTGCAGGAAGAAGTCAGCTCTTCATTATGTTCCCAATTTTCAATATACCTCCTGAAGGTTTTAGGGAATTGAGTGTAATTGGGACCTATATATTTAGTGAACAACATCTAATCTTGCTCCCATTTAAAAAGATTGTTCATTTTTGTTTATTTTCTGGTATATTCTAATACAGAGTTTGGTAAACTATGGCCTATGGTCCACATTTGACCCACTGCCTGATTTTGTATGGTCTATGAAGTAAGGATAGTTGTAAAAATTTCTATGGCCGTAGTTTGTTGATCTTTGATCTGGTCTATAGAACTATGATTTCTTTTAGTTATTTACTTGCATACTCACAATTCATTATTTGTGATGGTCCTTTCTGTAACCAGCATTTGGTGGGAAAGGGCTAAGCCAGTGGACATAACCTTAAAAGTATTCTCTCCCCATTAAGAGAGAACTGTCAGGAAGGTGAATTTTTTAAAAATTCTAAGCCAGTTATGTACTGAAAACATCAATGTTTATCAGAGGGGTGTTAATTTTTTTTTAAGTCAATTGTGCTCTCAAAACTTCAATATTTGTTGGGGGTAGGGTGAAGATATATAGGTAGATATTTTCATCTGATACTCTAAGAAAAACACAAAGACCAGCCTCTTAGTCCCTTATCTTGTGCTCCTCAAGGCAGGAATCATAGTCTTCCATGGAGAGTGATGGGCAAACTTCCAGAGATAGATATTAAGGCTTCTGGTCAAGCTGCCTGTCTATTTGTTTAGACATGCCATATGGATATACATAACCTATGCTGGTGGCACACACCTTACATAATTGATTCCTATCATTTCGTCCCTGCCTCAGATTTTGAAATAAACATTTTCCCAAGAGAGAATTTTAGGGTATCCCTAAATGAGTAACTCTCTAGTTTAACTAAAGCATGCCTTGTTACTGGTACTACCGACCTTAGTAATCTAATAACTATTGAACTAAGTACTTGTCTCATTCTCCTATAATCCAATAGTTGCCCTATAATTCATTTCTCTAGTAATTGGGGCTCTTGTAACTAAGTATCTGCCTTCTCCCTACTCACTTTTAGGAAACCCAAACTTTGTGTAACTGGGCCTATTGCACTTCTGGTCAAACTTTTCTGAATAGCCTAACTTGTCTACATCTCCACCAGTTACCTTCAACTTAATGTTGTCTTGATCTCTTATTGGGTCCTGACTTGCATAGACATCCCAAAGCTTCCAAGTAGCAAGGACCTTTGACTGACAGTACTTGTGTATCACCTGTCTGTTCCTCAATAGACCAACCTCACAGAACTATTTTTCAACTCCTGTGCATCTACCCCTCAAACAATAAGTCTCCCTAAACTTGTCGCTATTCTGAACATCTGACCTTTCCCCACATTGTGGATTTTCTTTGACATTAAGTCCTTCTCTTCCCTGCTCTACATTTGTACTGCTCCTGGAATCAGTCCTGATGCCAGGCAAAGCTCAGTTAAGCAGCTCCTTTCCTTGACTATTAATTAGCTTTCCCAATGAAGTCCTTGATCCTTGGATTCATGATTTTAGGCCATGGTACAAGATAATAAAATAGTATAATCGTGATAACAGTATCAATAATAACAAATAGCAGCTAATGCTTATATAGCCCTTTACAGAGTACTTTCCCTCATAACAGCCCTATGACATAAGGGTTAAGATTAGATTCACTTTATAGACTAGGAAACTGACACTTAAAGAGGCAAGTGACTAGTCCGGGGTCACTTGGCTATTGCATTTTGGAGGCAAGATTTGAACTCATAACTTCCTAACTCCAGGTCCAGAGCCCTATTCCTGTGCATTACCTAGTTTTATATGTCTAAAATTAGAGTGCTCACTACATCCCCTCCTGCTTCCAACTTTTGGTCAAAGGTTATGAACTTATCAGAGCTGGAGAACCTCTTTTAGCCCTGTGGCAGAACTCTGGAGAGCAGCAGGTTAGTCCTACTCCTGAGAAATGAATGAATCCTGTCCATCTTCCAGAATATTTCCCTTTAACTGTCCAAGAACCTGTCCTTTCAGCAAAATGATGGTAGTGATCTTCTTGTTCCCATGCATGTCATTTGTCCAATCCAACCAGACTCATCAAACTCTTGAGCACATGTCTTATTTATAGTCATGCTTTGCTTCATTATGTTTCTGTTTCCCTGGTTCCTCTTCTTTGGTCAGATCTTTCCCAATGGAGAAGACAAAAGACCAGGGCAAGTTCAGATCTTTATAGCTTAGTTTATTTACAGATTTTTAAGTTAGTTTTTTTTGTTTTTGTGACTTTTAAATATAAAAATAAGTTTTAATAAAATATTAATATTTAAAGACTAGACAGTGACAAAGCAAAACCTATTTCTTAAAGAGACTTAGAATTATTAAGTATGATTTTATGTTATGTTAGAACCAAATTGGGTTTCTTCTCCACATATCTGGAGTCTTAAATAGAAGACAATGGGGAAATTGAATCCAATATGTAACTATTTGCTTTTTACTCCTTTTTTCCCCCAGGAAGACATGATTTACTTAAAGAGAGGTAAAGCTGCATAGCAAAATATGGTTGTGTTTATTGCTTTCTTCAATGATATATGCTATTTTAATTCATAGTTTCTGCAATGAAATGCATGAAAAGGATTGCTAACTTATCCCAGTGACCTTAACTATGCCTACAAGAAATAAACATCATGGAAGCGTGGAGTGAGGCAGGGTGATAGAACAGGCATCTATATTGGAATAGAATAATAGGAACCATTCAGTAGGCAGATTTAATATGAAAGGCAAAAGTAAAGAAGGAAAAGCTAAGACTGCACAAGGTTAAGACTAGCCTCCTTTTCATAATAAACATTAATAATAAAAATCCCACCTGTAGGCCAAATCATTCCGCTCTGACTGTGGTCGGAGTGACACAGCCATTATATCTGATGCTGTCTTGGATAACATATGAATATCTATTTTAATCATATTTTTATCAGCATAACATTCTTTGTATGAACAATTTAGCGTATTCAGCAAAAAAAGAATGATTTCACATTTTTTAAAAACAAAAGAAAAAAGATATATATGTGCTTTTGTTTATATATGTGTATATATGTATACATATTTAGGTGTATGTGTATATGTGCATGTGCACATACCTATACATGTATACACGTACACATATATACACACACATGCATGCATGCACACATACACGTATATATGCATACCATCACCATCAATAGAAAAAGGCAGATATGGTAGGATATGAGAAGGCATAATTGCATGCTTTGATATTTATGATGAAAGACCTGAGCTGAAAGAAAAATGACAAAAATGCTATCTTAGCCCTTTATGAAACAAAGAAAACCTGAAGGTCGCACAATAGTAATTTTCATCATTCCTTCCAAAGCCTTGGCAAGCTTTGAAAATTCATATGTAATAGCAGCTAGATTTTCTAAGTGAAAATACTTTGAAATCATCTTGGGATACATAGTCTATAAAAGAAACCTTCATTTTTCAACCATAATGAAAGTGAAATTATATTACAGAGCATTAAATTGACTCCATTTTAAATTATTGTATTGTCTTAGGTGCACAAGATCTTGCAATGTCTGATTATTGCTTTTTAAATTTTTTTTAAAAGAAGGAATATTTCATTTAAAAATCTAGAGCCACTCTCTCCAAGTGAGATTTATTTACTTCACAAATGTAGAATATATTCACCTAAATATCCTGAAATATATTTGTTTACAAATAGATTTATCAACATTGAAGTATAACTCAAGTACCTTGGAAAGTATTTGAATTAAAAAAATTCCACAAGAGTAGGTACTCAGAACATATAAATGTCATTTTATGCTGTGTGATTCAAAGTAAAATGTAACAAGAAAGGATTCTAAAATATTTTTAAAAGATGCTCAATGTTCACCTCATTTGAAATGATTTTTAAAAGAACTGGAAATTTTTACTTGCAAGCTTCTTCTTCTTCTTCTTCTTCTTTTAGATTCATGCATTTACAATGCGAAACATGGTGTTCTTTTCCCAGACTACTTAAACCAGAATTTAGTTCCACTATGCCTCCCAACCTTGTGTTGTCCAATTAGAGCAAAATGCAAATAAAGAGATCTCATGGAACAAATGATCCAATTATCTAGGAGAGTTCAATCTGGATGTCTGACTAAAACAATGCTACTCTGAGAAAGAGAGAGAGAGAGAGAGAGAGAGAGAGAGAGAGAGAGAGAGAGAGAGAGAGAGAGAGAGAGAGAGATGGGAGAGAGAGTAAGTCTCAAGTCTCTCTCTTGTTCCTTTTTATCTCATTCTCAGTATATGCTTGGCTTTCTCAGCAGGAACATTTGTTCTTTGTCCTTATTTGTCTGCAGTTTATACAGAATTACACAGAAAGTGAAAATAAATTGGTAATTTCTTATTTGATTTCTTTTCTCCTATTCTGTCAAACTTCTTTTCTCAACACAGATTGCTGTTATCTAGAACCAAACTGGAAAATTATGTATGTATATATATATTATATATATATATATATATATATACACAGACATATATGTATGTATGTATGTATGTATGTATGTATGTATATATAGTTTTGTTGGGAACACAGGAGAATTTATGGGGAAATGGACAAATGATTCTCACTTGCCCAAAGACTATGTTGTAAAGGTGCACAAAACATCTGGACAATATATTGACTGCCCTGAAACATCTGTTTTCTCTAGTCCATTATTCTTATGACAGTTCCATGCTTAATAGTTTTCAAAAAGCTATTTCCCTCTACTCTTGCATGGATTTTTGACTGGTTAGGTTTTATGATAGTTTCTTTCAGAAGGCACTTATTTTTTTTTAAAGAAAAGTCAAAAATAGAGTCTAAATTCACCTGAGGCATTACCTGCATGAAAATGCAGAAATAGATACACTTAGTAAGGCACTGAAAGCCACTTACTCTAGACTGAACAACTGTCCACCAATAAAATAATTTTAAAAGTGCCGGGTAGAGAAACATGTGTGCTATAGTATTAGGAATCAAGCAGGAAACTAAATCTTTACATTCACTTCAGTGACTCTGGCATTTAGTAACCCTAAAGGAAATATTTCTGAGGCCAACTCTACACAATGACAAAACAAGTCGATTAGATCAATTCTGTTAAACTACTGGTCATTTCAGTGAAAAAAAAATCAATCAAGCCAGTTAGCTAAGGTTGTGCCTACATGACAACTCAAAAATATTTTGGAAATGGAAGGAAAAAAGTGATTTGGCACTTGTTCAGGGGGATACAGAATGTTTTTGCCATTAGGATGCCTGAATCAGATTGATCAGTTTTCCCCTCTGGGACAGGCTCTTGTTCTTGCTTCTGATTAGTCTAGTAGCTGAGTTTTGAAAAAGGAATTGACAGTTATATAAATATAATCATTAAACTTAAGCTGCCTAGACCATTCCTAAGGCTTTACATGTGCCTCAAAACAAACCCAAATTTTCATTCCAGCTTATATTTCTAGATTAATTTCACCTGACTCCACTTCAAACACCCTCCATTCCAGCCAAACTTATGTCCTTGCTTTTCTTAGTACTTCACATTTCATCTCTCACCTCCATGCTTTTCAATTAACTAACCAATCAATTAATCAATAAGCATTTGTGAAAACTTTCTCTGTGCCAAACATTGTGCTAGGTATTAAAGATACAAAGACAAAAACAAAACTTTCAAAGAGCTCACCTTTTATAATCTACTTTACACAGGCTTTTTTTCCCTCAAGACTAGAATTCCCACCCTTCTCACTTCAACCTCTTGGAATCCTTTGTTCTTAAAGTTCAGCTCAACCAACATATCCTATTGTGTAGGAAACTTTCCCATTGACCTACTTGGTAGAACTGAAATTTTCTTCTAGTTCTACTCAGTACTTTGGTATAGAACAAATACTCAAGTATCTATGTTTGCACAGTTGTCCTTTATAGTGGAATATAAACTCCTTGAGGGGAGAGCCTGTTTTAGTTTTTTTCTTTGCTTAATCTTTAGGACCATATCTGACACTTAGAAGACACTTGATAAATGCCTGAGTTGAATTTTTTATATTATCATCTACCCATAGCAATGTTGGCTTTCCATGAGAACAGTTTTGTTGATGTGTGTATCAATAATGAGATATTCACAACACCCATGATAGTTATGAATATGCTGGTATAGTTTTGGATCACAAAATGTAGCAAACTCTCCACATGGAAGGCAGAACCAAGGTTTTTATTCAGAAACCATAACACTGAGTCCCAAAA
>CM053594.1:220873322-220903173 GCA_028646575.1 Pseudocheirus occidentalis | reverse complement strand
TGTTCAGCCCCTTCCTGTTAAGGTGTGAACTACTCCCAAGAAGTTAACTGGAAGTAAGGAGCTAAGCCTTTACTAGGTGCTAAGTGCCTTTACTAGGTGCCAATAGAAAAGGGCATGGAAGATCTTCTGATTTCATTAACATTATCGTGTGGTAAATGGCATCCCACAAAGTTCTTGTCCAAAATATTTGAGTCAGTGATTCTTTCATGTTAGTCTCTGGATTTATTGGTTGGTCAAAATGTTGGTCCAATACTGACCTCATTATCACAAAAACTAACAATGATAGACAAAAAGTTTGCACAAAATTTTCAAAGCTGACAAATATTTCATTTGATGCACACAGCAACCCTGGAAATAATAACCCTGTTATTGTTCTCCCTTTACAGATGAAAAAAAATAAGTCTTAGTTGATAATTGCCCGAGGCAGGGTTTGAACTGACTAAAGACATTATGGACCAAGGACAAACATATTTTCTTACTGATACAGGGAATTCCTGGATGGAGAAGCTTCCTTTACCAATGCATTCAGCAAGTTCTCAGCGACTTCCAGTCTCCAAAATGTGGCATAAAGCACTGGGTGGTTGTGACTTGATTTTATCAATGTCCTTAATAAAATTTGGCCCTACAACTAATACAGTTGTGATATGATCATTGCAGAGCACAGGAAAACTATCTTGGACATTATCCCTCTCTTAAGGTACTTTTTTTTTGTGGGTGTAGAAGGCTATTACATCAGATTGTTTCCTTATATTGAATTTAGAATTCACAAAATCTCCAGACTTTTTGAAAGACAAATTGTGGTCTAGCTCCACTTCTTCTACCTGAGTGTAGTACAAGATCTTGGACATGAATATGACTCAACAAATGTTTGTTGAACTGATTTGATTCACAGTCAATCAACTGTTGAATATGTCTGACTCTATAATATATTTGAGATATATTCTTTACTTTTTTATATTGGATTAATATTTGTGATACTTCATATCCCAAATTGTTTCCTTTTCATTTAAAATTCTTGCCTAAACCTACTCAATTTTGGCAAAGTTTTCCAGTAAATAAAGTGAAAGGATGATCTCTTTCCCCCCAAAAAAATCCAGTGTCATTTTTGAATGAGAAATGAATATCTGAATATGCACTCACTGTTATTTTATCCTGATATCTGATAGGTCTTCACATTCTGTGCCCAGAGGGAGCTAGGACACTAAGCTCTGAACTCCCAGGACCTGTGACTTCTAATCTTCAATCTGGGCATTCATGTCCTGCTTCCACCCTATTTATTATTTCATTCACAATCCTTGTGACTTTCTCAACCAAAACATCCTTCCCCGGCAGCCATTCCCATATATATGTCATCTTTCCCATTAGACTTCAGGTTTCTTGGGGGGCAGGTATTATTTTAGTTATATACGCTTTGTACACTTGGTTAGCAGTACTTAATATGTATAGTTTCATCTGTTCATTCACTCATTTATTTACTGACTTACTTATTCATCTGTATGATGTTACATTTAAACTAAAATTAGAATTTTTCATTTTTCTGGTACACAAAATCTATCTTAATAATAATTGTAGGCATTTATATAACATTTTATAAAACCCGTTATATATGTTTTCTCACTTGAACCTCGCAATAAATCTTTGAAATAGGGTCTAGAGCCTGTATTATCCCCACCTTATAAGTGAGGAATCTTAGCCTCAGAAAGGTGGTGTGGAGTCCATTGTTCCATAGTTAGTGTTAGAGGCAAGATTCGAACCCCAATCTTTCTCATTTAAATCCAACACTTTATTCATTCTATTCATTTATCATATTAGGTCTCATATAACATCCATTCTAAATAATGAAATGAAGTTGTGTTTTTGTTTTTTTGCTTTTTGGAGGGCAGTTGAGGTTAAGTGACTTGCCCAAGGTCACACGGCTAGTCTTTTTTTTGTTAAGTGTCTGAGGCCAGATTTGACTCCAAGGCTGGTGCTCTATTCGCTGTACCACCTAGCCGCCCCGAAATGAAGTTTTAATAGACAGGATTGCTGGTTTGTTGTCTCTGCTGACCAACCAGCATTTCTTTTTTCCACAGAAACAGATTTCATCCTTAATGTAGGCTAATCACACACACACACACACACACACACACACACACCTCAGAGGACTCTTAAGGGGGAGGCAATATACAAAAAATTATATAAAAACAAGATATGAAAGACATGGAGGAAAGAAAATCTCAAAGCTATGAGTGCTGGGAAATGGGGGGTAGGTATCCCATCAAAGGTGAGATCTGAGCTGAGTTTTGAAGATAACCAGAAGTTGGAGCTGAGGAAAGAGCTTTCTAGGCATAGGATTGACAATGTTGCTGAATAATGTCATTCATGGAAGGGAATACCGTATAAGATGACATAGGAAGAACTCAGGTTGTAAAAGTTTAAGTGTCAAAGAAATGATTTTATATTTCATACTGATGGTAATATGGAGCACTGGAAATTATTAAAGGGAGGGTACTGACAAAATCAAAACTATGCTGTAGGAAAATCACTTTGTCAGCTGAATAAAGGATGGACTGAAGTGAGGAGAAACTTGGGGCAGGGAAGATTAATTGAAAGACTTGCAATATTCCAGGTATGAGGAAATGAGACTTGTCTTAGGGTGACAGCTATGGAAATGGAGGTAAGGGACAAGGAACACTGTAAATGTAGAAAGAATGTGGATTTGATATCTCTAAATAGGTGCATATGATAACCACTACTGGTAAGGAATCTCTATTCTATTTTGACAATGCACAAAGCTTCTCTATGATAGTAATTGTTTAAATGAACTTATGTTGTCCTGTTTTATGCCTCCTCCCTTGATGTTGACACTCAGGGGATTGCTGAAAAGTTATTCCTGTAGTTTCATTTGTCAGTGAACTTTGTTCAATTTTAAAATGTGCATTAAAAATACTTTCGTTTGAGAAGAGTCTTTGAGGTCACATTTTGTTCTTCTTGATGAGGTGTAAGCTCTGGGATCCCCCTTGAGCTCTCTTTGAATCTTTGAGGTGCAGGTTCTGGGAATCCCTTTGAAGTCTGATAGAATCTTCCGCCTTGATGAGGCATTTGCAGAGACCATAAGTATTTCGTTGTGGCCAGGCCCAAACCTCTGTTATTAGCCTGGCCCTCCATTGTTCATCTACTTCCCACCCTTGAGCCTACACCTCATCATGCCAAATAAAATGGTTTTTTTTTTGAAATCAACAAAAAGTTGACATGCAATGGAAACAACCACCATAAAGTAGAGAGTTTGCCAAGTCCTTGCTTACATGTAGATGAGGATGATGGTCCTGGAAAAGAGAAGGAGATGGGTGAAGAAATATATGGAGAATGGTAGCCTCTTACCTCATCTCAGTATTCTTGAACCCGTACTCCAAATAATTAGTTCAAATAGGAAGCCATCTTTCTATATCACTCCTCCTTGTTACAACCAAACTCAAAGAAAAGCTGTCTATACTCTTTGCTTCCATTTCCTCTTCTCTAACTTCTCAGCCCCAAGTGAAGCTTTTGACCTTGCCACTTAACAAAGATTGCTCTCTCCAAGGCTAGCAGCTAGTTCTTAATGGCCAATTCTTCTGTCCTTTCCCCATTTTTCATCCTTCATTGCCTTTTTGTAACTTTTGATAGTATTGGTCACAGTACTGTCCCCACTCTCTGCTCTCTCCTGGTTCTCCAGTCTCATTGTGCCTTAACCATCTTCTTTTCTGGATTGCCAACTCTTTATCTAACTGTTGGTATGCCCCATGGGTTTGTTATGAGTCCTTTTCTCTTAACCCTTGGTATCTCCATTATGTAGTCAGCTCCCATAAATCAATTCTCAGCTTTATGCAGATGACTCAACATTATGTAGCCCTGAGCTCTTTTGAGTTGTAGTCCCAATAGTCCCAATTTAAAATGAATTAACTTAAAAAGTAGTATTATATAGTGAAAAGAACTGGGGCAGCTAGGTGGTGCAGTGAATAGAGCACCAACCCTGGGGTCAAGAGGATCTGAGTTCAAATTTGACCTCAGGAACTTAACACTTACTAGCCTTGTGATCTTGGGCAAGTCACATAACCCTAATTGCCCTGCCTTCCCACCTTGCTCCCGGAAAAATAAAAAAAAAAAGATAATGAATCCAGACCCAGAACGCTTGGGTTCATATCTTATCCCTGTCTCTTAATATCTCATCCAAGATATTCCAAAAGTTGCTTTGTGCTCTGGTATGTCCTTATCTTTAAATTGAAGGGATTCACCTATATGACCCCTTCTAAAATCTACAATCTAATGAACTTCTCTAAGAAATGGTAACAGAGCCTCTGTTATTCACTTTTGCCCTATCCCACCCTAGCCTCTTTTTTTTAGGGGTAAGAGCTTTTAGTATGGTACTACGAGGAAAGAAAAAAACTGCCTGTGGAGTCAAATGACCTAGGTTCTAATCCTGCCTCTCATACTACTTGTATGACCATTGGCAAGTCTACTAATTTTCCTGGACCTCAACTTTCTCATCTGTAAAATTAAAAGGGTTGAATTTGATGATCTTTGGTGTCCAGTGAAAGTCTGGATCTATGATCTTCTGATTAGATTAGAGCTGCTATAGTAGTACATGCAGTTTTCCCATCTTTATCCTTTCCTCTATTTTGGTACTGATTTTGACCTTTGTTCTAACTGGTCAAAGTGCCTACAGATAGTGGATTCTACAATCACTCCCACATCAGTAACCAATAATTTCCTGTCTAGTCAGCTTAATTGTTATTATTTTTTTGTGCTTTCAACATTTAGCACCTTCCAATTGTCTTAAAAATGTATTTCTGTACAATTTTGAGGTTTCTGAGTAGTCTATAGGTATTGAACCTCTTTTTTTATTTCCAAAATAATTGGTTGATCTTATGGTTTTTTTCCACCTTTTTCTGTGTCCACCATTCTATCAAGTTCCCTAATATAAAAGTAGATACTGACTTAATTCAGAAAATTTTATCAAATTCTTCATAGAATTTATCTATATTCAAAAAACTCCCATACAAAAGATGCTGGAATATCTCTACCCTTTACCCCATTCTTAGGTTACCCATATCTACTTTGTATGTGTTCCTTTGTACCTTGTCACCTGTTATTTCTCTTATTGTGTTGCCAGTTCCTTGAAGGCAGGGAGGATTCCGTTTTTATCTTGGTATGTCTAGTGCTTAACACAGAGCTTGGTGTATAATAGGTGCTTAATAAATGTCTACTTGATTTATTGGCTAATTTCATGGTGGTCTGTTAATTTTTTTCATTATAGAGAAGTGCATTTAATTGAGATTTTTCTACTGTGCTGTAAACCAAAGAACTTCAAGAGAACCAAAAAACTAAAAGTAAAAACTTTAGTGAAAAAGTATAATTCCCAAAGCATATCTAATAAGAAAGAAAATGGTTTACTTGTAGGAATTTCTAGACTTTCTCCTTGTGAATTGGTAGGGTAGGTAATCTTTTATTTTTGCTTTTTGTACAGGGAAACGTAGGGCAATTGAGGTTAAGTGACTTGCCCAAGGTCACACGGTTTTGTGCTGAGTGTCTGAAGTGGAATTTGAACCCAGGTCCTCCTGACTCCAGGACTGGTGTTCTATTCACTGTGCCACCTAGCCACCACCATAGCTGGTTAATTACCAAAAAAAAAGTTATTTGAAATTAAGAAAGAAAACAAACATTTCCATAACATAGTAGAATAGGGGAAAAAAGATGATTGCATGTGAAAATACAAATCTATTATGTACAAATTGCCATTCCTTTTAAATATATAATACAGTTATTATGTAACTTTTTTCTTCCCTCCCCCTCCCCCACCGTACAGCTGGCTGCCTTATGCTCATTGTAAGTCCCACAATGCCATATATACGATTTCATTTCTTGTTACTTTGTGGCACCCAGTGACAAAAAGTACTGGATTTGTTTCTCTAAAGAGAAAATATGAACCATCTTTCCCTTTAAAGACAACTTATTTATTTCTTTTTTATGATATAAATAGTGGAAATGGATTTTAATTTCACTAATAATTATTAGATTAAAATTATATATTAAGCATGTAGCAGACAAATTTAATGGTTATAGTTTAAAATTGTGTAAGTTTTAGTAACTCCTCACTTTCTCTTTGTCTACCATTCTGTCATTGTCCTTAACAGGACTGACCACATAGTACCGAGGACCATTTATTATTATTTTATCAGTTTCATTGGTCAACATGGCCTACATGATGAATAATGACCTAATGCTGATATATTAACCAACCTCCATCCTTAGTTGGATTGGTTGACAGAATGCATCACGGTCTATTACTGGGTCTATACCCAAAGCCTTTAAAGCTTGGTAGAACCTGTCATATCTTCTAATGCACTGATTTAGTATTTGAGAATCTCATCTCACCTACAGGCTATGAAAGACACCTGCATGAACAAGGCATTTAATGGAGGTCTTTTTGAATGAATGAATGAATGAATGAATGCAAAACATCTTAGAAAATGACAAAATGGTCTTAGTCTAATGAGTTGTCTAGTGACAGAATTTATCTCAGGTTTCTGGGTAGGTCTCAGCATTCTCAAATAAAAACAAAATTGTACGTCATCCCTGTAAGGCAACTTAAGAGATTCCATGCTATGTGCACTTTTGATGCAAAGATTAAGTTAATTTCCCATCAAAAAGAAAATGTTATGGGCTAATTTGATAATTAATTTGAGGCTATTATTGATAGATAAGAACAGTGGTTCTCCATCTTCCTAATGCTGCGACCCTTTAATACTTGGAAATATGTGTTTTCCGAAGGTCTTAGGGGACCTCTGTGGCCTGTGTGAAAGGGTCATTCAACCCTAAAGGGGTCGGGACCCACGGGATGAGAACCGCTGGATTAGAGAATTCTAAACTTACTTTGTCTAAACCAGGTGACAGAATATTATCTGCTTTCCAGGATTGTTGGATATGATTTTTTTTTAAAGCTCATAGTGAATTCAGTAGAGTGGGAATTTAGTTCCTTTGAAATGTTTTTTCCCCCCAATATGTATTTACTTTTCATGGCTGTTAAATTTATTGATCTGCCAACAGTAGAAATGATGGCTTTTGAAATAATTGTTGCCTTGTTGATTTTCACAATCCTAGTAGTGAATAAGAGAATATTATTTGGAAAATTCTCTCATATTTTGTACAGTATTACAAGTATTTTACCAAAAGGAATATGCCCCTATGATTTAACCAACTCTTTACTTATTACTTTCATTCATAGTGGACTAGAATCCATTTACCATAGTAGTATAGTTTTTTTTAATAGAATCAGATGAATTACTATTCTACTATGGGATTTTAATTAAGATGTTGGGCTAATGAATATGAAGTAGAAATGATCCATTTCTTTTAAAAGGATCCTTATTCAGACTGAATAGTAGAGCAAAGTAATTTTGAGGTCTTTGTAACAATAGATAATGTTGCAGAATAAAATAATCTAGTAATTACAATTGGTAACTGAGTAAAAATCCTGAATCGTCCATAGATTATGTGACAATGATTGTATTGCTTGATTTTCTATGGTTTGGTTTTTTGCAACTCTAAGACAGAGTATGCTATTTACATATTTCACAAGGAGCTTTAAGATAGAGATTCAAATTTATTAAGAATTTTTTTTGAGATTATACACTTCACTCAAAGATTTACGGGTCAGATGCTTTCACAGGAGTACTCTATTCTTTGCTTATCAAAAGCTTTGAGAAGTGCTTTTACCATATTCAGGCCACTACTTAGCTCATTGATGCAAAAGTCAAATCCCACTATAGTACACTCTAAAGAATAGTCCAAATTATTTTGTTGAGTTATAGATTTTTGTCGAATTGGATTTTCCTTGAAATAAGTAGACTAACAGGCAGATTTTAGGAACATTTTGGTTTGCTTCATTCTAACAATTTTTATCTGTAAATCATATCTTTTAAATCAAATATTATCTGAATAATAGGAGAGATTTTAATATTTAAAGAAACCCTATGGTTAATGCATCTGCAATGCAAAAACATTTTTTTTATATCTCCTCACCATGCAGTATGCTCTCCAGACCTCATCTACATTCCCTCCCAGAAGAATATTAGTCTCTACTCCTGGGTCTTCTGGTGCAGAGAGGGTCACTCTTACTTTATTTTGCCTAGTCCAGGCTTCTATGTGACTTCCTGACTTTCTCATCACTATGCCTCGAGCAGATTACACTTTACCACCATCCTTGTATTCTCCATTTAGAATGTAAGCACTGTAACTGCTTAATAAATGTTCCATGTATGTATCTACCTAATTACCACCCTAAGCAAACTGGCTTTTAGGATTAGATTTTTAGGTCTCACATTTGCTTAAAGCAGGGAAACAGTTGCAATGATATTTCTATTCAATTTAAAGTAATAGAACAAACTCCTGAATGGTCTTTACAAGGTGTAAGTCACTCTGGTAGGCAACTGGGGATAATAAACCCAAAACTAAAAAGCTCCTGCCATTGAGGAGCTTACATTCTGAGGAAGCCTGGTGTGTGCAAGAGTGAGTGTGGGGTGTGGGCAGAATACAGCATGCACACAAATAAGTATAATATACATTAAGAGGGAAGAAGCTTTAGTAACTGGGAAAAACATAGAATTAGGGAAGGAAGAAGCACACAAGCTGATCCAGAAGGAAGATAGATATTCTGAGGTATATTAATAATGAAGGAATGAATCTTTTAAAAAAGACATTTATCAATTGCTTACTTTGTGATCAGCACTTTGCTTAGCCCTGAGGATACAAATAAGAGCACGTAAGACAGCCCCTGCTCCCTACTTGGTAAAGACAATACAATAATAACTATTACAGAGTTTTAAACCCAGTGCTCACTTGGCTTCACAATAACTCCTGTCTCTCTCAGGTACCATTATCCCCATTTTATAAATAAGGAGACTAAGGCTCAGACACTTTAAATGACTTGCCCATTATCCCTGAACCAACTTTTTTTTACTTGACATCCAAAACTGAGAAGAGATTTCATTCTAGACATGGGAGATAGTATGAATGAATGCAGTGATCAGAAGAATTTGGGAAAAGCCTACATGTCCAATTTGCTGAACTCAAAGTTCATAAGGGAGAATAATATCAATCAATCAGGAACCACTAAAAATAAGTTGGTCAAAATGACAAACTTGATAAAAGATCAGAAGTGTTAAGGTTGGAGGGGTTATAGAAAGACACTTATACTAATTTATTGTTGGAAAAACTATTATTTAGTTCAACCATTCTGGAAAGCAATTAAGAATGATTTAAATAAAGTGGCTAAAATATTCTAGAGATTCCACTACTGGGTATATATCCTAAGGAGGTCCTTGTCAAAATACAAGGAACCCGCACCACTTTCATAGACCATGTGGTAGGGACAATATTCTAACCTCTCTCCTCTGTTGCCCTTTCTTTCCTCGTGCAAATAAGATTGATTTTTGTTTTAAAAGGTATTGACACCTTCCTGAAAACTTGATTGGTTCAGGGGACTAGCGGGTCAGACTATGGACATCACTCCCTGATCATCTGAGTAAAAAGTAGTTGTGACATGCTCCAGGAATATTCTGATACATTTATCCTGCTATTATAGTTAAGTAAATTTATTTTTGTTAACTGTTGGATTACCTATGAGTACATCAGTTAGTTCCATTATGAAATGTAAATTATCAGAGCATTGACTTGGATCTAACCACAAACAAACCAATATTCACAGCAGCATTTTGGTGATAACAAAGAAGTAGAAAAGAAGTAGATGCACATGGATTGGAGAATGGCTCAACAAATTAAGATATATGAATGCAATGCAATATTCTTGTTATGTAAGAAATAACACATTTGATAAAGATGGAAAACATGCAAAAACTTATACTAACTTAAATCCTTCTGCTCCTTTCTGGTTTCCACTCATGATTCTGAACAACCATAGAACAACAATCTTCTCACTGAAGTTCACTCTGCTCTTGAAAGCCCCTCTCTCTGATTGGTTGGTCCCTTTAAGGAAAGTGCCAATGTTATCCATGTTCATTCCTTCATTCTTCTCCAAGTTCTGCTCCTGCCTCTCTGAACATTCCTCACCATGCTCCTGTGTTGTTGCCTCCTCTCCACCCCAGGACTTCTTTTCTATTACCCTATCTCTTTGCTTCCTCCTGTTATTATGAAGGGCCTCTGTTCTGAAGAATCCCAAGGAATTTCCCCTTTTCTGTTTCCTTCTATGTGAAGTCTTACTTCATTAGATTGCAAAGGGTGTTGTGGGTAGGGATTGTCTTTTTGCTTGTATTTGTATTATCAGTACCTTTTGTAAGTGTTTAATAAATATTTTTTTTCCTTGCCTTGACCAGAGCTGGTACAAAATGAAATCATCTGGGTCAGAAAAACAACATGTACAATGACTACAATATATAAACAGAAAGAGCAACAGCAGGGACACAATAGAAAGTGTAAGCCACAAAACTTAAAATAATGCACTCCTAAACAAATGTGAGAACACAATTCTTTCTATTCCTTTGCAGACTTAAGTGGTCTGAGGGTGTGGAACACTGAATAGAATATCATATTTTTCTAATGTATTAGTCAATTTTGCTGAAATTTCTTTTTCCTCTCCTTAAATTATTTTTTATAAGAGATGACTCTCTAAGAGGGAAGATGGGGAGAGATATAAGAGAAAATCTTGGTAATATAATAACAAAAGATATTGGTAATTTTTTTAAAAATAAGGCTTGAAGGACAGGTAGGAATCACATTGCAGAGAGTCACAAATATAAAACAAAGGAATTTTCTTTTATTCTATAAGTAATTAAAAGCAACAGAGTGATATGACTAATATTTATCTGTGCCTTAGAAAAATTAGTCTGGCAGCTCTGTGGAGGATGAATTACAGAAGGGAGAAAATAGAAAAAGGGAGACCAATTAGAAAACTATGATTGTAAAAAAAATCCATGTGAGAGATATAAGAAACTGACAAGGACTAGAACTTGGGTAGATATTAATAAAATCATAGATAGGGAAAGGACCATGCTATTATTCATCTTTTTATCACCAGCAGGTGCCATAGTACCTAGTACACAGTAGGCAATGAATAAATGTTTATTGGATTACATTGAATCTAGTCTAAACCCTCATTATATAAATCAGAAAACCTAAAGCCCAAAAAAGTTAATTGAGTTGTCCAAAACCACTCATTGGCAAATCTAGGACCAGTTATTGCAATGGGATTCATCTCTAAGTAAATGGTATTGCAATTGCCACTATGGGCTGATATTTTTCACAACATATTGATTTAACTTCAGGTAACAGTTTACTCATAGAAGTTCATAAATCATTAGGGTTAGAAGGGATTTCTAAAGTTACCTATGGATAACCAAGACTGAGACAGTGACTTGCCTAAGGGAACGCAGTAAGTAACAGCAAAGGAAGAATAGGAACCTAGGACCCTAACTTATGTCTAACCAGGAGTAATCCAAGTTTCTGTGAAAAGTAGTCCTAACCAAAATAAAAGAGGTGTTATACTTTAATAGTACAACTGTAGAGAAACTGGATCAGAGAATGAGCGTTGGATTTGTAGGGGAAGGACTTGGGTTCAAATAACAGTTCTGCCATTTCTTATTAGTGTAAGGATGGACTTCTCTGGATCAGTTTCCTCATCCATAACATGAACAGGTTGACCTAGATCAGGGGTGGGAACTTGTGGCCTCAAGGCCATTTGTGGCCCACTATGTCCTCAAGTGTGCCCCTTTGACTGAATTTATTCACAGAATATATCCCCTTAATAAAAGGATTTGTTTTTACAAAACTTGGACTCAGTCAAAAGGCAGCACCCAAGGACTTAGAATGCCACATGTGGCTTTGAGGCTGCAGGTTCCCCGCCTCTGACCTTAATAATCCTTATGGTCTCTTCTAGATCCAGATTCTTAATCTTACACAGCTTGTTAGTTATCTTTATAGTAAAATGTTCATTCTTTTAGAAGGTTAAGCTTTCCAATACACAACTGAGGCAGCCCTCCAAAAAAATCAGCTCTCACAAAAGAGGCACTGCATCTTGGCATGGAGAACTTTGAATCTGATGACAGTAGACCTGAGCTTAAATTCTGACTACTTATTGTATGGGTTCACATAGTTATTTGACAAACTTTATCCACAGGTTGGGACATATTCCTTAGTAACCTGTAATGATGCATCCTTCATGGACTCAATGAAACTTTTTCCTTGGGATTCTTCAGAACAGAAGCCCTTCATAATAACAGGGGGAAACAAAGAGATAGGGTAATAGAAAAGAAGACAATGCTACTGGAAGTCTGAGAAGGCATAGTAACACATTCACTTTTTCTAGCAGCTTTTTCTAGTTGGGCTTGGACTAACACTCAGACACTATATTGCACATTGTCACTAGCTTCCCAGTTGTTTCTCTCTTTCTTTTTAAACTAAACACAAACCCATGCACGCATGCAACACAATGCACATCCATTTGAAGCATAAAAAAGGGCAATACTACTGAGAATTCATCGTTGTTTACAAACTCAACATTCAAATGTTTTCATCAAAAGCTTATTCTAGGCAGTAAATGAAGTAATCTTTTTGGAAAGTAATAGGATTTTATTCTCATGAGATTCCCCTACTGAGAGGTGGCCACTTCCTTAAATCAGTCAGTCAGGTATGATGTTACCTCGAGCCCCAACTGCTTGAAGCAAATAAATAATAAATGAAGATGGTATTTGAGTCTGAAACATCATCGCAGAGGTCAAGATCTCTCCTTTTTGTGAACTCTGTAAGATGTGTAGGGCGGAAACAAGAGCTAAAGGTTGAGAGCTTAACCATGAACTACACTTTGGCTTGTAAACTCAAAAGTGGCTACTAACCATGAACGAAACATACCACTGAAGTTCTTCTCTTCTTCTTCTTTCTTTTTCTTTCTTTTTTTTTTCTTTTAGATTTTATGGTCTAAGTTCTGCTTTCACTCCAGGAGAGTGGAGAGTCAGAAAACACTGGGAAGAAAAGTTAGCATTCTTTCTGAGCACAAACCTGCTGCTAAGCTGGTATTTTGTATTGATTTTTCCTGAAGCCTGTAATCTTGAAAGCTTGTAACAGAGGATGAGGTAAATATCATTTTATTTGCTCAAATAGGTTTAGATTAGATTGAGATGAAAAACTAGGGACAGGCCAAATTAGGACTGAAAGCAGCAATTACAGATTATTGTTTCCAGCAGTAACTAGAATAGGTTATTTCACTGATAAAAAGGCTTGTTGAAAGAAAGAATCAGTGATTTTCTTTTGCTTTTTCAGAAGAAAAAGTGAAGACATGAGTAAAAGAGGAAAATATAAACTGAAATCTCAAATGTGGTTTTCTGAAGGTGCAAGTAATCCATCTTGTTCTGAAGCAAATCTGTTAAGAATTCAAATAGCTCTTTATGATCTCACCCTCTGGACTAATTAAGGCAAGATCCAAACATGGATATTCTAGCAAAAGGAAATAAAATAATTTTTGGCAATGCATTATACTAATATATCTTATTGCTATCAGTATCAATATATACATATATATATTTATGCTTGTGTTTGTTACATAGGTACGTAAATATAAACACACATATACACATGTACATGTTCTCTAGTTATAAAACAAAGTATATGCAGCCTGAAACATAATAATAAAATCAGCTCTAAAAATAATTCCTTCAATAAAATGGTTCTAGAAAAAAAAGAGTATACCCAACTGTTCAAATGATAGTGACAATAAGGCATGGAATTTAAAAGGCTTAACCATGTCTTATCTTCCAGTCTGTTTTATTTCTTCATCTTCTGAGCACTTCAAACATACGAGCTGTTATTCCATCTTTAGATCAGTAACTTTGAATTGTTCTACCTGTCATTCTGCAGTGACTAGCACGGCGAGATGTCATAGCATCTTTGTTTGCACTTTCATTCTTTCACATTAAATGGCAATCATCTGGCCCTTTTGATTTGTTTCTTTTATTTAGCCCTGAAATTTTTACACTAGAATCTCATTAAAGCTGAACTAGTGTACTCCTGTCAGAAAACTAATGGAAAAAAGTTTAAAAGTGAAATGTGTCCCCTAGATTGTCACTTACCAGAGGAGTTGTATCTATCAAGATTTTCCCTGAGTTTATCGCTTTGATTTATACTTTATCAAGCCTGCTTGTCTTTTGCTTTCTCTTTTCTTTCTCATCTACAAAATGAGGAAAGCCCAGTGTTCGAATACACATGGAACTGAGTTAATATAGATCAAAGAACAAATAAAAACCTGTGAGAAATATTTATCTCAAAACAATGCTCAGTTTTTCATGATTCCAATGTTTTATGCTGCTTATAAAATGTACAAGCATACTGATGTTTCATATGTGAAGTCTTAACGGAATTGGGAATGTATTTGCTGGCTCATAATCAGAGCTAAAAGATCAAATGCCTCCAAAGAGCCCCTGTCACAATGGACAGTGCTACTTCATACTGGACTCCCAGTCTTCTTCACACAGTGAAATGAAAACCTTTTCCTTTCCAACTCATTGCTTGGAGGCAAGGTGAAGATAGCAATTATGACTAACAGACAGGAGCCTGTAGAGATGGGATTTTGTAAATGACACAGAATCTGTTTATGCGTATATTTACCCCACTGTGTTGCGAAGAAAAATCATCTGGGCCATAGTCATTTAACCGAGACTCCATGGGCAATGACAAATCTATTCATTCAATAAGAATCTTCTGTTGTTTTTTCTCCCTCATAAGCTGCTGTGCTGAAAGATAAGAAAAATAGATTGTATGGGGAGCTTGACCTTTTTCAAAGCTTCACAAAAGATGTGCTTTCAGCATGTATGTAAATGAACTCTAGTAAAATTATGAACAATTAAAGAATGGGAACTTTCTGGGAGGAGGAGCTGTAATGAGTTGAGACTTCAGAGTTGCTACCTGAGATCATACCATATATATTGTACTGTTAATGCACTCATCTACTTATGAGATACTCAGCATTTCTGATGCATTGACTGAATGGTAAATATATTTAGGATCTGTTCTAGTCTGGTGGAGGTAGGGGATATTGCTAACTTAACAAATCTTTACACTTATAGGAATGCTACATTATAATATGAATTAGTGTATTAATAATATCTTGTGGGTAGACAAAAGATGTAGTATGACATGGTGGATAGAAGGTAGCCTTAGAGTCAATAGGACTTGAGTACAAGTCCTTCCTCTGAAAAGATGTTTGCTATGTCATCACAGGCAAGTATTGTTAAATGACTTTCAAATGACTCATTCTGGCTTTTTAAGACTATAACTTACAGAAGAATTGACCATATTCATTAATTGGGGGAGTTTGCTTATTGGGAGTTCCTCACACAAATATAGCTTCAAATGAATTTTTAAAAATTTAATCATCATCATCATCACCACCCATATTTGTATAGGTTTTTATTTATTTTTATTATTATCAATAATCAAATAATAATTATAAATATTATTATTAATAATAATTAAAATAATAACTTTATTTAGTTAGTTAGTTTGGGAAGCATTTTCATCACAACTTTTGCCAAGTGCTATATTAAGCCCCTTGTATACAAATAAGAAGAAAGATAAACCCTTCCCTCCAGGAGTTTACATTCTAATGGGGAAAGAAAACACATAAAAGAGAGTTTAAAAGTTAGATGGTGGTGGTGATAAGGATAGGAGATGCACAACTAAGAATGGAATAAAACACAGACAATTTGGACCCATTGTGGGGTGAGAAGACCTCAGGTAATGAGGGAAGTGCCAGGGTTAGAAGGCAGCTGAGTCAGGTCGGCAACATTTAGAGAGTCAGAAGCACAGTATGGAGGAGAATGAAGCATCATCAGCCTTGGCCTGTCTCCAAAATGGAGACTCCTTCAAAAGGAAACCACTAATGAGAGAAGAGAACTGACATGGCAGAGGGATGTTCTGGGGTAAGAGGACCATGAGGCACTGAGGGAAGTGGCAGGGGGAGAACAGAGCCCACTTATGGTGGTAAAGTCCAGAATGATGCACACATCTTCTCATTCTAAATAGGACCCATTGTTAAAACTATACATGGCAAAATGGCTAGAGTGATAGACTTATCATGAGACTTGAGTTCCAATCCTGCGTCAAATACTTGCTATATCACCCCTGGTAAAAACAATTTGGGTGAGGATAGCCCCAGTTTCCTCATCTCTAAATTGGGGATAATAGCAATTTCCTCATAATGTTTTTGTGTGGATCAAATGAGATCTATATGTAAAATGTTTTGCAAACATTAAAGAGCTAAATAAAAGTTAGGTGCTATCATTATGTGTTGTACTCACTTGAACAAGTTGACTAGGATGTTTAAAAACAGCTAATTGAAACATGAACAATGGCCAGTTCATGAAGTCCATAGATATATACAAAGTGTCCCAAAAGCTGAATGCAGATTTAAGCTTTACATAGCTTAACTACAATAAGTTACATATGTGTGTGTAATATTGTATATTACACACACACATATACATATAAATGTTTAAGTTTTAGAGTAAAACTGTGCTGAGATTTTTGAGATAATTTGTATTTCCTAATCATTCTTTATGTTTTCAAATAATTGATTGAGTTGCTTTTTTATGAATTAATTATCAAAACTATTTCTATTGTTTATTAACACAATTAGGAACAGAGTCAGGATAGGAGCTGAAATGTGTCTCCCTAGGCTTGGGATCCTTCCACTAAGTTATGCTGCTGCTCCTCTAGAAAACAACACTGGCCCACCTGTAGTTGCCTAGGTGATTTTTGTATTCTTAGGACCCCGACCAAAATGAAAGAAATCCAGCAATCTGTTTTCAGGAAAAAAAAATCCCCTTGAAGAAAATGTGTGGCTACCAAATACCTATTCTGATGAGATTTTGTAGAAATCAAGTGAGTCCTGCCGTGGACTTCTAAAAACTGGAAAAAATACATTTTTATTTGAATTTAAAACAACAACAACGACAAATAACACAAACAAACAAATTGGTTTTCTGGGGGCCTGGTTGGTTTGGAGTGCCTCTGTGGGTGCCTGAGGCTGGTGCTGTATATTAAACAAAAAGAAATACACTAACAAAAGCAGCAGGTGAATAATATAAACAGAGCAGGCGAATGCTGAGCCAACTTTCCCAAACAAATCTTCCAATACACCATAGTGATTATTTGCAATATTCCTGTTGTTCTTGCCACAGCTTGCTTCCTCCAAATGAGTGTACATCACTGAGGTGTCTGAAGAAGAGACTTGGGGTACATAGGACTGGGCAGAAATGTGGAGTTAAAACCAGGACAGAAAACTCTACAGCTCAATGTGTCAAAATATCACCTGAAGGTGATGAATCCAATATGGGAAAGAGAAAATGGAATAATAAACCTCAAAAATCTTTTTCTGATGCCCAAATATTCTAGAGTTGTATGTTCAATTAGAAATGGGTCTTTAGCAAGGGACCTAGTAGATCAAAATTTAATTTTATTCTCAGGATCATTACTTTCGGTTTAGAAGGAACCTTTGAGACCATCTGGGACCATAGGAGTAAAGATAGAAGCTCAGAAGTAAAAAAGTCCAAGTCTCACATTTTACAGATGAGAAAACTGAGTATCCTAGAAGGGAAATCACTTTCCCAAGTTCACATGTATACAGAGGTAGCACTTGAATCCAGATTTTCTGATTTGGAAGGCTTTCATTGCACCAGGCTACTTTTCTGTTATTCTGCACCTGTTGGAAATTTCCTCTGTTTCATTTCTTGACTAAGATTTTAAGGAAATAGGCAAGGGAATAAAATAAATTCAATAGTGTGAATGTCCATATTTGGTTCTGTTGTGAAGAAAAAAAAACCACTATGATTCCATGGTGAGGATAAGTGGAGTCAATCAATTATTTGGAGAAAGGTGGATTAGACCTGATAGACCTATGTTGTTTTTTTGATTGTTTTGTTTTAATATTTTTATTGACTTGTTTGTTTACTTTTAGTTTACAAGATTCAGTTCCAGAATCACTTGAGTTTCAGATTTTCTCCCCTTCCTTCTCCCCTGCCCCACCCCCACCCCCAGTGGCATACAATCATGTATAGGATCTGCAAACTCTTTCACATTGTACAATAGTCTGGTTGTATAGAAGCATTGAAACCAATGGAGTGAACAATGGGAAAAAAAGAAACAAAACCAAATATAGAAAAGAACGATAGCATGTATTGCTTCAGTCTACATTGAAACTGTGGTCTTTCTGGATCTTTCTCTGAATGTAGATATCTCCTTCCATTCTGAGACTTGTAGAGTTGCCTTTTAACTGTGAGTTGTTGACCAACCTTGATAAACTGGACTCTTATCAGCAATGTACAGTTAATAGGCCTATGGTTTTTGTATGAAACTACGGATTAGTCCCATAGATGTGAATAAAAAAATAAAGTTAAATTTGATATTATATGAACAATTTCAGTTCCAAATGAAAACTCCTGATAGGCTTAGAATAAATTTTGACTCTTCCCCAGAGGAAACTGACTTTACTACATTTTTAAGTACAATGAACTAATGAACATTTTCTCAGTTGGCATTTTGTGCATGAGTATAAAGCCTCATGAAACTTCACAAAAAGTGAGAACATTTTGTTAAAAACTACAACCCAAATTAACAACTAAATTTGTAATTTCCTTGAATGATTACTGGATGAAAATTGTTTTCTTTCTCAAATGTATTAGCATCACATTGAAGCTATTTTTTTATTTAAATGGAGGAGAATAACATTTCATATGAACTTACTTTCATTGGATTGTTTTTCATTGGGGTGGCTGGGTGGTGCAGTGAATAGAGCACCAGCCCTGAAGTCAGGAGGACCTAAGTTCAAATTTAGCCTCAGACACTTAACACTTACTAGCCATGTGACCTTGGGCAAATCACTTAAGCCCAAGCAAAAAACAAAAACAAAAAACAGAATTGTTTTTCATCTCTGTCTCCTAGCAGCACCATACACTAAATTATCCAGTCTATACATCAAGTGGGAAGTAGCATTAGAGGAAAGGCAAGTGATTCTAGAGTAGAAAGAATACTAGAGCAAGTCATAAGATAGTTTCAAATAATTTTAACTAGGGTGGAAGAGACCTGGAAACAGGCTCAGTGAGGTTAAATGATTTTTTCCAAATTCACACATGTCATAGACTGTTGTTTATGCTCTATCAAAAGACTTAAGAACTTTTAAGGCTTAAAGCAAATCTGAGCTGTTATTTAATTTTGTCCCTCCCACAAAATGAAGGTATAGCTTTTATTTTCTGCTGCATAAAGTCTGAATTCTTCATTCTAGTTACAGAGAAAAACTGTACTATAATTGCTCAACAAGATAGGGTCCACATATACCCAGAATCTCCAAGCTGAAAGAGAATTCAGAGGTTAGCTAAACCAGATCCCTCAATTTACAAATAAGGAAACTGAGCCCCTGAGAAACTAAGAAATTTGCCTCACAAATGTATTTAGAAGAGTAAATGGACTGAGAAGCCAGGTCTTCTGATTCTTTAGACAGTGTCTTTCCACTACATCAGGGTTCCACATGTTCTCAAATTTTAAGGTTTTTCTCAGAAAGATAAGTTGTATGACAGAAAGAAGTAAGTTTGTTATACTGGGAGAATGAATATGTGGATAACCAGAGTGCTTCATTGATATTCTGGAGATATCAGGAGCAAGAGGAAGACATCCAGCACATTGGGAAGACTTCTTGCATGGAACTTTTGGGTGCTCATGGATTAGAGTAACACAGGAGTAGATGGAGGGAAGGATGGTTAGACTGATGCATTGCTGAAGGGAACTCCTAAATCAATGAGATGACAGATTTATTTGATTATTGAGAGCTCATGATGAAAAAACAATCAAAATTAATTTTAGATAAGGATTTTAAGAACTTGTGGCCCTTGTCTGGTGCAACAACAATCAATTTGGCAGATACTTAGCACTTAGTAACTTGGGGCTAAGCCTGGAAAGTGTGAACTCTGTCCCAGTGTTGAAATGGAGTGAACTCCCCTATTGATGTAGAATAAGTGGATTGGCTGAGACAGGAGGCCAGTGTGTATATATAAGCAAGAATTCTAGAGACAGAGAGACAGAATTGGAATGTTGCTTGTGGTGAAGGAAGAATTGTGGAGACTGAAGCCGGCAGAGAGAGAGAGAGAGAGAGAGAGAGAGAGAGAGAGAGAGAGAGAGAGGAGTGGGGGTAGAGGGAGGGAGGGAGAGAGCTTCTCTCCCAGCATCTGGAAGCTAACTGAGAATTGAGATGGGGTTTTCCTGAGACCAGAATCTGGTGAAGGCCACCTGGAAGGCTGAGAGGGCTTGCCTGGAAGGCCATCCAGAAGGCAGATATTCTTTCTGGGTCCTAGGACCAGCTGAACTGCTGGAGGACTGAAGAAGCATGACCTGGATAAGACTTTGTTTGTGGCCTGGCTGATCCTTGAGTTCCAGGCAAGAGAAGTGGTAAAGGGTTTAAGATGTGCTGGACTCTGTGAACTTCAGTGTTTTCCAGGGGCTGCCCTGAGGACTAGACAAGGACCTGGGAACTGTCTACCTCTGAGGACTGGACAAGGACCTGGGAGCTGTCTGCTTCTGAATCCAGGTGACTGGTGGATTCAGGAGGGAGCTGGGACAATGGAAGGGGATCCAGGGAATCAGAGAGACCACCCAGAGTCAAGATGAAGAAAAGGCCTCTTCTTGGATGAAATTGAGGTTTGCTGGACACTGAGGGGTGGAGGGTTTGTGTGGTTTTCTAATGATTGTATTTAGTGACTGATTGAGTTGATGTGTGATTTGCCCCATGAGTAGAAGACTGATTATTGTATTGTGAATTGAGTGAATGATTGAGTATTGATTAGTGTATTGTGAATTGATCGAATGCTTTGTTCTAAATATTGTGGCCACTGTAGTGAAAACTGTGCTACCTTCCTAATGTTAAGCTGTTATGAACACTATATTGTGATTGTCTGTGATAAGGTTTAATGTTGTGAACATTATATTGTGATATATTGTGAATGTTTGCCTTGATTTGTAGTGGAATAAACTGAGTGTTCACTATGTTGTGTAATCAGAACCTTAAAAGCTGTTCACGGTAGCATACTTTTGGGAATCTTCTGGGGCATGGCATTACACCTGGTCCCTTTTGTCTTCTTTTACATTCTCTTCCTTGCTGATCTTATCAGTTTATATGGATTCAATGACCATTCAGTGACTCTCATATCTTCATATCCAATCCTGTTCAACCTCCCAAGGTCCAATCCCTTACTACTTAATGGATGCCCCCAGATGGTTGCTCAATGATATTTCTAATTCAACATGACTGAATAAAGCTTTCATTGTCATCACCCCTCCAAAACCATCATCTTCCTAACTTCTCTATTTCAGTTGAAGTTACTTTTTTTTTCTGGTGATATCTGTCAGATGATCCTGGTTCAAATCCTGTCTATGATGTGTGTGAACTTAAAAAAATAATTTAGCCTCATATAATGTTAATGGGATATAAGTTCTTCCTCCCCATTAACCAGTACCATGGAGCCCATGAAGGGAAATTTGACTAGGGGAGGATCGTTTTTCAGGAAGGCCCAAACTTTTTGTAAATTTCTAATTAGGCACTGAGTAATGAGGGTTGTAATGTACTCTGTCTCTAAAAAAAGTATATATACTCTGAGGATAGCATTTTGCTTTGGGGCTCACTCATTGGAAGAGTGTTCTTGTGATTTGAGTGGATAAGACTCTCGGTAGCAATTAAGGAGTCTCATAGCTTTGAAAAACACAGATGTTGGTGCTTCTCTCTCCAATAACTGTTTATGCCTTGGTTAGACAGTTGGATATGTCTGTTAATCTGTGCTAATTTTTTTAGACAGTTAGAAGCCCTGTTGGTTGGTCTTTATTTCCCTGTATTTTCTCTAAAGTTCAGGGTGCTAACTTTTCCCCTGAACTAACAAATGTAATTTTAAAAAAATTGTTGACCCCTTGAACAGCTATCTTTACTAGTAAAGAAGATCTAAGAACCAATGCTAGCAGCTGTCCTGGGTATGTGAGTGTGGTTACAGCTACACCTCACCAGGACTGTTTTCTCATCTATAAAACAAAGGGGTTGGACTCCACGAACACCTTTTTTCAGGTTCACAACCTGAAGCCATCCTTCATTTTCACTTTCCCTAATGACTGAAAAATTGATTTACCTAAAGCACAGGTATTACCATGTAACTTTCCTACTCCAAAAATTCTAGGGGTTTCCTCTGTCTTATCTGATCAGTTAAAAACTCCCCTGCTTGGCACTTGGCAATTTGTCTTCAACTGATGTTTCTAGGCTTCTCACAAACACTTCCTTTCAATCTCTGACCAGCCAAGATGACCCATCCATGACATTCCATTTCCTGTTTCTCTGTCTTACTATAAGCTATCTACCAGGTTTGGAATAACCTCCCTCCTCACATTCTTACATAACAAATCCTAGTTTTCTTGTGGTGCTGCATCCTGCAGGATATTGCTCCTGATTCTCTCAAAAGTAATTTACCTCTTTCCACAAAGATATTTTGCACTTATTTTGCATTTACATGTATCTGTAACTGCTTTACCCTCAAAATACAATTTATGTTCCCTGAGGTCAAAGGTTCTTTGTTTCTTTTTTCCCCCCCTTTGGTTTGGTATTCTCAGTTAATATGGCACCCAGCACAAAGAGGTATTTAATAAATGCTTGATGAATGAATGAGTAATTATTATGAGACCCAGGCTCAAAATTAGATATAAATTCAATGGAAATTCAATATTTACGTGTTATTTTCTTTAGTATTTTTTTGTGTCTCCTTTACCAAACTTTTGACTTGATTTTCTTACAGAACTCTCATTTCTCTTCCCAATTTTTCCTCTACTTTTCTTTCTTGATTTTCTTTTTTTGTTATTGGTTGTTAATTTTTTTTTAAATTTTGATTCATTATTTAATTTATTTATTTTAGTTTACAACATTCACTTCCACAAACTTTTGAGTTCTAAATTCCCCCTCCCTTCTTCTCCCCCTTTCCCCTCTATGGCAGCATGCAATTTTATATAGGTTCTACATATACTTTCACATTAAACATTAGTCAAGTTGTAAAGAAAGGTTATAAACAGTGGAATATATGAGAAAGAAGAAACAAAACAAAAAAGAAAGGGAGTAAGTACTTTGCTTCAATCTGTATTCAGACTGTAATTCTTTCTCTGGATGTGGGTAGCCCTTTCCATCATGAGTCTTTTGGAGTTGTCTTGCATTGCTGAGAAGAGCCCAGTCTATCAAAGTTAGTCATCATGCTGTGTTTGTAATTGTGTACAAAATGCTCCTGGTTCTGCTCTCCTCATTCAGCATCAGTTTATATGTCTCTCCAGGTTATTATGAAATCTGTCTGCTCCCCATTTCTAAAAGCATAATAGTATTCCATTATATTCATATACCACAACTTGTTTAGCCATTCACCAATTGATGGACATCCCCTTGATTTCCAATTCTTTGCCCCCACAAAAAGAGCTGCTATAGATATTTTTGTACATGCAGCTCCTTTTCTACTTGTATGATCTTTCTAGAATACAGCCCCAGAAGTGATATTGCTGGCTCAAAAGGGCATGCACATTTTATAGCCCTTTGGGCATAGTGCCAAATTGCTCTCCAGAATGGTTGGATCAGTTCATAACTTCACCAACAATGCATTAGTGTTCCAGTTTTCCCACATCTTCTCCAGGATTTATAGTTTTCCTGTTTTGTCATGTTAGTTAATCTGACCTGGGAGATGTGGTACCTCAGAGTTTGTTTTGGTTTTCATTTCTCTAATCAATAGTGATTTAGAGCATTTTTCATATGCTTATAGATATCTTTAATTTCTTCCTCTGAATACTCCTGTTCATATCCTTTGATCATTTGTCAAATGGAGAATGACTTGTATTCTTATAAATTTGACTCAGTTCTCTGTATATTTTAGAAATAAGGCCTTTATCAGAGACGCTGGTTGTAAAAATTCTTTCCCAATATTCCACTTCCCTCCTAATCTTGGTTATATTGGTTTTGTCTGTACAACAACTTTTCAATTTAATGCAATCAAATCTTCCATTTGGCATTTTATAATGCTCTCTATCTCTTGTTTGGTCATAAATTCTTCCCTGTTTCATAAATCTGACAGGTAAACTATTCCTTGTTCTCCCAGAATGCTTACAGTGTCAGCCTTTATATCTAGATTATGAACCCATTTTTGACTTTAATTTATTATACAGTGTAAGACATTGTTCTATGCTAAGTTTCTGCCATACTATTTTCCAGTTTTCCAGCAGCTTTTGTTAAAAAAAAATAGTTCTTATCCCAGAAGCTGGAGCCTTTGAGAATATCAAACGGTAGTTTACTATAGTCACTGACTACTGTGTTTTGTGTACCTAATCTATTCCACTGATTCACTATTCTATTCCTCAACCAGTACCAAATAGTTTTAATGACTGCTTCTTTATAATACAGTTTAAATTTCTGGTATGGCTAGGTCACCTTCTCTAGCATTTCTTTTCATTAATTCCCTTGATATTCTGGACCTTTTGTTCTTCCAGATGAATTTTGTTACTATTTTTTTTCTAACTCTGTAAAATCATATTTTGGTAGATTGGTTGGTATGGAACAAAATACATAAATTAATTTAGGTAAAATTGTCATTTTTATTATATTAGCTCAATCTAACCATAAGCAATGGATATTTTTTTCTAATTTTTTAGATCTGACTTATTTGTGTGAAAAGTGTTTTGTAATTGTGTTCATATAGTTCCTGGGTTTGTTCTGGCAGGTAGATTCTCTAATATTTTATAATGTCTACAGTAACTTTAAATGGAATTTCTCTTTCTATTTCTTGCTTCTTGGTTTTATTAGAAATATATAGGAATGTCAAGGATTTATATGGATTCATTTTATATCCTGGAACTTTGCTAAATGTATTTATTATCTCAAGTAGTTTTTTACTCAATTCTGTAGGATTCTCTAAGTATACCATCATATCATCTGCAAAGAGTGATGTCTTAGTCTCTTCTTTGTGTATCCTAATTTCTTAAATTTCTTTTTCTTCTCTTATTTCTACAGCTAACATTTCTAGCGCCAAATTGAATACCAGGAGTGATAGTGGAAATCCTTGTTTCATTTCTGATCTTATTGGAAATACTTCTAGCCTATCGCCATTACATATAATAGTTGCTGATGGTTTTAGATTAATGTAACTAATTTTTAAGGACGACTCCATTTATTCCTATGCTTTTAGTGTTTTTAATAGGAATAGGTGTTGTATTTTGTCAAAAGCTTTTTCTGCATCTATTGAGATAATCATATGGTTTTTACTAGCTTTGTTGTTGATATGATTGATTATACTGATAGTTTTCCTAATGTTGAACCAGTCTTGCATTCTTGGAATAAATGCTTCTTGATCAAAGTGTATTATTTTCATGATCAGTTGCTGTAATCTTTTTTTTCACTAATATTTTATTTGAAATTGTTACATCTGTATTCATGAGGGGGGAGGCTGAGGTTCCCCACTAGTATTGTTTTGCTATCTATGTCTTCATCTAACTTCCTTAACTTCTCTAAAAATTTGAAACTAAATCACTTGGTGCATATATGTTTAGTAATGATATTGCTTCATTGTCAATGGTGCCTTTTAGCAGGCTACAGTTTCCTTCTTTATCTCTTTTAATTAGATCAATTTTTGCTTTTCCTTTATGTGAGATTAGGATTGCTACCCCTCTTTTTTTCTTTAGTTGAAGCATAATATATTCTACTCCAGCCTTTTACTGTTATTTACCCCATATGTATCTCCCTGTATTAAATATGTTTCTTGTAAACAGCATATTGTAGTATTATGGTTTTTAGTCCATTCTGCTATCCACCTATGGGAGAGTTCATCCCATTCACATCACAGTTATGATTACTATCTGTGTCTTTCTCTCCATCCTATTCCCTCCCCTGTTCATGCTTTTTTTCCTCCCTTCTCTCTTCCCCTCCTTAAGAGTTTTCCTTTTGACACCTCCTCCCTCAGTATTCTCTTACTATCGGCCCCCCTCCCTTTCTGAATCTTTCCCCTTCTTCCCTCTCCTCCAACGACCCTCCCCCTTTTCTTTCCTCTTTCCCCTCCTATGGCATATTATATTTTTATACTTAACAAAGTATGTTATTCTCTCACTGAACCAAATCTGATGAGAGTAAATCTCAAGCAATTTGCTCCTCTCTCTCCCTTCTTTCCCTCCAGTATAACAAGTTTTTGTGTCTTTCCGTGTTAGATTCCTATAATTAACTGAAATTAAGTATGTTATTCCCTCCTTGAACCAAAACCAATGAAAGTAAAGTTCATACAATGTCCATCGCCCTCCCTTCATTCCCTCTATTATAATATGCTTTCATGCCTCTTCATGTGATTTAATTTACCCTTTTCTGACTCCTTTCCTCTTCTCTAATTACAATCCCTCTGTACACCTTAATAAGGTTTTTTTATCATCACATTAATTAATATATACCCACACACTCTATCTATCTATCTATCTATCTATCTATCTATCTATCTATCTATCCCTTTTAAATGTCATGCTAATTATACAGTTCTCTGTATTCACAGGTATCATCCTCCCATATAGTTTGCAATTACCAAACAGCAAGTTGTGTGTGTGTGTGTTTTCCATGTTTATCTTTTTATGTCTCTTGAGTATTGTTTTTGGAGATTAAATTTTCCATTGAGCTCTGGCCTTTTCATCAGGAAGATCTGGAAGTCCCTTATTTCATTTTTGACCATCTCCTTGCCTATGCTAAGTTTTGCTGGGTAGTTGATCCTTGGTTGTAGTCCAAGCTCCTTTGTCATGTGATATATCATATTCCAATCCCTCTAATCTTTTAATGTAGAAACTGCTAGATCCTGGTGATCCTGATTATAGTTCAACATTATTTGAATTGTTTCTTTCTAGCTGTTCGCAAAATTTTCTCCTTGACTTGATAATTCTGAAATTTGGCTACAATATTCCTTGGAATTTTCAATTTAGCATCTCTTTCAGGAGGTAATTGATGGATTTTTTCAATAACTATTTTACCCTCTGGTTCTAGGACCTCAGAGCAATTTTCCTTGATGATTTTTTGGAAGGTGTTGTCCAGACTCTTTTCTTCCTCCTGGCTTTCTAGTAGACCAATAATTCTTAGATTATCTCTCCTGGATCTGTTTTTCAGGTCAGTTTTTCTTTTTGCCAATGCGATATTTGATATTTCTTCTATTTTTTTCATTCTTTAGATTTTGTTTGATTTGTGATGTTTCATAGAGTCATTAGCTTCAATTTGTCTAATTCTACTTTTTAGTGAATTGTTTTTGTCAGTTTTTGAACCTCTTTTTCCATTTGTTCAGTTTTTACTTTTGAAGAGTTATTTACTCCAGTTAGATTTTATACCTCCTTTGCCTTTCGAAAAATTTTACTTTTTTTAAAGAGTTTTCTTTGGTGAATTTTTTCCCATTTTTCCAATTGTATTTTTAAAATAATTGATCAATTTATCTTCTATCTCTCTAATTTGACTTTTAAAATCCCTCTTGAGCTCTTCCAAGAATGCTTTTGGGCTTGAGTCTTACTTGATTTTCAAAATCTTTTCTGAATTCTTCCATGGCATGACAACAATTCTTATTTTTCTTCAAGGCTTTGGATGTAGGAGCTTTGACTTTGTTATCTTTTTCTGAGCATGCATTTTGTTCTGTCTTGTTATCATAAGAACTTTCAATAGAGTTTTTATTTTTCTATTGTTTTCTCATTTCCTCAGACTATTTTCTTGACTTTTAGCTCTTTCTTAAAGTAGGGCTCTGTTTTCAGGGTGAACAGTACACTGTCCCAAGCTTCAGAGGTTTTGTGAAACTGTCTTCAAATATACCCCCAGGGACCTGTAAGTTTTTGTTCTTTTGAAGTGGACTCCTCTCCTGGCTTGTGCTCTGGTATATGAGCAACCACAAGCACTTTTTTCTGCCCTGGAATTGTGAGGAAGGTCCCTCCTTTTAGGCAGTCTCAAACTCTGCCATGCTAGTGCTCCTCCTCACCCTGGGGCTGCCGCACAGAACTGCAGTCTGGATCATAGTATGTGCAAAACAACAAAGTCCTGTCTCAGTGCTAGCAAAGAGACCCCTGCAATCTTCTCCTGATCAATTATTGGATGCCCTTTCTGTCTTTGGGCTGAACCATCCAGAAGCAACCCCTGCCCTTGCTCTTGACTCAGTCACTCCCATGACTTGCACCTTGCTTGCTGGAGCTGGGCTATGATGGTAGTCTGTGCTGTGTGGACTGTGCTGGACTGCTCTCCTCTCTTACCCTGGTGCTGCAGACCTTTCCTGCTGGCTTTTCAAATTGTCTTGGCCTGTAAATTTGGACTCTTTCTTTTTGTGGGTTCTGGTGCTCTAGAATTTGTTTAGGATCATTAAAGAAAAAAGCATTTGGAGAGCCAAGGGAAAGCTCAGATGCATCCTTGCCTTTACTCAGCCATCTTTGTTCTGCCCTGGGAAATTCAATTTTTATTAAGGCATTTGAGAGATGTGAGTGGAGGACTGTTTCTTGAGGCCTTCACAAGAAGAGTTTGAAGGCATTTGGGTTACAGACATTTCCTATTTAATATTTAAATAATACCATAGGGGAAGCCATCACAAATTGTGACCATGTAATCTCAGAGCATTGTATCTCTTTAGGAAGCACTGATAGGCAACCCAAACTTAGATGCAAAAAATAAATGGTGCACCAGCATTTATAGCTTTCTATCAGACCCCAGTTTGCTTTTAAAATCACATTTATTACTATTAACCAGTATGAACCCTCCATTCTAGTCGAGTCATTAACAGCCTTGCATAACACCTAATCATCCGTATCTCAGGGCCTCTACTCATATTATTTTTCTACTCCTAGAATTCTTTCTCCACTTCACCTTCTCTACATGCTACAAATAATGACAAATTCAACTCAAGGACTATTTCCTTCATAACACCTTCCTTATATCAGTCAATAGCTTGACTTGACCTACAGCACTTTCGCATTTTTCCCTACAGTTTAATACTTGATTATATATTGACTTATAATTTTCTCTAATTGTTTCGCATGTTCTGTTGGAAAGAAATCTCAAAGTCCTTTTTACCACCAGAACTGCCTCATTTGTATCCAATAATTTACATTCCCAAGGATTCCTTCTTGAAATGAAGGTCTTTCATTTATGTAGCTTGCTTACCTTGCCTTGAAGATCTTAAAGTGATATAAAAAATATAATCATCACCACCATTATCACCCAATTTCTTGCCAAATTTTACTTTCTCTACCTTCACAACATCCTTCAAATCTAATGCTTTGTTACTACCCACCGAGCTACAACCTCAGTTCCAGCTCTCATGGAGGCCTCCCTCCAAGACTACTACAATAGTTTTTACTTGCCGAAGTAATTTTCCTTGAGCACAGATGTGACCTCACCACTCTCTTATGCAATAAATTCCAGTGTCTCCGTTCTCTAGGATAAAATTTGTGCTCCTTTGTTTGTCTTTTAAAACTTTTCATAATCTGACCCCAATCTATCTTTTCAGCCCCATTATACATAACTTCTCATTTCAGTGTATGTTTTCCAGCCAAACTAGCCTTCTCTGATCTTCATTTGGTATATTCCATCTCTAAGCCTTTGCTCCTGGCCATCCCACATGCCTAGAATGCACTCCATCCTAACTTGAACATCAAACTACCCTTCTTTTTTGTCAAGTTGTAAACCATGCATTGTCTTTTTTACATGAAGCATGGTAGTTTCCAGAATTATCAACCCATAAATGCCAAGGAAAAAGTGAGAGGTCAGTGTAGAGCTCTGTTGGAACTGGGGGGGGGGAAAGTGTAA
>CM053594.1:220862263-220872822 GCA_028646575.1 Pseudocheirus occidentalis | reverse complement strand
GGTAGGCCAATAATTTTCAAATTGTCTCTCCTGGATCTATTTTCCAGGTCAGTGATTTTTTCAAGGAGATATTTCACATTGTTTTCTATTTTTTCATTTCTTTGTAACTGTTTAATAGTATCTTGGTTTCTCATAAAGTCATTAGCTTCTACTTGCTCCACTCTAATTCTGAAGGAGATATTCTCTTCAGAATACCTTTGAGATTCTTTTTCCATCTGGCAAATTCGACTTTTTAAGGCATTCTTCTCCTCATTGGCTTTCTGGGCTTCTTTTGCCATTTGAGTTAATCTATTATTTAATCTATTATTTAAAGTGTTGTTTTCTTCAGTCAGGTTGCTGAATCTTTTCATGATTTTCTCGCATTGTTCTCATTTCTCTTCCCACTTTTTCCTCCACTTCTCTTATTTGGTTTTCAAAGTCCTTTTTCAGTTGATGTATAGTTTCTAGGCATTTTTCAAGCATTTGGTGTGGGAATTCTGACTGGGTTGTCTTCTTCTCATTCTATGCTTTGATCCTTTTTGTCCACAAAAAAGGATTCTAGAGTTTTAATGATGTTCTTATTTTGCTTCCTTTTCCTCATGTTGGCCAGTCAATTAATTGGTTGGGTTTTTTTTTAGCTCTGTGAAACCCTGCTTCCAGAAGGGAAAGTTCTGTTACAAATCGCTGGGGTTTTCCCAGCTGCCGGAGCTATTAGGGGGGTGTTGCAAGTCCCCCCAGCTTTGGCTTGCTGAAAGGGCACCCCAGGACCACCACCGAAGACCACGATCTGGATCCAGGCTGCTCAACGCAAGAGCACTTGCCCTGATCAATTGATTCAGCCCCCCCTGCAGAATCGGCTCTGAAGCAGCCCGGTGCCCCACCGCCAGTTCCTGGAGTTTCCTTCCCCCACTGCTTCCTTGCCCCCAGGGGCAGATTGGTGGAACTGCTTTTCCTCTCCCAAATTAAGTTTCAAAGTTTCTCTTTCACTGACTGTCTCTGATCCTGGTTTGCTAGATGTGAAGATTCCCTCAGATGTAGTAGATCTTCTCTGAAATAGATTCATGCTGCGGTTTGGGAGGCTCGGCTCCTCCCCACCACCCTGAGGCCTGGCCATGGTTTTGGTTTTCAGGCTGGGCTGGTCTCAGCTTCTGGCCTGGCGGCCTGCTGGATGAGCCCCTCTTGCCAAGCTGCCCCTCTCCAATCCTTGGTAGATGTGGAGGTGCTGGAGGCTGTATATCTTCTCTCCTGCAGACTGGCTGCGTGTAGACTGGCTTGGCTCGGCTCAGCTCTGCTCCTTCCCACTACCCCGGGCCTGGCTTTGGTCTCAGCTTCAGGCTGGGCCAGCCTTGGCTCTCAGCCCGCTGTGATTAGTCCCTGTTGCCGAGCTGCCTTCTGCACGAGATGTGTTTTCTGTATTTTTGTGAGTCTGAGAGTCCTAGACTTTTTCTTGGGTCATATTTTATGGGTGTTTAGGGTGGTTGTGTAGGAGCTGCAGAGCCTTACTGCTTCTATGCCACCATCTTCACAGTACATTCTTTTATCAGTCAAAGTCTCTTCTCAAAAGGAGAGAGCTCTTCTCAAATGGAGATCAGTTTCCAATCATAAACAAAGTACACTCACAAAAAGGCCAAAGGTTTCCCATCCTTGGACTCAAAGTAATTACAATTCCATCCATTAACAACAAGCACTTTCTCAAAAGGGAGCAGGAGAGCACAAAAGGCCATTCACCCTTAAACCATAACAAGGTCAAGATAACATCTCAGAATGGAAAGGCCAAGGAAAGGCCCTTCTTTCATCTTCACTTGAGGCAATATATCAGCAATGCAGCATTCACAAAGCCTACAGTAACTATAAGTATGTTGATATGGCTATTAATCACAAAATGTAACAGGCTCTCTACATGAGAAATATAGTCAGAGCATTTATTCAATTACCATAAGACTGAGTCCCAAAACAAGAAAGGCAAATCCAACAGAGTAGTTATGAAGTTGGCACATGTATTTAAAGTAGTAAATACCCACATTCTCAAGCCTTCAAAACAGGACAGGTGACCTCAGGCAAAGGTCCTCCTCTCTTCACTCACGGCAACTGCTCAGCATTCAGGCAGACTTGTGCTCAGCAACTCCGGCCCCTCTGCAGTTCTCCTCCCTGGCAGTCCTCAGCAAGAGTCCTTAGCAGAGATTCTGACTGGCTCAAAGGAAAAGGAGTTCGTGCCGCTGCTGCTGCTTCCAGTCACCAGCACAGATGGTAGCTTGGTTCCGGTGTTCTCTTGCTCCACCCCTTCCTGCTACATCAGCAAATTCAAGGGGCATGGAAGATCTTTAAATCTCAGTATCATTACAAGGAGTAGTGGGTCTGGCCCCTGCCTGTAATAGGAATCTGAAGATCTTTCCTGCCCCTAGACCCTTTGATAGGCTTAAGGGGCTCTGAGAATGTTCCTTGATTTTAAAGTATACTCTGCCGCCTAATAGGCTGAATGTGGTCACGTGGAGCCTGTGGCAGGAGGCTTGTTTTTTTGGGAATGGTCACACCTTGTTACTTTGTAATTAGACAGTGGGTCAAGAGGGCTGTGACATTCTCTGACCCAGGAATATATATATATACACACACATACGCCCTGATGTGAGGTTTGCTTTGGGGCTCACTTTGAGAAGAGTTGTGTGATCTGGCCGGATGAGACTCTGGGAAGCTGTTGAGCCCCCCGGCTTTGAAAAACTCAGATGTTGATGCTTCCCTCTCCGTTAACTTAAATAGGTAACGGATGTAATGGTCAGATGGCTGGAAGCCCATCTGCCGATCTGTTTCTTGGTCTGCTTGTAACTTGTGCTTGTAACTTGTGTTTGTATTCTCTGGAGTTCAGGGTGCTGACTTTTTCCCCTGAACTAAATAAATGATATGCTTGACTGATTAAAGCAAGACTGTTAACCCATTTTGAGTTGCTTTCCTTTAGAAAAGCAGATCTAATAACCTATGTTAGCAGCTGCCCTAGGTATGCTAGGGTGCTTGCTGATACACTGCCTCAGGAGATAGAAGTGGCGGAGATGTAGTGGCCCTGCAGCTGACTCCACATGGCTGCTTCAGAGCTCATGGCCTGCAGATCTTAGGGAGTGACCAAGCAAACATTCAAAGGGTAATCACTCTTGCTTTAACCTTCCTGGATCTAGATCATGATCTTAGGTGGTGGTTCAGTGATGTGTGACCAGTGACCCAGAGTTTGTGGGGGCTGCAGAGATGGCAACCTCCTAGTAGCTCTGGCAGCTGGGAAAACCCCAGTAATTTGGGACAAAGCTCTCCCCTCTGGAAGCAGAGTTCTACTATGGCAAAGAACTCAAAAGTCAAGTAATTTATTGGCAACATAAGTAAGTAAAGGAAGCAAAGCAAGTACATCAAGCCAACTTTAGATTCCTTTTTGGAGGCAAAAATAATCAAGGCATATAATGGGAGGAAGACATTGAAATCAGAACCCCTTGCACCAAAGGATTCCAAGAAAAATATGAACTGGTTATAGGCCATGGAGGAGCTCAACAAGGATTTTGAAAAACCAAATAAGAGAAGTGGAGGAAAAATAGGGAAGAGAAATGAGAATGATGCAAGAAAATCATAAAAAGAGAGTCAACAACCTGACTGAAGAGAATAACACCTTAAAATAGATGAATTCAAAGGACAAAAGAGTTGCAAAAAGCCAATGAAGAGAAGAATGCCTTTAAAAGCCAAATTTGCCAGATGGAAAAATAATTTCAAAAGCTCACTGAAGATAATAATTCCTTCAGAATTAGATTGGAGCAAATGGAACTGAATGACTTTATGAGAAATCAAGGTACTATTAAACAGATCCAAACAAATGAAAAAATAGAAAGCAATGTGAAATATCTCATTGGAAAAACCACTGACCTAGAAAATAGATCCAGAAGAGATAATTTAAAAATTATTGGACTACTTGAAAGCCATGATCAAAAAGGACCTAGAAATCATCCTTCAAAAAATTCTCAAGGAAAATTGCCCTGATATTTTTGAACCAGAGGGCAAAATAGAAATGTAAAGAATTCACCAATCACCTCTCGAAAAAGATCCCCCCCCAAAACTCTTAGAAATATTAAAGCCAGGTTCCAGAATTCTCAGATCAAGGAGAAAATATTTCAAGCAACCAAGAAGAAACAATTACCATATTTTGGAAACACTATCAGGATAACAAAGGATCTCGTGGCTTCTAGATAAAGGAATCAAAGGGCTTGGAATATGATATTTCAGAAGTCAACAGAGCTAGGATTAAAACCAAGAATCACCTATCCAGTAAAACTGTATAATGTTTCTGGGGAAAATATGGTCATTCAATGAGACAGAGGACTTTCAAATGTTCTTGATAAAAAATTCAGAGTTGAATAGAAAATTTAACACTCAAAGAAAAGAAATGAGAAAAGCATGAGAAAGTAAACAGGGAAAAGAAATCATAAGGAACTTATCAAAGTTGAATTATTCACATGCATATATGGGAAAATGATAATTGAAACTTAATGAAACTTTTCTCAGTATGAGGATAGTTGAAGAGAATATAAATGTATGTGTGTGTATATATTTACATATATATGTATGTAAGTATACATACATATGTGTGTCTTTATAGGAGGATATATGTGCATATGAATGCATATGTGATTATGTATATGTATGTGTAAAGGTGTACTTAGAGGGAACAGGATCAATTGAATATGAAGGGATGATATTTAAGAGGTGAAATTGAGAGGTGAGAGAGGAATATAATGAGAGGATGGGGAGAGACAGAATGGGGTAAATTATCTTATAGGGAAGTGGCAATGGAGGGGAAGAACAGGAAGCCAAAGGGGAATGGGTCAACCTTGCTCTCATTGGGTTTGGCTTAGGGAGGGAATGACATACACACTAAATTGGGTATCTTGCCCTACAGGAGAGTAGAGGGGAAGGGGATGATAAGGGAGATGATGGAGAGCAGGGCAGGTTGGGGAGTAGAGTAGCACACACTTTTGAAAAGGGACAGGGTCAAAGTAGAGAATAGAACAAGTGAGGGTGGGATAGGATGGAGGGAAATATAGTCATTCTTTCACAATACATCCACTATGGAAATTCTTTGCATAACTACACATGCAAAACCTATATTGAATTGTTTATCTTCCCAGTAAAGATTGGTGATGAGGGAGGAAGGGAAAGAATCTGGAATTCAAAGTTGTAAAATTAAATGTTTAAAAAATTATTAGTGGTAGTAGTATTTTTTACATTCCACTGGGAAATAAGATATACAGGCACTGGGGTATGGAGATCCATCTTGCCCTACTGGTAAGTGGGAGGAGGCAGGGGGAGGATATTGGAGAGAGCAGATCGGGGGAGGGGTATACAGTGGGATCTCTGTTTTGGGGTGGTTGGTAGGGGAAAGATGGGGAGAAAATTTGTAACTCAATCTTGTGGAAACGAATGATGTAAACTAAAAATAAGCATAAAATTTAATTTAAAAAATAAATTAAAATACTTTGTGCAAAAAAATCTATTTTATCATTCACTACCATAAGCATACATACATAAATTTAATTTAGCTTGTTAAATTTTGTTAACCATTTCAGTATGTTTATATGCTCCCTTTAGAAATGCCTCCTCTTTGCCTTTTTATATCTGGACCCAGTCACATGATTTTCTCCCACAGTGACTTTTGCATCTTGTGCTTTTCACAGGAGAAGGAAATCCTTGAAGTAGATGCTGCAGCTACACCTGCACTGGGAAGTCTCTGCAAGACTCTGCATAGTGTGAAAGATATTGATCTCTCTCTCTTGCAACATTTTTTGGGGTGTATTATATTATTTTACTTGTTTTTTGTGTTAGATCAATATGATCAAAATCATTATTAAATGATTATTAATATATAATTATATATTATAAATTGGTATATGATATTTCAGAAGTCAATATAAATATTAATAAATATAATATCATTATTAAAATATTTGGGACATGTTCCAGAGTTATTTGTTTTTTTTTCTAAATTCATTGGGATCCTGTGCTTCTAAACTATGAGAATGTCAAGAGACAGCTTTATAAATGTTAACTAGACTGCATTTTGATTCACCAAAAATTTTTTAAGAGAAAGAAATAAGATTATATCTTTGTAACAGATCTAAAGAAGGAAGAATAAATAACATGAGGCCTCTAGACCTCTAGAGGCCAATTTAAATGGAAACTGAAAAAGCAGAGATTTCAATTGGCCTCCTATTCATAAACATAGCTTTGAATTTATTATAATTTCTTTTAAAGCTAGAGTATCCCAAACTGATTTATGATCAGAGTAACAGCTAGACTGAAACATCAGGATAGGCTGTAAAAGGAACATTATCCGCATACAATACCAATTTTTGTTCCTGGTTGTGTGTAGCTACAATATGATAGTAAGCAAAGGACATTACATGAAGCTTCAGAAAGGGGTTTGGGTAACAATTGTAAAGATGTAAGAAAAATTGGAAAGCCTTGTTTGTCATACTGGATTCAGGAAAGATTCTATATATACTCACAAATCTTTCTCTCAAGACCACCTTTAATAAGGAATAGTAAATAGCTAATACCCCAAACTCTTCCAATAGTCTGAAATTCAACCTTGCTCTTCATCAAATGCCATCTTAGCATCTTGGGACATCTGCAGGGTATTATTCTTAACCTTGTGTGACCAATGCATTAGATTTCCATGCTCATAAAATTGAGGAAATATTGGACCTTTATGTAACAACCTCCTTAAAAGCTACCCTTATAGCTCCCAGCTCAAGGCAGATTGAGTTTGAATAATCCTGTTTACAGTGGAATAGCAACTGCCTTTTTTTTTTTCTTCAGGTCTAGTAAAACCATGATTTAGTTTCTTTTTCTGTCACACTGTAAAACAAAATGGTCCTTATAAAGTGCCTTAGAGATACCTCTAGAAATATTACCTCATTTACATGGCCTGGACTATATAATTAAATAAAATTGTATGTCTTCAGTATGAAACTTCCTTTGATTAAAGCTAGTCCTAGAATAGGACTCCTGAGAAAATATGAATTTCACTATCTGAATCCACTGAAAGTGAGTTGAAAGAGACCTTTCAAAAGACATCTTAAAACCTAGGCATAAATAATTGAACTAGGACAGAAAGTTTCTAAAACATTGTTTTTGTAAAATCAAATATAATATGCCCATTAATGAATTGAAGTTTTCCAAAATGGAAAGGCCATTATTAGTTTTACAAAAATTCAAATACTCCCATGGATTTATTCTCATTCAACTCTGCAGATTTCAACTCAGTCAAGTCTTCCTCTCCTATGTAACTGTTTCTCAGGTCTTCCTATAATTTTGCCTCAGAGGGCACATTTAACATGGTGAAGACCCATTCTTTTTCATGAAATCTCAAGGATATCAATGAAGCAAATGGAATTCCAATTGATTATTGCAAATTGTCATAAAATTACCATCCCATTTCATCTTTTGTCCATGCATTTCTATGACATCATCCTTTCAATTTATATTCTTTTTCTTTTTCTTCTTTTTTTGGAGGGCAGTTGGGGTTACATGACTGGCCCAAGGTCACACGGCTAATTTTTGTGTCAAGTGTCTGAGGCCAGATTTGAACTCAGGTCCTCCTGACTCCAGGGCCGGCGATCTATTCACTGCTCCACCTAGCTGCCCCAATTTGTATTATTTTCCTTATTCATTTAACAAACTTTTTTTCCCTCTCCCTCTCATGTCCCCAATTTAAAAGAAAAGCAGGAAAAAAAATCCTGCTAACAAACATGAATAGTCAAGAAATTCTTACATATTCTATGTCCAAAAACATTTGTCTCATTCAGCTTCTTGAATCCATTACTTCTGTGGCAGGAGGAGGGTAGCATAGATCATAATCAGCCCTCCTCTATCATTATTGAACATTGAATTGATCTGAGATCTTGTTTTTCAAAGTTGTTTTCTTAATGTAATTATTATATACATCATACTGTTTCTGTACATTACACTTTTCATTAGTTTATATGACTTCTCAGGGGTTTTTGAGCCTATCCCTTTCTTAATTTCTTAGTACACAATTGTATGCCATTACATTTACATACCATAATTTGTTCACCATTTTTTAATTGATGGCATCAGTTTTCTTTCAGTCTACAACTTTACCACATCATGGCCATCCCCAGGCATTTCCACCTTTTTTGAGCTCCCCTTTTATGTGCTGTCTTGCCCTTTTTACAAGGTAAACTCTCTGAGGTCAAGCATTGCCTTTCTTTTTTGCTGTATTTATGTTCCCCAACATTTAGCACAGTACCTAGCACTCATGAAGTATTTAGTAAATGTTATTGTTATTAATTCTCCCAGCCATAAACAACAGAAAGAATAATAATGTTAGGAAATGTGCCCAGGACTCAAAGGTCTTTTTTTTTTAAGTCTACTTTTATTTATTTATTTTTTTCTTTGGGGGGAAAGTAGGGCAATTGGAGTTAAGTGACTTACCCAAGGCCAAACGTGGGTAGTAAGTGGTAAGTGTCTGAGGTTGGATTTGAACTCAGGTCCTCCTGACTCCAGGGCTGGTGTTGTATTCAATGCACAATCTAGCCATGCCATCAAAGGCCTTTATACCCTAACCAAAAACAAAAATGTTTCTGTAACTGATGATTTTCACCTCATCTTTGCATTTTCCTATTCAAAAAACTACATACCACAAAAGGCACAAATTGTCAGGGCATGTGTTGTATCTGACAAAGTGTATGGAGTCATATAAAACTTTCAGTCAGTAGTAAAGCCAAAGTAAAATTCCTCAGCAAAAAAAAAAAAATCATTAACTTAGAAGAGGAAATTCAACATGACCAACAAAGCTACCTGGAATCGCAGCTAAAGAGTAATTGCTTGTCATGAATTATTATTAATAGAGAAGTGTCCCTACCCACTAGTAGAATAATGACATCTTACCTAAAAAAATAAAACCAAAACCAAAATCTGTAGAGGTGGACAGGATGCTCTTTTTCATTATTTTAGCACAAAATCCTAACTTTACAGATGAGAAATCTCTGACTTACACAGGTTAAATAATTTGTTTAAGGTCCCAAGGGCAACCTAACTCAAAGTCTTGACTTAGAGTCATTACTTAATTACTGTGATAAAGAATCACCACTTTTTGAGTAAGTCATAAAATTCATAAATATTTGTTTATGCATACAATATGCCTGGCACTGTGCTAAGACACTCTAGAAATAAAGAAAGGTGAAAGATAATCCCTACTCAGTCATTGTCTAATGGGAAGGCAACATATGTTGCAACAACTATGTACAAACAGTCTAGGTACAGGATAAATTTGAGATAATGAATGCAGGAAAGACATTAACATTAAGGGGGACTGGGAAAGTCTTCCTGTAGAAATTAAGATTTTAGCTGGAACTTGCAGGAAGCCAAGAGGGAAAAAGAAGTAGGAAAAGCATTCCAGGCATTTCACTGCCTGGAATGAAGAAGTGGAGTTTCTTGTATGAGCAACAACAAACAGCAAGGGGTCAGTGTCACTGGATCTCAGAATATGTAGGAGGTTATAATGTATAAGAAGTGTAGAAGAGTACTGTATGTATGTTAGGGGTTGGGGAGTGGAGTTGCAGGTTATGAAGAACTTTAGTTGCGAAATAAAGGATTTTTTATCTTAGGGGTAGTAGGGAGCCACAGTTACTTATTGATTAGAAGGGTGATTTTGTTCAGACCTGAGCTTTAGGAAGATCACTTTGACAGCTTAGTAAAAGACAGACTGGAATGATAATACACTTGAGGCAAGGAGATGAATAAGTAGGTTTGGAACAGGTGGATACCTAAGTCTGTAAGAATATCAATTTTCCAAAACAAAATTCCAGAAAGGATCATATATAAAAAGCTAGAAGGAGCCAGACAAGACTTCTAGTTCAGCCTTTTCATTTTACAGAAACAAAACAAAACAATAACAAAAAGAAAACAACAACAACAAAACAACAAGCAACAAACCAAACCCTGAGGCCCAGGGAAATTAAGTGACTTGCAGAAGGTCACAAAGGAAGTGAGTTTCAGGGATGGAATTTGAACTCCAAAGCCAATGACCAAGTATCACTTAATATCCCCATTCTTCACATTTGAGATCAGTGAAGTAGAGATAGAAATAACTAACATCGATGACTGTTGTGAATGTATTTTTTCATTATGACGACCAAATATTATGTATTATTTTAGGATTATGAACATGAATTGTTTCTTTTTTTCTCTTAGTACAATAAAATGCCCAGCAAATACAATGAAAGTTATTTAGTGGTAAAATATATTCATAGTATGTTTGATTTTTATTTCATGTTACTTGTATGAAAAAGTATTCATTATACAATAGATCACATTTGTATGGTATTTTAAAAGTTACAAAGTACATGACATGTATAACATGGGGTAAAACAAACCTATGAGGTAGGTGGTGGTGTTGTGCCTATTGTACAACTGAGGCAAATGAGAGTCCTGCCTGGTTAAGTGTTTGAGGAAATATCAGAATCCAGGACTTCCTGTTGCCAAGTTCAGAATTAAGCCTCACTACTTCATATATTAATGACAGTTAAAAAAGG
>CM053594.1:220833978-220862163 GCA_028646575.1 Pseudocheirus occidentalis | reverse complement strand
TATATATATATAATTTTGCTTTTTGGAGGGCAGTTGGGGTTAAGTGACTTGCCTAAGGTCACACAGCTAGTTTTTGTCTCAAGTGTCTGAGGCTGGATTTGAACTCAGGTCCTCCTGACTCCAGGGCTGGTGCCCTATTGACTGCTCCACGTAGCTGCCCCTATATTCTATATTCTTAAATGAAACAGTTGCTGTTTTGGAGATAATATATACCCTTCCACCGTGTGATGGCAAAATATCCTCCCACATACAATGAATGAACTGTCCTGATTATAAAAGTGAACCATCTTTTTAAGTTTGTGTGGTGTATTTTCTATCAAAATGAACAATATTTTTGAATTTTTGTAATAATTTAAAACATAGAGCATTCCACACATCCTACCAAAACATTTGCTTTCAGTGTGCCCAATAATATAGCACTGCTCTTGAAGAAATAAAAAATAAAATAAAATAAATTCCCTTACCAAGTAGGCAAACAATTATGGTAGAAGGAGATATTCTCTAACTGTACTTCTTCACATAATTCCATTTCATATTTTCTGGAACAAAATGTAAAAAAGGCATTGAAGAGCTATACTTGAGTCAAGCCCTGTCTTTCTATCAAATTTGGTGATGCAGATAAATTCAGAGTCATTTGTATTCAAGTGCCCTCTCATTTATTCACTAGTCAGCCAGCATCACTTTACTCAAAAGCCTGAACCAAGTTTTCATTGAGTGGGTAAATGGTAAGTACTTTTATTTTTAAGAAAGAATGGTTTAATAGGATTGAAAAAAATATTTGTGTTGCAACTTTACCACCGGGACAGGATAAAATTGCTTAGAGACAATATTGCATTCAACCTTCATCATGTTTTTAGGTGGGGCATTACTTTTTATTGTTATGCAACACTTAATTTTCAAAAGCTACTTTATAGTCTTTATTCACTATATAGAACTCACAAGGCCGCAAGGCCATTGAGGGAAAGGTCAACTGTAGAGGATGGCTTCTGTGCCTTAACTGAGATCCTTGAAAGTAGCTCACCCTTTGAACAAAAGCTCTGCTTTTCCAAATTACAAAGGATGTAGCTGAATATGGAATAAAAGTCTGAAACGATGAGAATTTTATATTCATATCTTTTGCATTTATATCACCTTCCTTTCTAAATATTCCTTTGCCTCTTCTCACATTCAGAGAGCTATACCTAGCAAGAAAGATAGAGAAGTAGATGGATACAAGTGCTAACTATGCTGCAGGTGCTGTGCTAAGCTCTGGAGGACCCAAAGAGAGGTACAAAATATCCTGCCCTGGAAGAGCTTACTTTTTTTTTTTTTTGGAATGTGTGAAGACAGCACACAAGAGGGTATTTAAAGAGGGTGGAGGGGAGGAGGCCAAATGAGTAGACTGTGAGCAGCTGCATTGAGGCCTGAGCCCTGGCAATATAGGGCAAAAAGCTCACTATTCAGAGCACCAGGGTGCAAAATATTAAGTCTGAATTTCTGGTGGGAGGGAGTAGAGATGTATGGAGCAAAGTGCAATGATGGGGAGACTGCAAGGAATCTTCAAAGATTAAAAAAAGAGCAAAGAGGTGAAAAACAGTTCATCAAAACTAGCAAATACATCTACTGTTTCTGACATTATATTCAGTGTTTCACATTCACATTCCCAATGGTTCAAAGTAGGGAGGAAAATACACTTTGTCATGTCTTCTTTGGGGCCATTATACCAAGATGGATCATTATAACATAAAGTGTTCATTTTCATTTTTTCTGTTCTCTTAATGGATAGAGTTACCATCATGTGTCTTTTTGTTTGTTTTGGTTTTGGTTTTTTTGGTTCTCCTTCATTTTATTTCCCAAGTTCATTTAAATATCCCCATGATTCTCTGCAGTCTTCATATTGTTCCTTAATTGGAAAAGTCATGTTTCATCATATTTATGTACCATATGATGTTTAACCTATAATGCCACGACCATTTTGGTGTACATTTGTCTTTTCCTGTTTCTTTGATCATATTTGGGTATATGAACCTCTTACAGCTTAGAACCTCATACTTTGCCAAGAAAATTAAGGGCATTCACTGTGAGCTCTTTCTTTTCCTCTTCTCAGCATCTTGCAAACCCTTAGCAACCCTATTTTCTCTTTCTTTACTCTCAACCGTTGGTATATCTGCCCTTGACACTACTTCTCATTTGCTTTAGCAGATTGTCTGAACTATCAATCCCTTTATATCAATAATCATAGCTCTCTCCCCTATATAATGACTTCTTTCCTGATGCCAACAAACACCCCTAAGTCTCTCCCATTCCTCTCAAATTAGACTCTACTTTCTCTCTCTAGGTAATATACCATTTTTCACCTTCATAGACAAATTCTTAGGGGTAGGGAGAATTTTCTAGAAGCCTTGGTCCCATTTCTTCTCTTTTCCTTCACTTCTCTCATTCCAAACTCATCACCCATCTGACTTTCCTCTCTCTAAATTTCCTGAGATCTGAATGATCAAATTTGGTTTATTTCTCTTCCCACCCCTCAGCCCCACCCCGCCAACATTTCTATTGTTTCTTGAACTCTATGAAGAACAACTATTTATCATGCCCTTCTCCAGGATTTTTTTCTATTTGTGCGTGTGTATGTGTATATGTGTGTGACACTGTTCTTTCTATCTCTACTCCTACTTGTGACTTCTGTTTGTCATCCTCCTTAACTGGATCATAATCCATGTCACCCCCTAACAGTATATATATCCCAAGTCTTGGCCTTCAGTCTTATTCTCTCTTTTCTCTTGGTAGCATCATCTCCCATAGGTTTAACTGTCATCTCTATATATATGATTTCCAGATGCAGGGACTCATTCACTATTGACTTTATTTCCCTAGATTAAGCTTTATAGCACTTGATATATGATAGGTACCTAATAAATTCTTATTGACCTCTTGAAAAAAACTCTAGAAATCAGATTTCTGGCTCAAAGCTTGTGAAAATTTTAATCACTTTCATGACATAATTCCAGATTGTCCTTTAGGAGAGTTAGACCAATTCACAGCTCTCCAAACAGTGAATTCAATTATAAGAAGCAACTTGGTAGTGCAATAGATGTATAGAGTGCTGGACCTGCAGAAAGGAATACTTGAATTCCTTTCAGATACTACCTATGACCACTGTTTGTCTTAGTTTTCTCATCTATAGATAACAACAACACCTATCGCCCAGAGATTGTTGTGAGAATCAAATGAAATAATAATTGTGCCTGGCAGCACCTGGTATATAGTGCCATAAAATGTACTTGTTATTCATATTATTGTAGTACTATCAAATGTACTCTCCATCTCATCCACCTATTTTCCTCCTCCTACTTCTTCGTGAACTTATCTCTCCACAGCTTCTCCAACTTTTTTCCATCTTTTGCAATCTTTGCCACTTTTCTGGGTCTAGTCAGAGGTAGATTTGCTATACATCTTCAAGAAAGTTGTAGTTGATTTTAGAAGACCATCTAAATCACAACAACAGATCTTTTGATGTATTGTCTTTGGGGCCTTATTTGGCTTTAAGCTCCCTAAGACAGAGTTGGTATATATTGAACACTCAATAAATACTTGTTGACTGATTGATTAAAGTACTTGTGACAAGGGATTTTCTGTACCTGACAATGTTTTCCATTGTGAACTAAGAGTTGCATAAAACAGTTGTTTATTTTAAATCCTATGTCGGTCAAATCTGACATATCTAAACAAATGTTTGGCAACAATGTTAGTGTATGCACAATTAATTACTATTGATGTGATTAAGATAATTTTTCATGGATAGATGCCATTTTTCATCATACCTGCCTGACTCACTTCCATACAATTTCACCACAGTTCTCTTCTCATCTTTAGCTGTTAGCAGGCATTTCACTTTATTTTGCTTCTGCCAATGTAGTAGTTATATGAACAAATTTTAAAAATTAATTTAAAATCTTTTGATTTCACAGAACACCAAACCAAAACAGGAGTTTGTTGAGGGCAGGGTTGACACACAGTAGTTGTTTAATGAATGTTTGTAGAGTTGTACTGCAAGGTTGAAAACATGACTCGACTGATTGCAATGATAATGAGAATTTGAAGATGTTCCCTGCCCATTAATAGTATGTAATCACACGGAGCCTGTGGTGGGAGGAGTTTGCTGAATGGGTGGAGCAGGAAGGGTGAAGCAGAGCTGAGAGCAAGTTGGGAGTCAGAGCAGTTATTGTGAAGGGAGAAAGATAACATAGACAATGAGACAGCTGGGTTTGTGAGCATCTGCGAACGGGAAGGCTTGGGATGGTGTTGCTCTCTGCAGTTACTCTGTATAGATTTCTTTGTTTCTATGATGAATTCGGTTTTCTGGTATTGAGATTTGGCTTTCTGGTATTTGAATGAATGTTTTGCTTCTGTCTTCTATATGGAGAGCCTTTTATAATGTGTGATACAGAACTATGCCGGTATATTCATAGTCACTGTCAGTGAATATTACTTAGATGATGATGTGGTATCCCACAACTTTCTTCCCCTGCTCCCCCCACCTGAATTAGATAATATCTAGATGTTGGGTAAATAGTGTCAAGACCTTGTAACTAAGCTTCTTGAGAGCTCAGAATTCATCTAAACAGTGATGCAGGGTTTAGTTGATTCTTAAGCAATAGTTTTGACATTTTTCCTGTTGTCATTATCTTCTTAGTGTGGTGCCTGCCCAATAATTCTGCATTTTTTTTTCAAATTCAGTCTTTTGGTTCATCTTAATCAATATCTTTTTCAGTCATTAGGCACATTAAAAAAATCTGACTATACCCACTGAAGTTCCTACTTCAGACTAGACCAAATGTGTTTAAGTTTGGTGGTTAAATAGGAATGTTGTTTCTATCTTTTTAGACATTATTCCAAATTCAGGGGTTTTTGAGAAATGTCACTTTTCATTTCAAGAGGCTAGCTCATAGATTTTTATTTGAGTGTCTTTGTCTGATATTTGTGGAGTTTATTCACATCCTCTTAGTTAGGAAATGTGGAATTAAATTATTTATATTAACATGAGCTTTTTTTGCAAATCAGATGGAGAACTCTTGAATATAAACACATATGCACACACCTTATACATGTACTTCATATATACATATTTCACATATGGATGTATGGATATATAGAAGTATTCATTAGAAATCATGAAAATTTGGTGGGGATCCCCAAACTCCCCAATTTAGGCTACCAGAATAAAGAAATTTATTTTTTTAACAGTTTTTTCTTCTTTTCAAATTTATACTTTTTCTGGTTGATATTTAGAAACATAATCTTCAAAAAATTTCATTCTTTAATAGCTTAAATAAATTTTAGTACATAATTATTTTGACAGTATAAATAAACATGAAAATGGTAAAGGGACAATAGAACTCTCATGGGGACCAGTCATAATATTTTTTTTCAATAGTTTAACCAAGGTAAATTAATTGCCACAAAAAGGAGATAAAAAGAACCCAGAAAACCTCTTAGTCACCAAACTTGTAATTTACTTGCCAAATGAAGAGAGATGGAGGCAAGAGAGAACACTGAGTTGGAATATAAACTTCTTCATAAAATCTATGAAGAAACACGAGGAATGATTATGAGGAATATTTTTTCTTCAAAGCATAGGGAAGAAACGAAGGATAAATCCAGTTTTAAGACACATTGGTAAGAGCTAAATAGGCAAAGTCATCTCTAGGGCATTTAAGGGTGAAAATGAAAGAAGTGAAATAAAGAGAAGTACAGTTGGTGGAGGAGGTGCTGATCAAAGGACTCCTGATCAATCAAATCTTTCCCAATCTACTTGGTGACATTATAGAATTTATAGGGCAGGGAGAAGACAATAAGATGCTACAGTTTTGTGTCTTTCAGTGTTTTAGTTGTTTCATTCCCAGCCAGTAAAGGGAGTGAAAACTTGAGTAGTTTATACCCTACATCACTTATTCTTAGAATATAAAGGGTGTGGAACTGACTCATCAAAGTCTAAAGTGGGAGGTAAACTCATTACAATAATATAGGCTTTAAGGTAGGTTAAGTGACTTTCTCAGGAACACACAGCTAGTAAGTGTTATGAAACAAAATTTGAAGTCCGGTGGCATGACTCTCCATTGAATGGGCTGTCTAAAGGTATGAATGGCATATGTTCATTTTCACACCCTTCATAATTTGCAAATGGATGGCTATCCAGTCTATGAATGTAACCAATCAAAACAGGAAAAGGAGAAAACCTAAACTTTGCAATTGTTGTTACTAGGCTTCTCGGGTCCTATAATTTCATCAACTATATTTAGGGCTGTCAGTTCATCAGGGATTCCCTTATCAACTTCCTCACTATTAAAGAAAAATTTAGAAAATGTATTTAAATAATAAAATACATAAATAATTATTTTTTATAAAGAAAAAAACAAAAAAATATGTTATAACATACTGATTCCTTCATCATGGTCAGTAGAAGAAGCACACTTGAACCCTAACATCTAGGTTCAGGCTATACTTAGATACATTGTAGAAATGTACTTTAAACGAACAGAGACAAGAAAAGCTGCTATATTGTACCATATATATATATACACATATATATATATATATATATGTAAAAGATTCATGCTCATCTTGACACAGTGGTCAAGTCATCAAGTCATCATTATATAAAATATCTAAAAAGGAGGAAGATGTGACAAGCACAAAAGGAAATCTCAGACTTTATTAATTCTGAAAAAGGTCTTTGAAACAACATTAACATCTACCAATTTATATGCCTAAGTTCCTGTCAGATAACATTGTAATGATGTTATCAAGCCTTGACATACTGCAGCAAGCCTTGGAACATCTCCTGTAATCATTCAAAGGAATTTGACCTGATGGCTCACACAGCAAAGACCAAGTGAATGAATAATGGTATTGCTCTGATCAAAATATACATTTGAACAGATAACCTCATCCATCAGTGGGCATGTGTGTATACACACATGCACATATACATACATACATGCATGCATGCATGCACATATAAATATGTGTGTATATGTATGCACACATACATATGGCAGGTGTGTGTATATGTTAAACAGTACAGATGGACAATGAATTGACTCCAGAGTTGAACAAGAGGAGAAAGTGGTAGATTGTTTTTAGGGAATTTCAAAGCCCTTTAAATAACCCTGAACATCCCATGAAAGCAAAGGTCCATCTGTATACCATTGACATTTTCCCAGTGTTTCTGTATGGCAGCAAAATATGAAATAAAATTGTCTCTGAAGAATTAAAAATGAATATTGAATGGAAGATAATATATAGGTCCAGGATGCATGTGAATAGTTGCAATATCTAGCCAATGAGAAACCTTGAAGAACCAGTATAAAAGATATCTTCAAGGAATTGTATGATATGAAGAGAAGTTGAGCTGGTCATGTGGTGGTGGAAGTTGTGGGGAAATATGACAGGTGTCAAAGTGTTCCATTTCTATCCTCCCAATGTCAAGAGGAACTGGGGAAGGCCCATTGGACATTAACTGTAACTCACATGGAAAATTTTGGATTAATTCCTACAAGAGTCATAGAATAGAAAATATAGATGGATTGAAATGTTCATTGTTGAAGAGAAAGTTCCAAACTGATGTGGTCACAGCTTCATTGGAATATTCAAGAAAAGAAAAAAAATCTTTATTTAAGAAATTTAGAAAACCTTTTTAATAATTAGCACCATCCTAAAGTGAAATGGGTTGCTTCCAGAGGTATGTTTCACAGAGATGGAGCTATCCCTTTGAGGGCTAGATAACTCCTTGTTGTGGATCTTATAGAAGATATTTCAATTTAGGTAGGGACTACATTAGACAACCAGTCAGGTCTCAGATTAGAGGCCAATTTCCTCAATGGCATTAGTGTTTTCTTGCCCTTTGGGCTTATATCAAGCATTTGGTTTTGCATCTTGAATTTCTGCCCATCCCTGAAAAGCATCTGAATTTGAAGATGTAATAGCTTTTCTTCAATTTAAGTACTAGAATTTTATGGCTATATTATATACTCTATTACTTAATACACCACTTCAGGGCAAGACAATTCTAGGGTCTCTAGCTCCAAAAGGAGTATTCTTTGATTCTGCTCTAGGTGCACTTTTAAAGGAAATATGTTAGTTGTATATCTTAATAAGTCATCACACAATTTTTTAGATATGGTGACATGTGTTCTGGCCTGAGAAGATTCTTGGTATGCACAAATCCTACAGATTCTGTAGAAATAATTTAGCAGTTGATAACATATGAGACTTCTTTCAAATTTAATTCACATCCATGTCCTGCGTTTAGCTCCTTTAAACCTGCAAAATCTACTTTGGCAAGCTTCATTAAACCAAAAGTATCCCTAGGTATAGGGAAGGAAAGAGAAAACAGCCATATGAAAATAGTTATTGTGTTTATTATTTTTGTCACAATCCAACAGAAAAACAAAAACAAAACACAAAACACAAAACATTTAAGCTTGGGTAAGAGAGATGCTATATCCCAACCACCTAAAAATCACAAATGTATTTACGTTGAGTTGTCTTTTTAAAAAATCACCAAGATTTTTGTTGCATAAAGCTTCCCTCAAAAATAAAAACTAAGTACCCCAGTAAGAGAAGCTCCCAAACTTGTATCAAAACTCAGTTTATATTCCCACAGTTGTCTAACTAGCTGTGTATATGGTCTTGGATTATAGACAGAGAAAAATCAATAGCCTGCTGTCTCAAAGGCACCAATATGGATTATGAATCACAGCCAGGAAGTTGTCAGTGATTTCAGCTGCCAACAGTGTTTCAGTAAAGATATTTGCTACCTCGTATTCTTTTAATGTTTAGCTTTCATATATGAAATAGAACAGGTCACTTTTTGACAAAAACATAAGAGAATTTTAAATAGCAATATGGGTGCACCAAAGATAGTTGTATCCCTGACTGATCAAATACAAAATAGACTTTCTCCTCTTTCTCCAACACTAAGAAAAAGGAAAAGACCTGGGCAGAGGCCTTCTACCAATGCTGGTTCTTCAGGCCACTCACTTCTTTTTGTCCACGTATCTTACTTGAGCTTAGCCAAGTCTATTAGAGCTCTATACTCAATGCAAATGAGACACACTTTTTAGAGCAATGAAGGTCCTTAAAAATCATTTAGTTCAACTTCTGGATTTATAGATGAGGAAACTGAGGCCAGAAAGAGTCAAAGAACTTGCCCCTAATTCACAAAATTAGCAAGTGTTGGAATTTGGACGTGAACCCACATTTTCTGACTCTTGGTTCAGGGTTATGTTTTGATTCTGCCTCAGAATATTCCTACATAGTCAAGAACAATTAAGTTAGACCACTTTTTCATGGAAATGGACACAAAGATTTTTTTATTACTTTGATATTTAATATTGGATAGAATGATTTTGAAGAAACAAACTTTTCTGAATTTGTAACTAAAAGCATTTATATTTTTAATGAAGAATTAATACTGAGGAGACATGTATATATGTGTGTGTGTGTATGTGTATGTGTATGTATGTATGTATAGGTGTATATTTGCAAGTATAAAATATGTTAGTCTAAGAAAAAAATCAGACAGTATAGTGGATAGAGTGCTAGGCCTTAATTTGGGAAGACCTGAGTTAAAAGCTGACCTCAGACACTTACTAATGTGTGATCCTAGGCAGGTCACTTGACCCTGTTTGCCTCAGTTTCCTTGTCTACAAAATGAATTGGAGAAGGAAAATGGCAAACCACTCCAGTATTTTTGCCAAGAAAATCCCACAAAGAGTCAGACATGACTAAAATGATTAAACAAGGAAGAAAAATAAATCTTTACTATACTGATCAAGAAAAGATAGCATGATTGGACTGAAATTTTATGATCAGAGGATAATAGATTTAGTGTTGGAAGAGGACTTAGAAGGTGTATAGTGTAGACCTCTAATTTTATAAATGAGTAAAATGAGGATCAAATAAGTCAAGTAACAACCACTGTCACACAGGAACCAAGTGGCAGAGTCAAAATTCAAATGTGAACCTTCTGATGCTAAATGGAGTGACCTTTCCCCATTCCACATTACTTTTCATATCTGTTCATAAGAAACAGATCTGAAATCAAACTAAAATGGAGAGAGGAATAGTTAGTATATCCAGCGGAAAATGGATGCATTTACGAAGACAAGCCTATTAAATCAACCAAAGCAATGACAACCATCATTGCAGAGTCAGAAGGCAATTTCTTTTCAAAATCAGGGTACAAAGGAAGTCACTGAGTATCAGAAAAGGGCAAATGTTTCAACTACCTTTTAAAAAGGGGAGAAAAAAGTGGGGGTGATTCTAGAAAATGCACATCAGGCAGCTATAGACACTTGGGAAGATACTAGAGCAGATTATCAAACAATCCATTTGCAATCACCTAGAAAAGCATGAAACTACATAGCAATCAGCATGTCTTTGTGAAGAGCAAATCACTCCAGACCTTATTTAATTTTCATCCATGCCAGAGAAGAAGGCTACACTGGTAAAGGGGAAGTAATAGATATAATCCATCTTGATTTCAATAAGGCTTTTGATTCTAACCCATACAAGATTCTTATTAATAAACTAGGACACTCTTGCTTCCACTATACTATTGTTAGATGCATGAATGATCATCATTGCAGGATTGTATATTTAGAGCTGAAAGATACCTTCGAGGTCACCTAGTCTAATCTCATTTTACAGAAGAACCTGAAGCTTAAAGAAATTAAATGACTGGCCCAAGGTCACGTAGATTCAATACCAGGGCCTCTACCTTTGAGTTCATTGCACCATGATGCCCTTAAATTAGCTTGAAGGTTAAATTCAAATGATAGTAATCAGTGGCTCAGGATCAACCTGGAAGTGGATGCAAAGAAAGGGGATAATTCAGAGTCATATCCCAACAGAATAGGAACAGGACCATTTCTATTTAATATCTTAATTGATGAGTCTTTTGAGTTTTTTACATTAACTAAAACTGAAGATGTGATGGGATGAAATTTAACAAGGAGAAGTGTAAAGCAGCAGCTTTAGGTACCCAAAATTTCATCTTATGCTCCTCAGTATAAGCACAAGTTTGGAAAACCATATGCATTGTAGATAGATTAAGGACTTGAAGGTTGTAGTTGTTCACAGACTGAATATGAATAAAAATATGTGGTACTAAAAAAAAGGGAACATGATTCTGGAATATTTTATAAGATGATAATATGCATGAAACAACAAAGCAGCCTAGTTAGATCAGGTTCTTCTCAGGGGAGAGGTGATATGCAGATAGATACAGTTAGAGTAATTGATAGCTATCAATTGATAGCAGACTCTAACTCCAAAGGAATTCTCCTAACCTCTGTATCAGGCTTCTCTGACCTAATGACTGGAACACTCAAAAGTGTCTTGTGGCTTACTCATCCCTATTGAAGTTTCTGACTCCCCCTGATCTAATGCTATAAAATCTCATCGTTTTCTAACAAATGCAGGTCAGCCTGTGGTCAGGCTATGAGATAGACAGAGTAGATTTCCTAGAACCTATTATATATATAGTCTTATTTCCCCAGACTGTACAAAGATGGGAACGACTGGCTAGATCTGAAGAGGATCTTCATATGTTTCCTTATATCCTTTATGTATGAGTTATAATGCCTGTGTGGTTTGGATATTAGTCAATTAACCCAATAGTATTTGCAATCTAAGTGTGGCTTAGTTTCTTTTCATCAAAACATGAACCTGAATTCCCATTCTAAATGAAGTGTCATTCTTAATTCTGAATCACACAAATAGGAAGAAAAACTCATTCTAGATCTCTAGGAAGCATTATTCAAAATCCTATTAAAGTGCCATGTACAGTTGTGCTTAGCATACTTTAAAAAACTATTTAGTGAAATTAGAGTTCACAGAAGAGAAACAACAATTATTAAAGAGATAAAAGGCAGGACCTGTGAGAAAAGGTGAAAGCAATAGGGTGGCTTAACCCAGACAAGACAAAGGTTAAGGGGAAATTGGATTGCTGTCTTCAAGTAGGTAAAGATTTTTCATGAAGGATACTGATTAATTGTTTTCTGTTTCTGTGAAGGGCAACTTAAAAGCTTATATTGAAAGGAAGGAATTTGGGTTGGACATACAGAAGACATTCTTGATTGACAGAATGCTGTATCTCCAGAGTCACCAAAAGAAGATGCAGATGATATTTTTTTCTCATGTGACCAAACTTCTCATTCCAAACATTTTCTGTTTCCTATCCATAACTAACTCCAGCCTTCTATCTCTGAAGACTTCCCACTTCATTCCTGTCCCTTTCAATCAATTCAAACAAGTGAAAAATGGAGAAATATATCTGAATGGGTGGAGAGGTGTGGGGAAGATGAGATAGGATGGATGAGGGAGGAAGCATCTTAAATGCAGTTTGGCATTAGCTGCTAAAAGCAGGTGGGGAGATCTGTTTTCTTTTCCATGAAATGAAAGTTGCCACCTAACTCCAGTCCAAACATACTGATAGACTGAAGGGTACAAAGGGATAGAAATGGGAGAGAGGCAGGTGCTGTGTACCAGGTGGGTCAGAATTAAAGTCCAGAAAGATGTGTTTAAAAAAAGAAAAAAAGAAAAAAAGAAAAAAATGCTCAGCTGGTCAATTCCATAGGATCCCTTCACGGGCATGTTCATTTGATTTAATTCAATTCAACAAAAATCTGTTAAGCCACTGCTATGTATGTGCAAGGTATTGTGCTAGATTCTTAGATTTCAGGGGAAGAAATCCAAGCTACTGATAATCATATTAAAAAAATTCTCTAAATCACCAATAATTAGAAAAATGTCAATTTTGAAAAGTTTGAGATTCTATCTCACACACACCTGATTGGAGAAGTGGACAAGAATAGAAAATGGAAAATGCTGGAGGGGCTGTGGGGAAACAGGCACTTCCATGAACTGTTGTTGGAGATATAAGCTGGTCCAATCAGTATGGAAAACAATGTGAAACTATGTCTCTCAAAACTACAAAACAGTACATTAGCAAATGATAATACTACTAGATCTATACCAACAAGAGATTAAAGAAAGAAGAAAAGGGCTCATTTGTACAAAAATGCTTTTAATACATCTTTTTGAGGCAGTAAAGAATGGAAGTGATCTTGTATTAAAGAAGGGTTGAATAAATTATGGTATATAAGTGTGACAGAATGCTATCGTGCTGTAAGAAATGAAATAGAAACCCCAGGCCAACTAGAATGCACAGCACTCTTTTTTTTCTTTTCTTTTTTTTTTGGAGGGGGGAAGGTAGGGCAACTGGGACCAAGTGACCTGCCCAAGGTCACATGGCAAGTGTCAGGTGTCTGGGGCTGGACCTGAACTCAGGTCCTCCCCACTCCAGGGCTGGTGCTATACTCACTAAGCCACCTAGCCACCCCCCACAACACTCTTCACTTGTTGAAGGGGATTAATTGAAAGTTTTTTTGAGTTACTGATCATTTTCTTAATGGCTATGTTTAGAATACTGCAGGAGGTGCATTTTTGAGCAATAGTACAATTTTCCTCCTGTATCAAATGATCCAAATATATTTTAGAGCAAGGTGGTTAGAAATGTAAGTTTGCTCACTCTCCATTCTGCACAAAGCAGTGGTAATGGTGTCAGATTTCTTTGGCAGTAAAGATGAAATGCTAGTAGTCAAAATGCGCATTTCATCAGAAAGAAAGAGAAGAGGACAGAGAGAGAGAGAGAGAGAGAGAGAGAGAGAGAGAGAGAGAGAAAGAGAGAGAGAGAGAGAGAGAGAAAGAGAGAGAGGGAATAGTCATGAGAACTATGTTCACTATTTTTCCCTTCCTTCAGGGAAGAATATTTTTTTCCCCTCAGAGACCTATTAAATGTCTTAAAATCAAAATAGGAAATTATAGAATCAAACCTAAAGGGCAGGAACTTTATCCCCATGTAGTCCATTTGTTTAATCCACTGTTATGGCGTTTCTTTGATCTTTTTTTTTAGAGGGGGAAAGGCAGGGCAATTGGGGTTAAGTGTGCAAGGTCACATAGCCAGTAAGTGTTAAGTGTCTGAGGCTGGATTTGAACTCAAGTCCTCCTGACTCCAGGGCTGTTGCTGTATTCACTGCACCATCTAGCTGCCCCCACTGTTATGTTTTTATAGGCACTTTTTACCTGTTTGACTTTGGGCAAATCAAGTAACCTTTCTGGGCCTCAGTTCTTTATAAAATTAGCGAACTGTATTAACTTGAAATCAATTATCCTTTGAACTTGGATGATAATGGTGATTGCAAAGTTGTATCATTACTCAATCATTTCTAACTGTTATAAAAAATAAAAAGTATATCTCACTTCTTTCCATAAGAACCTATGATACACTCTTGGTTATCTTCTTATGATTTTTGTCCACCTTTTTGTATATTTAAAATTTTAGGCTAACTTTCATTATCGTTGTGGAGTTATGTTTGACTGTTGTCTAACCCCATTTAGGGTTTTCCTTGGCAAAGATACTGAAGTGGCTCACCATTTCCTTCTCCAGCTCATTTTACAAATGAGGAAATTCAGGTAAATAGGGTTAAATAAGTTGCCCAGGGCTGCACAGCTAGTAAGCATCTGGGGTCACATTTGAATTCATGAAGATGAGTCTTTCCAGTTCCAAACCTAACACTCTATTCACTGGTCCATCTCACTTTCCTTACTGAAAATCTGAAAATCCTTAGTCTTCTCAATCTTAGTGAACTTTATCCAACCCAATTATAATTTTAGAATAAATTACTATAAAAATAATCCTACAACAAAATATAAATGAGATTTTGAATTTCTAACTTTGGAAGATTTCCCATACTACTACTTCTATCTTCCATAACATTGGATAACAGGAAATTTTGGAATTAATTTTGCCTTGTATGGGCCTTGATTTTTTTCAGTGAAGAGAATACAAAGTTATATTCTGAGCAAGCCAGGTTCACCACAGAGCATTTTAAAGTCATGAAAACAGTTGAACTTATAAAATTGGCTCCTAGTCAAGTGACTCTGCCAAAAGTACGAGCTATGGCAAATCAAACTAGCCAAATTTTGTGGATTTGATATGATTTACAAATGGTTTATCTGTTGCAAACATGTTTCAACATGGGGGAGGGGGAACCTTTCATCAGAGGATGTCAAGTACTTAATAAATATAAATTAAACACTGAAAATGTTAAATAATAAGTGGGCTGCTATGTTTGTCTGGGGTGGGGAGAAAGTGAGAGGTGATTGGAGTTATCTCAATTTTATAAGAAATTCAGAGGTTAAAGAACTTGCTAAATGCCAGATAAGTCTGTGGCAAAACTGCTACAGGACTCAGATTTCCTGAACTGAACACAGAAAAAGTGTGTTTTTTATGATTAGTTATGCCCTATATTATCCCATCCATGGCACAGATTCTAAATGCAACTGAGGAGGGAAAACAACGTAATACTGACAAATACGATCAGTTTCTTTATAATTGGTTTTATTCATTTCTATTTTGATGTCAAAGTACATACATAGCATTCTCTTTGTACCTTCGACTAAAGAAAAATGAATTTCACAGAACCAAAAAGTGGGGCTGGGGGTGGGTTGTGGAGTTTATGGTGATGGTAAAAATATATTTAAGTGTACTGAAAGCCCATTATGTGTCAACAGTGTTCAAGTAAATTTATACAATTTTAGTCATGATTTCTAGGGCTAGCGATGTGAAAATACTGCTGTACTCTTTTTGCCATTGAGGCCCCATATGAAGTACTGTGTTCAGTTCTGGGCACCTGCGGAACATCTAGTCTCAAGGAGATCAAATAGTGAGGAGTCTAAAGACAAGTTCACACAAAGATTTGCTCAATAAATATGGATATTTAGTGTGGAAAAGGTAAGACAAAAGGGAAACATGATAGCTTCTTTCTTTCTCTTTTTCTTTCTTCCCTCCTTCTCTCCCTTCCTTCCTTCCTTCCTTCCTTCCTTCCTTCCTTCCTTCCTTCCTTCCTTCCTCCACTGAGATTCACTGTTCCTGAGAGGTTTTAATGTCATCAGTCTCATACTGGATAAGTCACTTTCTCTGAAGAAAGTTCACTAGCTATTCTGTAAGACAGGCTCTATATTTTCAGTAAAAAGTATTTTCTTCATTTGTTCTAGGATAGCATCTGGTCTCATTTCTATAGTGCTAACAGTAATATATTTTTTAAAAAGCCTTCTCTGAAGTTAGAAGACCATTTATCCTCCAGAAATCTAACAATAAATTTAGAACTTCCAACATCATGCAACCATAGAAACTTCCAGAAGAGTTGAAGATCAGGAGAAAATTACCTAAAAATACTGACAACATAATGAAAAATAAGTTGAAGATTGTGCAGAAGAGGGTAATCCGTCAATGAGTAAACACTGAATTAGCAATTGCATAGGATTGTGCTAAGCACCAAGAATACAAAGAAAGTTAAAACCAATCTTTTATCAAATGCTAAAGGACCTTGGGGTTAAGGCTTGTCTTTAAGGGAAAAAAAGTCTCTGAGATTAAGATTTAATTTAATTTTAATTTAATCACTGAATGGGCATTGCCTCAGTTAAACTGAGACATTTAAAGACCTTAGTTTGAAAAGGTCAAGGTCTCCCACTGCATCCTGAGCCATCTCTGTTCTTATCTATCTGGGCACTGGATCCAGATGGCTCTGGAGGAGAAAGGGAGGTTGGTGACTTTGCATAGCCCTCCCTCACTTAAATCCAATTCACTTTTTTGCACCTTATGGCATCACCTCCCTGATGTCACAGGCCTCTTTGAGAATGAAGAACAAATAGGAGCAGGCAGCAATAAGTACCTTGAGTCCAAGTCAAATGAGAATCACTTGAAGAAACTGGGAAAGTTTAACTTGTATAAGTGACGCATTAGAGGGGAAATGGAAATTATTCTCAAGTATTTGCAAGGCTGTTGTGTAAAGAAAAGGTTATATTTGTTTTGTATGTCCCCAAAAGGCAGAATTAGGAACAATGGTAGAAACAATAAATAAGCAATTTAAGCTTGATATTAGGGGGAAAATCAATAAAATTTAGAACTATTAAAAAGTATAATAAGTTGCTTTGAGAATAGATGGGTTTCCCCTTCTTTAAGATCTTCAGAATTTGGATGATCACTTGTCAGAAATGTTATAGTAAGAATTTCTTTTGTGTATGGTTTGAATAAGAGGGTTCACTGGGGCCTCTTCCAACTTTCTAATTAATCATATGTTAAAATATTTTTGGAAGACAAGAGTGTGCCTTTCTTGAGTCAAGTACCACATAACCAGAGATTTAAAAAAAAGGTTCTAGAAGAGCCTGAGCATATCAATATCTTTGGCAGCAAAAACCTACTTTAGGATAAACACTTTAGAGATTAAGTTAGGCCCAAATGTAATTAAGATTATGGCAACTGGCTTTTGGGGTAAGAGCTAAAGAATGAGTCAGTGAATTGGAAGGAGCTAAGAATTCCACATCCACTTAAAATTTATGGAAACTAGGGTTTGGTTGGAAGACTTCTACAATTGTAACATTCCCCCACTTTAATTAATTCCAAATCTCTGCTTCCTTGTAGATGTATACTTAAATATTTTAATGAATCTGTGATTCCATCAATGCAGGTACTCTGACCAACTGGTTAGATCATAACTATCTATGCCTTCTCTGACTGTATGAACATTATCCATATTCCATAAATTCCTCACAAGGGAACCATTCAACATGCTCAAGGTATTTTTATGATATAGGCATAAATAGTAAAAAAAATGCAGAAATAATACTTGTATGCCAGCAGAGTAAAAGAAATTTGGGAAGCCATTTCCTTTTCTGCAAAGAGATCTGGGTAAGAGGACAACAGGTTACAGAAAAGACAAGGGCATGGATACCCAAGGAAATTGAGGGAAGGGAGAAGTAAGTGCCATATGCAGTCATGTGCTACCAAAAAAAGATTGAGGTTTTTAACTCCAATAGGAAACCTGATGTGGCATCACACTTGCCCTGGAGGGAAGTTTGACATTGGTAAGCCAGTGGAAAAGACAGTGAAATTCATCAGAGGAAATCAGTCAACAATCATTTATTAAGTTCCACACTCTGCTCCTGTGTGCTGAGTGATGGGGGAAAAATACAGGAATGAAACAATCCCTGCCCTCAAAGAGCTTATATTCTAACAGATAAGACAAGAAGTACATATATGAGCCTGTATAGACTATAAAGGGAAAGGAGAATAATTTATGGTGAGGTTGGAAAGATAAAGTAAGTGCCAGGATGTGAAGGGCTTTAACAGCGAAACAGGAGTTTCTATTTTTATCTTAGAGGCAATAGGGAACCACTGGAGATTACTGATAATAGGAATGATGTGGTCAGTTACCTTATTAGATAAAATAGGTGTACAAAAACATACAAAATGGAATGTTTTCAAAATTCTTATTAAATACAAAGCAATTATGAACAATGTTTCTATCATTTGTACCATTTGTGGACAGTTGGTTCTGTTCTATTCCAAATTATTGCCGTGTAAAATGGAGTATTTAAAAAAGATTCCATTAGAAAAAAAAACTGTCTTAGGAAAAAGTCCATGAGCCAAGCTTCATCACAGACCCAAGACCTGCCAAAAGTTCCTTTAACATAAGACTTTCTTTTCTTTTCTTTTCTTTTGTTTTCTTTTGTTTTCTTTTGTTTTCTTTTGTTTTCTTTTGTTTTCTTTTGTTTTCTTTTGTTTTCTTTTCTTTTCTTTTCTTTCCTTTTCTTTTCTTTTCCTTTCTTTTCCTTTCTTTTCCTTTCCTTTCCTTTCCTTTCCTTTCCTTTCCTTTCCTTTCCTTTCCTTTCCTTTCCTTTTCTTTTCTTTTCCTTTCTTTTCCTATTCTTTTCTTTTCTTTTCTTTCCTTTTCTTATCTTTTCCTTTCTTTTCTTTTCCTTTCCTTTCCTTTTCTTTGCTTTTCCTTTCTTTTCCTTTCTTTTCCTTTCCTTTCCTTTCCTTTCCTTTCTTTTCCTTTCCTTTCCTTTCCTTTCCTTTCCTTTCCTTTCCTTTCCTTTCCTTTCCTTTCCTTTCCTTTCCTTTCCTTTTCCTTTCTTTTCCTATTCTTTTCTTTTCTTTTCTTTTCTTTTCACCAATAATGTCTTGGTAAAACCTTCAAAGCACACATTAGCAAGTTTATGAACTAGAACCCAATTCTCCAAAGAATACGGAAAAAACAACCCTATACTAAAGCAGAAAATGAAGCCTTTGACTCTGAATAAAGCATATGAAGCTCATTCAAGGGAGAGGTCACCCATAGCTGCAAAGACCAGTCTGCCCCGCCAGTCTCAAGCTTGACAGTTGCAACTGTCAGCGTAGTCTAGATCTAATGCTATTGCTATATTCAACACCAAATGAATTAAGGAGACAATGATTAATAAAAATTACTGGACAGAATACATAATGATATTGATAACAATTCTGAAAACAGTGCATATTTATGTAGCTTACTGATGTTGACAAAATATTTTTCTTACATGCAACAAACCTGTGAGGAAGTATAAGGATTATTGTGCCCATATTATAGATGAAGAAATGAGCACTTAAAGAGGTTGACTTGCCTATGGTAGTTACATTACAGGTAGTAATGGACACATGCACAGATTCTGTTAGTATCTAAGGAATTTGAATCTTCCTTTCTGCACAGCTACACTTCTGCATCCCCACTCCTCATACTGACAGAACACCCACAGCCCTGATGAACTAAGTATGTATTTATTGGAACAGCTTCTATGGTATCATCATAACATACCCATAGAGTTCTTGGCTTTTACTAACGGAAATATGGGGCAAGTATTCTTCTGACAGACTCCCATGAGTTCTAAAATCCAACCCCACTGGAGCTATAGTGGGAATAAACCATCACTTAAAACCCCTCTTCTGAGTTTGAACCTCACCTAATCCCACAAGCCAGGACCATTTTCTTTTTTTTTTATGAAACCTGCTCCTCCTTGTAATTTCACTCTTTCTGTGATTGGTCCCCTAATTTGTCTCCCATGTTTGAAACTTTGGATTTTTTCTTGCTCCTCTTCTCATATTTAATCCGTCACCAAGTCCTGTCTGAGGCAAGGCAACATCCTATCTGAAACATCTCTTGCTTCAATCTTATTTCTATTCCCATGACCACCCTCTAGTGTAGTCCTTTTTACAAATCATCTGGTAGCATACTAACATGTTTCACCTTCATTCTCACTCTTCTAAAAGTCATGCTTCATGCTGCCACCAGATTAAATTCTTATAGACATAGCCCTAGTTGTGCTATTGGTCAGGTCCTCAAACATCAACGGTATATAATTATCTACTGAGTAAAACTGAAAAGCCTCCCTAACAGAGTGCCACTCTACTTGTCTAGGGTTATATCATAAAATTCTCCTCCACAGACTACATTCAGTCACAACAAACTATTTTTGGTCTTTCAAACAGGGTTGCATTTTTCCAGGCCTTAGAATTTAATCACACTTTCTGAAAATTTTAATATCTTCCTCCATTTATTTTGCCCAACCTTGTAGGACCAACTCAAAGATTATCTCTTCTACAGATGCTTCTGATTCCCTCTGTCAGTAACAACCTTCTCCCTTAGACTTTACATGCCATTTTATTTTGGATCAAAAACATTTAGTGTCTCTTATTGTGTATGCTACAAAATATGTGTGTTTCTTATCCTCGAGTGCCAATGGGACCGAGTGGATGGAGATCTGGTCTTGGTCCCAGGTAAGTCACTCAACCACTCAGTGCTCCAGGTGCCTGTTTCAGTCTATGAAAGAAGATGATGGACTATATAGGTAAAAACATTCTCTATGCCAGTGAAATACAAGGTCCAGTCTCGATCCTTAACCTCTTAGGGAACCATAAACTCCATGAGGACAAGAACTTGGTCTCATTTCAACTTTGAGTCATTCCCAGTGCCCATCACAATGCTCTTAATATAGTAAGAACCTACCATAAATCCTCATGATTTTTAGTACTTGTTGATTGCTCCCACTTTAAAAAACATAGAAAAAAGCTGATCTGTAGCCCAGAAATCTATAGATAAAATGAAATCTCAGGATTCCAAGTGAGAAAGGATCTTTGAGATTATCTTGTCCAATCCTCTTATTTCAAAGATGAAGAAACTGAGGTCCAGGGTTTAAATGTTCATGATCATACAGGTGGTAAGGAGCATAAACCGGATTCAAACCCAGCACCTCTAACTCTACATCCAGTATCTTTCTCATGACCTTATACTGCCTCTCTTCTGCACCTAAGTTGGAAAACCCATAGATTTCTATAAACATATTTCTGTTATTAGACTTGCCTGTGGTTTCATTATATGGAATTTCTAATGAAGGAAATCCCTCTTATCAGCAACTGCTATGATTTGTAGTCTTAGGAAGTTTGTGGCATGGAGAAACTTAGGGCCATGGCCGGGGTCATACAACTAGTGTGTGACAAGTACAGGACCTAAATCCAGATCTTCCTGATTTCAATGCCATCTCCCCATCCTCTCTGCCTTGTTGCCTTTCTTTATAACAGAGTGGAGGATTATTGTTTGAGGAATACTCTGGTGGGGGTGGGGGAAGTGGAGGGGTGGGACATGATGCAGAAGGTTCCTAAGTACCCAGATGTATACTAAAGGAGAAGACCTATAAGCAAATCCAGGCAGCTCCCAACTCAGGGCTGGGAAGCTATTGAGATTTCCACTCAGACAAAATAACTCTCCAAAGGTCTATGATTATCCAGTCTCTGATGCATGGGTTGGAAAATTGGCCATATTATGTTTCAAAATATTTCTTGCAGGGCCTTCTTTACAAATGCTTCCTCTCCTGTGGCAAGGTCTTTCTGAGCACATCAGTAGTCAAGATTTGTGATGGATGGAGCACACGGACTGCTCTGGATTAAAATCATGGTATGCAGAAATCCAGTCACTCATTCAGTCCATGGTATTTACCAAGTGCTTACTATGTGCCATACCCTTATTAGAAAGCCACCACCTTTTAGTCTTTTAATGGCCCATGCTTAAGCCACAGAATCAATGGCTGTGTGTTTCCTATCTTTGCTGCTATGTTCTAGTAGAGTCAGTAAAGAGCCCATTTGCTTTACCTGTTACTTTCTATAAACTGAAATGCATCTAGGGAATTAATTGCCAAACGGAGAGGCATTGTCGATGGCAAATTAAAAATACAAATAGAAACTGTGAAGTTTATAGTGCAATGTTTATTCATCAAGCTTATATCAAACAAGCAATCAAGTTGTTGCTGTTTTTTTTTTAATACAACTCTGCCTAACAGGTAATCATACATATACCAAGACACATAGACATAAAGACACAGACACACAGACACAGACATACATATATATGTATGTGTATATATATATACATATATGGCCTAGACTTTGAAATCCAGATGAATAAACCAATGCATTTTGCATTTCCCAACTGCAAGCATTGAAATTCCAGCCTTAATATTGCAGTGCTGAAAGCTTTTGCATTTTGTAATATGGACTAGGCATGAGAGCATCTATGTAGAGGCACATACCATTTTAAATATCCACAAATTTCCCTAAAGTCCCAAGTGGTTTCCTTGGCAACGAGGCTGCTGAAATGTAAAAGGATAAGGCAGGCTGGATATTGCCTATCATTCTCCTTCTGTAGGTTATTTTAAATAGCTGCAATTTTCTTTGCACATCTCAAAAAAATCCGCAGTAGTAGCCAAGAAGCCTAATATGAGAAGCATTAGAGAATAGTACATCAGAGTCTAATTTGTATGGGCAAATTATTGCTTTTGCTATTCACTGATTTGTAGCACACCATTTTCATGTACCAAATTATAGAACCAAAAAAAAAGCAAACCATAAATACATCAGAATAATTTTTAGATAGAATAGGATAAAATCTGCAAATAGCTTTTGACAATAGAGACAGTGATTAATAACGGTGACATATCCCTGAAACTTCTTTTCAATTCACCAGGAATAGCATGTGTATAATGAAGTCAGACTTTGCCACATTGAGTAGAAGAAAATTCACGTTGCCAAGCTGAACAAGGCATACTTATTGTAACCCTTTGGGAACACATCTTCAAATGCCCAACAGCTATGTTTTGGGAGTTATTTGTTAAATCCTCTTATTTGCATAGCAACATTATTATGTTGGCTATTGGGTGGTTTTTGTTTTTTTGTTTTTCTTCTTAACCCCCATTTCATTGTACTTTCTGTGGCTGGGATGACAACATAAAATATACAGAGCGATTCAATCAATCAAATGAAATTCCACTTATTGGCAAATCTTAATATCTTGTCTGGTAGACATATCTTTCAACAGGTAGAGTCACATCTGTCTTCTCTGCAGAATGAAGAACATCCAAGTATGGAGGTGGGTGGGAAGAAGTATTGGCAGTTGCAGGGAAATCAAAAGTATTTACTGATCAATACGTTTAGAAGCCATTTATAAAATACTGAGTTGAAGTTTCCTTGTTGCTATTCCTTCCCCATTCCATTATCAACAATATCCCTCCTCTACATCCCATGTCTCCCCTCAGAATCAAAGCAATCATGATAAGAAAACTGAAACCAGCTCCTAGAGTAGAGATTCTTGACTTTCTGTGTGTATATGTACTGGTCGTCTTTGGTTGCTCGGTAAAACCTCTGAGCCCTTCTCAGAATAATGTTCTTAAATGCATAAAGTAAATTACATAGTATCAAAAAGAGAACCAATTACAATGAAATACAGTTACCAAAATGTTAAATAAAATTAATCAAACAAATTCACAGTCTCTATGTTCAGAAACTCTACTTTAGAGGTTCACCCTTAGTGCATTTTTTCAACTTTTTGAGAAGAAATGTGTTGTTAGAAGATTCCAAAGAAGTCTGCTCTTCCTACCAATTTCCCAAAGAATCCAGGGTGTATTGAGTCTCAGTGTAAGAGACAGCTTTGCTAAGCAGAAGTGGTTGTATTATTCTTATTTCTTACCTAAACTTTTAAATCTTGAATTCATGGCATTCTATTAGTCCCTTTTATTTCATAAGCTATCACAACTTTATAGCTTGCTTCTCCCCAAAAAGACCCAGCTAACCTATTTGTGGTACAAACCTGATTTGTTGAATTCTGAATCTGCATTTTATCATTTTGTCTGCATATGGAATATGAGTTTGGCCTCCTCAACATGATCATAAAGTACTTCAAACCATGAACTTGAACTCTATCTTCTGTCTTTTTCTTTTTCTCAAATTACACTAGTGCAGTTTTCAGCAGACAGAAAGTGTTCTATAGATATTTGGTGAATGAATTAATATGACAAAAGTAATTCTTGCAGCATTCTTCAATAAGGACCCATAAACATCAAAATACATGCTGAGCAGAGAAGAGGTAGGTGAGGCAATACAAGACTTTTTTGCTTCACATCTGGGAAAGTAGCTATCTGTAAACTTTTATTGGGGCATCATCAGCTTTTTCTTATTACTTTTACTTGTTCCTACAAATTTAGTTGCTTTGTTGGTGTTAGCATGCCCCTCATATTTCTCAGTGGATCACCTCTGATGGGAACTCCTTACCCAGAATCTCCATGGGACTGAACCAAAGACTTTGGGTCACAAATTTGATACCAGGAACAGTAATTCCAGTAGGACTTCAGTACTCTTTGAGTAAGTCCCATATTCTCTCCAAGTTAATTCCCAACAATATCTGAAGATTTTGTATCTAGTTACTCTTGCGTACTCACACACACACTCACAGACAAACACACATGTGTATATAGGTATGTATGTACCTATTAAAATTTATCAGGAAAATCCCTTACATCATTCATAACATTTATTTTAATATTTTAAACATTTTTTAAACCAACAAAAAAGAAAGATAAGGATATATTTAAAAGGAAAAATCTATATCAGAGACTAAATGGATCTGAGATGATGGCCATCCAACTTATTAATGCAAATTTCATTTTCTTAAAATATCTAGCTAGGCTATTGATCATAAGAGGAGTAACAACAAGAACTTCTATTTAGATAGAAAAAAATAAACCAGGAATAATACATTTAGAACAGTCAGGAAACGTGATTAAGAAAAAATACTCCTAAAAGAGCTTCGTGCATATAAATGTGATTGTATTAAAGGTCATCAGTGCCATGTAACTGCACCTTTTTCCTGCTTCACCTTGATGCAATAGAAGACACAAAGAACTCAAAAGGAACAAAGCAGGAGCATTCTAGTTAACTGAGAATGCTCTGAAGGACCAGAGGATGCCCCTCGCATTAGCTCGAGCATGTTAAGCAGCATGAATAGACTGTGGGTATAATGTAGAGAAAATTATAGCATCATATGTAGCATGTTGAGCTGTTTATAAAATGTGAAACATATAAGTATTGAGCCAACTGAAGCAATATCAGATTTGTTTCTCACCTTATACTTATTACAGGGCATATACTTCTTGACTTTGAGCATTGACTAGAATGGCTTTTTTTGGTCCAAATCTTTTCTCTCTGATCTGTTTCTCTATCTCTGTTTTTCTCCCCCTTCCCCTCTCTCTTGTCTTTCTACTCCCTTTCTACTCTCTCCTTTCTTCTCCCTCTTTCTTTTCCCTCTCTTCTCTCTCCTTTTTCCCTGCTCATTCTTCCCCCATCTCTCTTTCTTTCCTCTCCTCCTCCTTTCTCTGTAATGTAGAATTAAGAGTCCTCAGAATCCTTTTAAGCAAAGACCAAGTGTCCATTTGAATACTGTGGCTGATATTTTCAGTCAAGTAAGAATTAGGCTAGATAGCTCCCGAGGTCTTTCCAATTCCGATAATATATGATTCTGTGATGTTCCCACCCCCCTTCAAAATACAGATACCACCTTCAGTGCATTAAAGAATTACTCACTTTTCAAATGTAGAAATGACAAGTATATCTGAACACAAGTTCCCTTCATTTGTACATTACCTAAGTTCAGGACTGCAGAAAAAAAAAGACTGAAAAAAATACATCCTTCACAACACACTGCTTTATATACAGCATGCAGCACATGTTGATACTTTAATGGTTTTGACTAAAATATAAATATACTATTCTATGTAGTCTAACCAGTATCCACTCCAAATAATCTTTTTTTATCAGAGAATGCATTTCTAAAGTACACATTACATATATTACCATTTAAAATGCCTCCTTATTCAGTATGTAGTGCACTTGTGGATAGACATATTCGCTCTTCCATAACTTGAGGATTCATAGATGTGCAGAACTCATTAAAAAGAGACTTTAAGTCAAGGAAACACTCTCTAAGAGGTTAAATCATGACATGAACCAAAATATTCTATTTTTAAACCACTCTGTAATTTCCAACAATCTAAGGAAAGGGACCCATAATTAACAGTAACCTTGAGTGTGCTTTCAGACTAAAATATTTCATTGCCTATAAAATGCTTGTATACTTTTAAAAATCCATTTTCTGAAAAAAAGAACATGAGATTGAGTTTTTTAAATACAGTAAGTGCTTCACTACCATTATTGAACTTCCTCTGACAAAACTGGTTTTCATATTTGGATGCGATTTCATTTTGGGCTCATGCAGTTTCTCTTACCAAGTTATCATATTGCTTATTTGGAACACTGGAGATCTTGGTCTCACTGACTCAAAAATAGAAGGAATATAATCTTGGCTGCAAAGATGAGATCCTTTTAAAATGTGTTTTTCTGTATTTCATTATGAACTGATGAGGTCATTTCCTCTCGCATTTTTTTAAAGTTTCAGAATTCATAGAGTTCTGTAAACAAATCCATTCAAAACCAATGAATAATGTCATAAAATATATAAGCAATTTGGGAGAAGTATCTAGTTCATTTTATATTCCTGGCGTGGTCCTATAATATACATGAAAGTATGGTTTATTAATAAAAATATATTCAGAGAAGAACTGGGTAGAAAAGGAAGCTATAATTGGGTTGGGAAGCCTTTCATCTCTAGGTCATTAGCAACTAATGCCCCACTCTCCAGTGAACAAAATATTTACCATCTATCAATAGAATCCTAAAAATGAAGCTATGAGCCTATTTTACAACACAGAGAAACTGATAGTTTGCTTAAGTTCATTTGATAAAATAGCAATTAAGGTGGGAAGACAAAAACAGGTCCTGTGACTTATAATCTAGCCTATTAACTCCATAATATTATATCTCCTCAATTCATTAGTGCTTAGCATTGGTGTGGATAAGATCTCTGAGCTCAGTCATAAATTTAAAGCAAATTATGAGTATTTTCATCTCAACTTTTCAATTACTTTTTCTGTTGCTGTTTTCATGTTGCTGTTTTAACATATTGCATACTGTGCTATTCCTGGATATATCAGAGACAGATTGGGGATCTGCAAACTTCTAGGATTCCCATATCAGTATGATCCAGGGCAAAATCTAATTGTCATCCCCTTGATCTAAGCTCTGCAAGTTCTTGACCTAGGTTTTAGTCTAATGAAGAACAGACTGATGAGAGGACCGGGGGAGGAGCCAAGATGGCGGCATAGAAGCAGCAAGGTTCTGCAGCTCCCACACAGCCACCCAAAATACCCATAAAATATGACCCTAAACAAAATCTAGGACTCTCAAACTCACAAAAATACAGAAAACATATCTCTCGCTGAAGGCAGCTCGGCAAGAGGGGCTCACCCAGCCTGAAACCAAAACCACGGCCAGGCTTCAGGGCAGTCTGGGAGGGGCTAGGCCCCAGCCAGTCTAAAAGAGAGAATATCTACAACACCTGGAGCAACTCCACATCTACCAAGGCATGAAAAACAAGGATTACAAAAAGGCAGCTTGGCAGGAGGGGCTCATCCAGTTGGGAGCCAAGACCAGCCCAGCCCAAAACTGAAATCATGGCCAGGCCCCAGGGCCCAGCCTCCCAAGCCACAGTGTGAGTCTACTTCAGAGAAGATCTACTGGAGGGATCTTCACATCTACTAAGCCAGGATTAGAGATGGTCAATGAAAGTTAAACTTTGAAACTTAATTTGGGGGAGGAAAACCAGTTTGGCCAATCTGTCCCCAGGACAAGGAAGCAGTGGGGTAAGGGCAGGAACTGCTGTAACTGGGGGCTGCCCCCACTGGGCTGCTTTAGAGTCCTTGGCCTGCGGACACCACAGGGGGACTGAGTTGATTAATCAGGGCCAAGAGCTCTTGTATTGAGCAGCCTGGATCCAGATCATGGTCTTAGGTGGTCCTGGGGTGCGCTCTCAGCAAGCCAAAGCTGGGGGGCCTGCAACACCACAC
>CM053594.1:220805827-220833478 GCA_028646575.1 Pseudocheirus occidentalis | reverse complement strand
CCAAGGAGTCTGCAGGCCAGGGGCTTTGAAGCAGCCCGGTGGGGGTCATGGCAGCTGTTCCGCTCCCCCACTGCTTCCTTGCTCCAGGGGCAGATTGGCCGAACTGCTTTTCCTTCCCCAAATTAAGTTTCAAAAGTTTCACTTTCACTGACCGTCTAATCCTGGTTTGGTGGATGTGAAGATTCCCTCAGGTGCAATAGATCTTCTCTGAAGTAGACTCAAGCTGCAGCCTGTGAGGCTTGGCTCCTCCTGGCCACCCTGGGGCCTGGTGGCTGCAGTTTTGGGCCATGCTGCTCTCCGCTCCCTGCCTGCTGGCCTGCTGGACAAACCCCTCCCGCTGAGCTGCCCCTCTCCAGCACCCGTTCCTCATGCCTTGGTAGATGTAGAGGTGCTGCAGGTGTAGATCTTATCTCCTTTGGACTGGCTGTGGTGGTGGTTCGGCTTGGCTCAGCTCAGATCCTTCCTACCACCCAGGGCCTGGCTGTGGTCTAGGCTTCAGGCAGGGCCAGCATCCACTCTTGGCCACTGCGATGAGGCCCTGCTGCCGAGCTGCCTTCAGTGAGAGATGTGCTTTCTGTATTTTTACGAGTCTGAGAGTCCTAGACTTTGTCTGGGCTTGTATTTTATGGGTGTTTAGGGTGGTGGTGTGGGAGCTGAGGGACCTTGCTGCTTCTACGCCACCATCTTGGCTTCCCCCCCACCCCACCCCATTGCTCATGTTTTAACCATTGCTGTCCCCAGGTAAATTTTAGACCACAAGATAGTAAATCAAAGTTCTTTCACTAGCATTAGATAATCAATAATAAATGCATTTGTTACCATTCAAAATGATTATGTGTTTATAAAACATGCTTCTTTGCCCTCTGGAATATCATTTTATAAACCTATCTAATCCATTAGTCTAGAAACAATTAAAACTTGTGTCATCCTGCTTGTGTCTCTAGGATATTTGAATTGTTTCTTTTTGGCTGCCTGCAATATTTTCTCCTTGACCTGGCAACCTTGGAATTTGGCTCTAATATTCCTGGTATTTTTCATTTTGGGATCTCTTTCAACAGGCAATGTGTGGATTCTTTCAATTTCTATTCTATCCTCTGGTTCTAGAATACTAAGGCAGTTTTCTTTAATAATTTCTTGAAAGATGATGTCTAGACTTTTTTTTATTATGACTTTCAGATAGTCCCAATAATTCTTAAATTGTTTCTCTCTGATCTGTTTTATTTCACAGCAGTGGGTTTTCTAATGAGATATTTCACATTTTCTTCTATTTTTTTATTCTTTTGATTTTGTTTGATTATTTTTTCATGTCTTATAAAGTTATTGATTTCCACTTATTCAATTCTAATTTTTAAGGAATCGATTTCTTCAGTGAGATTGTTTACCATCTTCTCTACTTGGTCAATTTCTCTTTTTAAGAATTTTTTTTCTTCAGTGAATTTTTGTACTTCTTCCATTTGATCAATTCTGATTTTTAAAGAGTTCTTCTCTTTGATGTATTTTGTACATGGTTTTCTTTTTGGTCAATTCTTTTTTTCAAGGCATTTTTCTCATCACTGGATTTTTGTATGTCTTTGATGATTTGTCCTATTCTGTTTTTTTAAGGTGTTATTTCCTTCAACACTTTTTGTGCCTCCTTTACCAAGCTATTCACTCTTTTTTTTTATTATATTCCTGCATCACTCTAATTTCCCTTTCAAATTTTCCTCTGCCTCTCTTACTTTATTTTTAAAATCCTTTCTGAGCTCTTCCACGGCCCAAGACAATTTCATATTTTTCTTTGAGGCTTTGGATTTAGAAGTTTTGGCTTAGTTGTCTTCTTCTGAGTTTGAGTTTTGATCTTCTCTATCATAATAGGAACTTTCTATAGTCAGGATCTTTTTTGGCTGTGTTCTCATTTTTCCAGCTTATTTATTGACTTCTTAGTCTATGCTAAAGTATGGCTCTGCTTCCACAGTAGAGATGGTACTGTCCCAAGCTTCAGGCATTTTGTGCAGCTGTTTTCGGAGATAATTCTAGGGATTTATAAGTTTTCAGTTCTTGAAAAGTGGTATGATCTAGGGAGAGATATGTTTACTACTCTCTTGACCTGTCTTCTGGTCTGGAAGTGACCACAGGCATTCTTTTTTTTTTTAAATTTTTTGCTTTTTGGAGGGTAGTTGGGGTTAAGTGACTTGCCCAAGGTCACATGGCTAGTTTTTGTGTTAAGTGCCTGAGGCCAGATTTGAACTCAAGTCCTCCTGACTCCAGGGCTGGTGCTCTATTCCCTGTGCCACCTAGCCGCCCAACCACAGGCATTATTTTCTGCCCTCAAACTAGGACTGGAATTCTATCTTTCCTGTGGCTGTAAGCACTGGTGTACTAGCTCTTTCCTGTCCTGGGACTGAGACCTAGGACTATAACTCACATCCAAATATGGGCAGTGCAACAGAGTCCTGGCTCCAGTGTCATCAAAGGGACCACTGTAATCTCCTTCTGACCAGTAGTCCAACCCCCTTACCTTCTGTGGGCTGAAAGGTTTGGCAATCACCACGGCTGTCACTGATTCAATAACATCCAAGTTCTATTGCTGGTTTGCTGTGGTGTGGCCTGTACTGCACTGTGCTCCACTGTCACCCTATTGCAATAGAATTTTCCTGCCAGTCTTTTAAGTTGTCTTGGGCTAGAAAGCTGTTTCACCCTGTCCTTTTGTGGATTGTGTCATTCCACAACTTGTGGCATTATTTAAAGAAGAATATTATTTAAAGTTGTTTGGCGGGATTTGGGGGAGGATATATATGCTTGCGGGAAGCACGAAGCCCAATTAAAAGGCTAATGTAGAAGACAGAGATAAAAATGACAGAGTAGCAAGAAGTTCAAACTCCTTTAAACAGAAGCAGAAAGTTTACCAGATCAGATCTTGATGGTAAAGTCTAGGAAAAGTCACAGTGATTTCTTCATCCAGTACAGGTAAGCACAGCAATAAATAAAGAGGTATGCTAATACTGGAGACTAGGGTAGAGCAGAAGCACTTGGGAGAACAATCCAGAATCCAAAGAGAGGCTGTACAACAAGGCAAGAAGAGGCTTTTCTTTTCTATACTGGGGCATCCCCAGGCCCAAATCAGGGCACTGCAATGGGGCAGGTACCAACTGGCAGCTTTGTAACTCACCAGCCAGTTCTGGATCACAGATCCAAGATGCTCTGAGAAAGGGCCTTCAATGAGGGTAGGGTGGTGGCAGCCCTGGGTATCATGAAAAAAGGAAATTCAGAAACCACAATTGGCAGCAAGGATTTGGCTTATAGACAGAAGCAGAACAAAATCTCATGTACAGCATCTAGCCCACCCTGATGAAAAATAATTTGGGGAAGGAATCTCAGATCAAAAGGGAACCTGAAATTCTGTCACTAAGAATCAGCAAAACTATGTAGCTACCTAATAAGGGCTGAGCCAAGGAGCCTACTACAACTCCTATTGAAACCCAGGATAAGAACTTGCAGAGCTCAAACTTAAGGGTTGGAGTGGGACTATCAGGTTAATCCCTGGATTGAACCACCCTAGGAAAACTGAAAGTTTGCAGGTCCATCAAATGTCCCTGAGATCCAGGAATAACATAAAGTTCTGTTCCTGAAAAAATCAGTGATACTTCTAGCCTAGGCCTTTCTCCAGAAGTGCAGCAAAGATCTGCTCTAATATTATGTCAGAGGTCAAGAAATCAGCTGGAAAAATAGGAGGGGAAAAAAGCAATTCCACCAAAATGAGCTATTATGATGGTGAGGATGTTCAAGACAAACACATAGACGTGAATAACTACAAGATATCTAGCAAAAATGACCCTGAGAAAAACACATCTTGGACAAAAACTACTAGTAAAACTTTTGGAATATACAAAGCAATATTTTTTAAAAGAGTTAAAATGTTTTCATAAATGTGATCAAAGTGCTTGAGGAAAAAACTGGAAAGGAAATTAGACCTGTGGAAGAAGGAATTGGAAAGGGAGTTCACAGCTTGGTACAAGAGGTAAAAACTTCAATGAACAAAGTCTGTGAAAATTAGAATGAACCAAATATAAGGCAATTAGTATATGAGAAAACAAGAAATATTAAAACAAAACCAAAAGGCTGGAAAAAACAAAAATGTAAGATATCTAAGAGCAAAAGAAAATGACCTAGATAAAAAAGATTGATGAGAAAAAGATTAAGAATCATACACTATGTGAATACCATAACTTATGACTTTAAAAGAGTCAAGATGTGATAGTTCAAAAAATCTTTAAAAAAACCCAACTCAGTCTCATAGAATCAGAGAGTAAAATAATAAGAATCTATCAGTTGTCTCCTAAAGGAAACAGAATGAAAACCCTGAAGAACATTATGGTCAAATTTCAGAGTTTCTAAGTCAAAGAAAAAATACTTCAAGCTGCTAGAATGAAAGAATTCAAATACCAAGGAGGCCCATTTAGTATCAACCATTATTTATCATCTACCACTAAAAAAGATGAAAGAATTTGGAGTATTGTAGAAGACAAAGTATAAGGACTTTCAGACAAAAAGAAATTATCAAGCAAAACAGTATAGTGCTTCAGAGGCAAAGTGAACATTTAATGAAATCGAGTTTTCCAAGCATTACTGATGAAAAGACCAGAGCTGAACAGAAAATTTAAAGTTCAAACAAGAGTGAAGCATGGTAAACATGAATAAACAGTGGCAAATGACTAAACAAGGATAATCTGCTTACATTCTAATATAGGGAAATGATACGTGCACAAGCAGGGTTCTCCTTTGAACCCTATCATCATCATGGTTCATTGAAGGATTCCAGTTCTATAATATGTGAGAGTAGTTGTCTTCTATCTTGATAATCTTAATGGAAGAATAGAAAGAAAAAGGAAAACGAATGCACTAGAGATGGAGTGGAGAAAGAAAATATATTTAGAAAAATTATCACACAAAATTAGAATACACAAATAAACATTTATACATAAAAATAAAACAAAGGGAGTTGGGTGAAGCTGACACTCACTCTCATCAAAATTGCTTAAAAGAAGGAAGAACACAAACATACACAGCTGAATACAAAAATATATTTCATTCAACAGGAAAATAGGAAAGAAAGGGGAGAAGGAAGGTGGAGGAATAAGAGTGAGGATAGATTAAGGAAGGGATCAGTTTCTAAGGAAAACAAGCTCTAAGGGTGTAGAAAACATTTGTAACTTTTTTTGAAGGGAGAAAGGATGAGAATCTGAGGGAATGCCTATAAATTTGGAATGGATGAACCCAAGTTAAGGTTTGTAAATGTAATGGAATATTATTGTGTAATAAATGAAAAAGGAGATGATTTCAGAGAAACTTGGGAAGACTTTTGTGAACTGATGCTGAGTGAAATGAGTAGAATAAGGAGAAAAATGTGTACAATGTCTACAATATTCAAAAGGCAGACAACTTTGAAAGGATTAAGAACTTTTCAGCATAATGACCAACCATAATTTCAGAGAACCAATGATGAAACATATAACACATCTGATAAAAGAAGGCTTCTAAATGAAGAAAGAAAGAAATTATTCTTTTAGACATGGTCAATGTAGAAATTTGTCTTGGCTGAGTATACATATTTGTAATAGTGTTCGTTTTTCATCATTTCTTTAGTAGTGGAAGTCGGGATAGTATATTCCTGCTGTTGGAAAAATGCACATATGCATGCAATTTTTTAAAAAAAAGCTGTTGCAATCATCCAGACAAGAGATAATGAATTGTAACCTAGAGTGGTGACTATATGTTTGATGTTCTCCTGAAGTCCTGACATCTTTCCAGAACTGTAGATATGGATAAATGTTTCACATGACAGGAGTGGATGTATCAGTGTAAAAAGGTTAATTATGGAAATAAATTTTGTTTCTCTCTCTCATCTTTTGTTATTGTTGTTATTGTTTTGTTTTCTATCTTTTTTGCTTAGCATAGGTGAGCAGGTGAACCATTCTGAGATGAATATTCCTAACTTTCAGGAAGAGTCAACTTCATAAGTTAAAGATGTTAAGAGAACTACTCAGGGTCTGCCCTAGCCTACAAAAAGTCTATAGGATTATAAACTTAGAGGTGGAAAAGATCCTAGAGATCATCTAATCCAGGGCCCTTATTTTGCAACTGGAGAAACTGAGGATTAAAAAGGTTAAGTGACTTGTCCAACAGTATTCAGATAGTAAATAGCAAAGTTGTGGTTTGAACCAACATTTTTTACTCAAATTCTAGAACTCATTAGAATGGAATATTTTGATTCTCAACCAAGTAACAAAAAAGAGCAAGAGAAGATGGCATAGTATAGCATTGGTAAAAGTAGATGAACTAACAGAATTCTTTTCAAAGGGAAGAAAAGTCTTGCATTTTCTCAGTGAATGTGAATCTCTAATAACTTCTCTGGAACTCAGTTTCCTCACTTATAACATGATGTTTTTGTAACTTAACCACCTCAAAGGTCCCTTACAGCTTTAAATCACTCATTCTGTGACCTTTACAAATCTGGATTGCCTATAATTTGATGTCTAAACTTCACCATGATATCTAAGCTTAGCAAAATAATATCTATTACAGCACAGATTTAAAAATCATGACTTGTATTCCCTTGCATGGGCAAAGAGGGGTTGAATTCACCAGGTATTAAGGCATAAGAAAATACTTTTTGAGTCTAACACATCCTCTAGAACAGCACAAATCAAGGGCCTACCTTCTTCCTCATTTTAGAAAAGCATAGGCTCCTAGAAGCAACAATCCTAAATTACTTTGGAGTAATTATTCATTTTACAAGAGGAAAATATAGCCTGAGAAACTGTAAAAGATTTTCCATTGAAAGAACTATGGGGCTTCATGACAGAGCTGGGGCCAGAGCCAGACTATATTCCTCCTTTTAGAATTCTTCTGCTCTCTAATGTTTAGGGTTCTCTGTAAAGCAAGACTACATAACTTAAGACAGTCCAATGACATAGAATCCATGCTAGAAAATTCTTTTTCCACAAGGAAATATAAAATACATAACACAGATTCTTGAAGGGCCTTATAGCAGAATAAGACTAAAAAAACAGGTCTAATTTTACTAATTTTGACCAGTGGCAGTTGAATCACTTTAGACATAGACTCTCAAATTCTAAAGGTACTACACAGTGAACCAGAGATATAATAGTAATTTTTTCCTAGGTAATTAGCTTTCAAAGCATATAGATACTTTGAATGGCATAGGATAATCTGCATATTGAAAAAGAAAGGGACAACATGTACCTAAAACCTGAGTTTTTTCTTGATTTTGAAGAACTAATTAGATTTCATATTCATTTAAGCAAATAAGCCACTTTTTAAATCAAATTGACAGTTATATTGATTATGTGGCTAACACATAAAGTGAAACTTTTACTTTTAGCATGAATTCCTTAATGCCCCTGAGTGAAATCTCCTCCCAAGGCATCTTTACCATATTACTGTTTTGGCTGCAAAACATAGCATCTGTCTGATCTCCAAGGATGCCCTTGGAAATGAAACATGTCCTAAGACCACATGGGCTTGATTCTGGAATAAAAATAAAATAAATTCAAAACCAATATATCATTAATATTTTATACATCTTTTACTTTAATATTGCATCAGTAGCAAATTAGAAATGAAGCTCAGATTTTCATGTTTTGAATATTAACAGGTAAAGCTTCATGCTGCCTTGTGAGAGTTCGTTTCCTCCTACCTCATCAGGAGTAAATTTTAAGAGGCCTTGATTAGATGAAGTGCAAAATATCTCTTGGAACCCTCTGAAGTTAGGTCACTGTCTGGTGCTCTGTAAAATAGTAAACCACAAAACTGAAAGCTATGGGGAAACTTGAAGCCAATAAAGAAAGATGGTATTTCAGCTTCTGCACAAACATGAGAAACAAGTTGACTAAGGAAGCGTTGTTGAAAGGTAGCTTTTATACAAACTATCATTTCCTTCAAGAAACAAAGGCATCCATATACTTGCACAATCTTAATATTTAGAGAAGTATACAGAAGCATAATTTTTACAGAAGGGCATAAAATAATTAATTATCAGGTGAAAATCAATCATAATTATTCAATCAAAGTCTTTTAAATTTAGTGTGAAAAGCCCTTGGATGAGCTAGATATGAGCAAAACTGAAGATATGCTTTGATTTCATCCTCATTAGCAATTTAATATGGTTTTCAATCAGTGTACATTTTTCAAACATTTTTCCAGGCACTGTGCTAAGTGCTCAGGATACAAAAAGAAACAAAAGACTGTCTTCAAGGACCTTACCATCTAATGTGGGAGACAACAGACAAACAAACATATACAAAGCAAGTTATATAAAGGATAAATAGCAAATAATTATCAGAAAGAATTAAGAAGGATTCGAGAAGGCTTCCTGGAGAAGGTGGGATTTGTAAATATTTTTAATTCTTTGAGAACCTCAGAAACTCTTTAAGTTTAAATTTCCTTATCTGTAAAATAAGGATAATAAAACTTGCAACAACTACAAACTAGAGAGTTGTTAGGGGAATGTTTGAGAATCTCCAAACATATGTAAATATGACCTTAAGTTGCTGTCTTTATATTCAACTAGAGGGAAGTCAGCTTGTACACAAGTATGATACAAATAGGAGAGGGAAAAGGAAGAGGAATAAGAGAGGGAAAGGAAGAGAAATAGGAGAGGAAGGGAGAAATACCAATTACCTAGAAAATTGTGAAGAGGTCACTTACAGTTGAGAGAACCAGATAAAGCTTCATAATGATGGCAGCACCTGACTTTGACCTTAAAGGAAGTAAAAAAATTTAATAAGTGGAAATGAGATATACGTATATTTTAGTAACGAGGACTTAACTCCTTTGCATGATGGAAGGAGTATGTAAGACAAGACTGGAGGCCAGGTGATAGTCCATTTTGGTTGTTATATTAAACAGGTGAAGGGGAATAATGTGAAATAAGTCTGGAAAGAGAAATAGCCTATTTTGAAGGGTCTTAAATACTGCACAAAAAATCTTTGAAGTTTTTATTTATAGGCAGTGGGCAAAAAAGCCTCTAAGGTTTTTGAGCATAGGACTTTTACACTATGAAGATCCTTTTGCAGTTATGTGAAGAGGGATGGATTGGAGAAGAGAAGAAACATTAAACCAGAAAGACCAGTTTGGCAGGCAATTACAGTAGTCTATGCCAGTAGAATAATCACTTTGAAAGCTGCAGCAGAATGGATCTTGAAGAGCATACCCCCATAGAATGGATGAATGGGTGGATGAAAAGGCATTTAGTAAGTGTTTAGTATGTGCCAAGCACTGGGCTAAGTGCTGAGGATACAAACTCAAGAGCAAAGATAAAATATTTTGAAGACAAAAGTGGAGGGAAAAAAGATACCAGTGTCTCGATTATTCAAGTTCAAAATGTTCCTTTTCAGCTTATATGAAACTTTCTTCTCCTACTAAAAGTGTAGGATTTTTGCATGTCAATAGTCAAAGCATTTTGACAATCTTTTTTATCTCACTTTCCACACTTAGCCTTGGCACTTCATTTATAGAGTCACAGAGATGGAAGGACCTTAAGATGCTATTTACTCCTACTTCAACCTATGCCTGAATAAGAATCTCCTCCCCCACATAGCTGAGGAGTGATCATCCAGTCTTTGCTTGAAAACATTTAGGGAGGACCCTCTCCCTCTAGAGACAGTCCATTGCATTTTGTTACAGCTGTAATTGCCAGAAAGTTTTTCCTAACACTAAATCTCAATGTTCCTTTTTCCAACTTCCATCCACTATTGCTAATCTTTTCTGCTGTGGCCAAGCAAAACAAATCTTTAAACACCTAAAGTAATTGTCATTTTCCCCATGAGTCTTCTTCTCCAGGCTAAAAGCAAAACAAAGAAACAACAACCAGTTTTATGAGAACTTTAATGAGTTCTCATATAACATAATCTAGTGGTCTCTCAGTTTTTGGACTAGCCTCCCCTGGATACTCTCAAATTTATTAATATTCTTCCTAAAATGTAGTACCTTGAACTGAACTGAAATCAATAATCCATGTCTTGTCTGACCAGGTCACTACAGCTTCTTTAGACACATTAGCTTTTGCCAGCTGGCATGTCGCACTGGCACTATAGAACCATGTTGGGTTTACAATGTGTGATTCCTCCAGATACTATTCAGATAAACTACTATCTAATCACACTTTTTTCAAGCTGAATTTGTAAACTTGATTTCTTTAACACAAATGTAAAATTTTACATTGGTTATTATTAAATATAATTTTGTACAATTTGGATGAATGTTCTGACCTGTAAATACTTTTTAGATCATAACTCTGTCATCCAATGTATTTGCTATTATATTTCTCTCAGCTTTGTCTCATGTATAAATTGGATTATATGCCATTTATACCTTTATCTAAATAACTAATAAAAATGTTAACTAATGCAGAGCTAAGTGAAAATTCTTTGTATACTCCATTATGGACCTCCTTTCTTTAATGGTTATCTTTTGGGTTCAGTGATTCAACCAGTTCTGAAACATGCTAGTTGTTTCATTATACAGCAAACATCTCTCCATGTTTTTCATGAATACAAGCAATTTTTGAAATGTTTTACCAAAATGTACTATAGCATCCATAACAACTACTTTCCTTAAAAAAAGGCACAAAGGTTAGTATGATATGATTTGATGAATCTATACTGTCTCTTACTGATTATGTTTTCCTTTTCCATATATTCAGTAAAACACCTTCAATAACATTGTATAGAATTGTGTAAGACATCCAAACCAAATTTAGCATCCTAGAGTTCTAACATACTACTCCTTCCCCCTTTTATAAAAATTGGGACAATGTCGATTCTTTTCCCGACCATCATCTCAAGTCAAGTCATCAGGCATATATGTTAGGAACTGTCAGAGATGGAAAATAAATACAAATAGAAATACATTCCCTGCCCTCCAGGAGGTTACATTCAAATGAAGAAGGACAGCATATTTACAAAATAGTGAAAAGTGTAGGGAGAGGGGAAAGGTATCCATGGAGGGGTAAAGTAATTAGAAGTCTAGTCTAGAGAGTTGGAAGGTCTAGAGCATTTGAAGTAGATTCTGGATAGGAATGAAGACAGGGCTTTTCTGGGAGTTTTCCTTAAAGTGGATGTTTTGGGAAGAACAAACAAATCAGAGGAAAGGACCCACAAGCATAAAGAGAGTTAACAGAACAGAACAAATAGATTCTCTTTTCCATACGGCCTGACAACACTTCAAGACAAAACATCTCTAGTTTCTTTAACTATTGCTCATGCAAGATGGTTTCCAGATCCCCACTGCCCAAATTCTCCCTGATTTGTCAATGTTCTTCTCAAAATCTGGCAAGTTATGGATAAAAATATTATGTGATCATGGAAAACCTAGAGCCCAACAATCTGGCTAGATGGGCATTATGCAGAATAGAAAAAAGTCAGACACAGAAGGGGAAACAAAGAATATTTAATGTCTTTAGATAAGAAAATACCAGGTAAACCTTGGGCAAATTGTGTTGGCATAATATTAGGGAATGAATTGTACACGTGATGGTACATATACATTTAATAAGTAAAAAAACTTTATCCTTAAAAAAATTCTACTCTGCAAAGAAAGTAAAAAAGTGAAATGACAGAAATTGCTATTTAGAATTAACCTCAGTGAGCTCCCACTAAGTCACAGTCCACCCCATTTGGAAGAAGAATCCCACAACAAAACACTCAACCCTTACTTAAATACCTCCTCTGAGAGGGAATCAATCAATTAACAAACATTCATTAAGCATCTCTGACATGCTGGGCACTCGGCAAATCCCTGAGGATTTAAAGACAATATCGAACTAGTTCCTGCCATTAAGGAGCTTACATTCCATTGAGAAAGACAAATATATAGCTCTATGCATGTATAAGATAGATGAACCATAATGGGAAAAGGGAAGACACCAGCATTTTGGAGGTGGGAGGTAGGAAAGGCCACATCTGTATAGTACAGAACTTGATCTGAATCATGAAGGAAACCAGAGATTCTAAATGGTGGAGAAGATAAAGGATAGAATAACCCCACCACAATACCTTTGATAAATTAACAGGGGTTTGGTATGAGCCTTAGACCATCTAAGAAGACAGTCATGGAAGACACCAAGAGTCTGCTTCTGAGAAAAGATATCCTTTCTTGTCCTACCATATGTATGCGAGAAGCCTCTTCCAACTGGCTGTATAGCTGACACGGTCTGTGTCTTTAAATATACCAGACACAATGGAAGCACAGTTGAGCTAGAGAGCTTCCTTGTGCTATACAGAGGTTAAAGTCGTATGCATTGACAGCAGGGGCACAATGTAGTAAGCTGGAAGGGAGAAAGGACCTGAGGGTCTCCTAGCCCTGCCTGCCCCACTTTACTGTAAGTAACTTTTAGAAATGGGCTTGGAGCACAGAATTCTAGGCTGGAAGTTGTAACCAGCCCAGTAGGGAAATGTGAATCCAGGGCCGCTGGATGGAAGCCAGGGGCAAAGGGAGAAGAGGAACAGAGTATTCCATGGACCTGGAACTTGGTGGGACTACTGCTATATATTCTGTTCCTCCCACCAAGATTGTTCTTGCTCTAAGTTTGAAGTAAATATGTCTTTGCAAAATTAATATTAAGCAGTTAGATGAAACTGGGTTGCCTGGATCCCCACGACTGGAGAATATAAATGAGTCAACTGCAGAGATCAGAGACCCTTACCCCTAGCCCCTAAGCATATTGGAGAACGCTGTGAGAAGGGTAAAATGTTAACACACCTGGTCTTCAAGCAGTGGGTGCTAGAGTAGCCACTGTTAACATGCTCACATTTATATAGTACATTAAGGTTCACAAAGAGCTTTACATACCTTATCTCATTTGAGTTTCCAAAACATCTTATGAAGCAGGTGCTATCATTAACTTTATTTACAGACAAAGGAGGCAGAAAGAGGTTAAGCAACTTTCCCAGGGTTACATAGCTAATAAGTATCTGAGGCAGGTTCAAAACACAAAATGTCCTGATTCCAAGTCCTAGAATCTCTTCACTATGACACATAATGGCCAGGGGGTAGTGGTAGGGGGTGTGGGGAAGTCAGAAGGGTGCAGCAAGTGCTAAGCAAAAAGGTGGGAGATGGAGTGTCCTTTATGAGGGACAACAAAAAGACCAGTCTGACTGTACACTCTTAAAAGTTATCAAAATATAGGCATAGTTGGTCAGCTGAATTTATGAAGGAGAGTTAAATATCCTTACTATCTCCTTATCATCTTGGATACATTTCCCTAATAACTATTTTAATCTTGCCCTTTCTAGTCCAAAAGACACAGGAGCATTGATTTCTAGCTGCATGATCATTATGCTTGGGAGAGAAAACAGAAACAAAACACAATTGATCAATTCCACCTTCCCCCAACTGTCAGTTGCTATCTTCATCCCACCCACCATAAATAATGATCCTTTCCCTTTAAGTTTACTTTTCTTTTCTCCCCAATAGAGATCGCTGTTTTTAAAATAAATGACAAGTATAACTCATCTTTTAATATTTCTACCAATTCTCATCATCTTTAGCTCATTGTGAGCTTTAGAATATTGTCATTTTTCTTATGTTACACTTCTGTATTTGTCCTATGTTACATGCCCTTGCGTCTATATTCCTTATGTATCTATTTTTAAGGTATATTTGAAATTTTATTTCCTCTGGGCAGTGGGGGTTGTAGGGATCTTGTTGGGTAAATAGTTCTCCATGTGATTTTTGGAGGGGCTCTTTGAGCAGCACCTGCAGATTTGTAGTGGGTTGGGGAATGGCTAATCTTTGTGCATCTCACAAATATAGTTTTTTCACCACTTTGCTGTGCATTTTATAGATCACACAGTAGCATAGTTTCAAATACAGATTGGGTAGCACAGAGAAGGAAAAAATATTGGTCTGATGACTGTGACTCCCATTATATTGCAGCTGAGGAACTTTTTGATGACCTTGTCCATGGGCATACAGCAAGTACAAACAGTGCACTGGGCAGGCTGCAAGTGACCACATCTTTCCTTTGTGCAATTGTTGTTCCTCATCTTCTTGATTATATTAAGAGTGAGGAGAATGCTAATTCTGAAAAAAATACAAATTATTTCCAGTCATATCTTAGTATTTCATGCCTGAGAATTTACTATTTTCCATGGTTAACTTTACTTGTAAAATTTTAGTCTGTAAAGATGCTTCTTATCTTTCCTCTGAACCCTTTGAAATCTGTTTTTCTCAAATTCCGGGCGATTGCAAACATGCCTGCATTCAACTCCTAGAAAGAAATAGTCATTCCTTCCAAGGTTATCATTAATTCTATTCCAGCCATTACCCTGATAGTGAAAAATATATTCAGAACAGAATTCTCTCTTGTTGGTTCTTCCACCTCTTGAAGGATTAAATTATCATTAGGATGAGTCAATGAATTATTATCCACTGTTCTTTTGGCAGAGAGTCCATTTTCAGCAGAAACTTGGATTCTTGAAGTTCCACATCATTATGACATTATTGCCTTGGTTTTAGACATATAATCATTTTCATAAATTCTGTATCTATTTTGTTTTCCTATACAGATGGTCCATAGTGTATCTTGATGACAAAAGTTACTTTTGTCCCTCTGTTGATCTTCACTCAAATACTCATAACAATGTTTCTTCTTTCTGACTCTTGGATTCCTTCACATGAGCATATCTTCTTAATACACAATGTCATTTTTTGGGGGGTTTTCATAATATCTACTCATCCAGAGCCTTATTTTACTCATACATATCAGGATACAAAGTTCCAGTACATAAGGGCCCCTAGTTAAGTTTGCTTGTTGCCTAAACCTTTGAATTTATGTAGAGATATTTGTGGCCATGAGTTTTCCTACTGCCTCTTTCTGGGATTTTGACTTCTGTGAGTTTCTGAATGTCTCAATAACTAATCTCTGATGTTATGACTTTCTATCTATGATACATAATATAAACATGTAAGCAGTTTTCTCCCTATTTTATCCTTTTTTTGTTTGAAAATAAATTTTATAGCATTTTGAAAAATTACAAACATTATTATTATATAAACCATGGAGGCATCAAGGTACACTGATAGTAGTCAAGTGGAATGGTGGATAGAGTACTGAACCTAGAGTCAAGAAGACTGCAAGCCTCACACACTCATTATATGTGTGATCCTAGGCAAGTCACCTAACCTTTCTGTAACTAATTTTCCTCATCTGTAACATGTAAATAATAATAGCATCTACCTTAGTTATTATGAGGCTCATATGAGAAAATACATACATACATACATACATACATATATACATACACAATCTATCCATCTATCTATCTATCTATCTATCTATCTAGCTAGCTAGCTAGCTCTCTCTCTCTCTCTCTATATCTATCTATCTATCTAATCTTTGTAAACTTTAAAGTACTCTATAAATGCTATCTGCTAGTTGAGGTACATTGGGGCTCCTGTGCTCAAAACCCTACTCTTCACCAGCAAGTTCAAGCTTTGATTCATTTCAAGTTTACAGTTTTCAGTATTTCTTTAACTTCCTAGGGTTCCCAAAAGTTAAAGCCCTTTCACTACAGGGATGCAGGCCCAGGGTTTTAACAAAAAAAGATAACAAAGGATAACCAGAGATTCTTTTCATTTAGTCCTGTCCTTCAACCTCCCTAAATGACATTGAGCCTATTCTGTTTGGATTCCTGCTTTCCATTTTTTTAGTACGTTGATATTAATTTAATTCCAGTTGTCTTATTATGAACTTATCTGTCCAGGACTACCTTTCTCACATCATAATCAACTTTTCCAGGTCTCCATTATAGAAAGTGTGAACTCCTATATGAGTTTATTATTAAGAGGAGATCTGCCTTGAAACAACTGAGATCAATGATTCATGGCACATTACATCCTGATACCAGGCTACAGTCTCAGAAAACACATTCCATACCCTCCAGAGTACTCTCGAAAAGATCAGACTGAAACCGATTTGGGTCCCCCAACTACCTAGATAGCATAAGACCAGGAGTCAGGAAGACCTAGGTTCAAATCTGGCTTCAGACTCTCACTAGCTGTGTGACCCTGGACAAGACACTTAACCCAGTTTGCCTAAGTTTCTTCATTTATAAAATGAGCTGGAAAAGGAAATGGGAAACCACTCCAGTATTGTTGCTGAGAAAACCCCAAAAGGGGTCACAAAGAGTCCAACACAACTAAAAACAAGAACACACTATCTTCCAGGATGGGCCCAGTGTGCTCCCCTCCTCTCTCCTTCCTCACTCTGAGTCCTTTCCTTTCACAAGCTTCCTAACCCAACTAAAATTGTTTAGCATCCTAGATACCTGGAGAGGCACTTCTCAATCATTTCACCTTGCCACTCTTCAGTATTTTTTGTGAGTGTCCACAGTATTATAGCTCCTTTGGAAACTATTCCCTCTAATGCCCTGGCAATTTCTCTCTCTCTTCTGGCTGCTCCTTTGAAGCAGATTTGATCATATCATATTTTTAACTTAACTCCTATTTCAGTCATCTCTTCTATCTATGCTATACAGGGAATGGGTTATGGGGCTTGAGCACATGCTAACTCTGCCTGAGATCAGACCACATGTCTTACCTTCTCAGACAGCATCTGGCTCTGAACTTGCACTCCCAGGTGATCCTAAGCCTAGATAACTATTGCTTAGTTAGGTTAACAGAAATGAATTGCATGAGAGGGATTAGACGACTTTTACAACTTTCCATTTCAGACGAAGGCATTATTCTCTACTTTCTTTCCTCATGTGGATAGATCCTAAATATTTTTAAAAATATAATAATTATAATAACATGAAGTTCTTTGATATTCAGAATTATCAGTAATTTCACCCCCCCCAAAAAATTAGGCACAGTTATTTCACCCCCTATAGTCCAAAAAGTAAAATACGAAGTGTGTGAGGATAATAATTATCCTACTTCTATGCCTGAAATTATTTCAAAAGCGTAAATGTACCAAACAGAAAGTTATTTGATTTGATATTAATTCACAGCAGCAATTGGTGAGATCATGCAGAAATCTCTGTGTAGTCACATTCCGTTTCTTTTGGATGAGAACCAACTGGAGTCTAGCAATGGAAACTAGCGTACCTTGGACCTCAGCCTTGACATAACCTTGTAATTGGAATCCTGCCAAGCAGTAGCAACAGGAAGTATAGTTAGAGAGAAGTTTAGAAATGGTTCACTTGTATAGTTTGCCCAAAGTAGACAGTGTCAGATGAAACAAAAAGTTAGACATGCTGAATTCTTTTAATCTGCTTCATATAGAACCCATGAGACTTTTCCACATCAACTTTTTTTTTTAAGGAAAGAACTTGCTGTGATGGGTATATGGCCTTGGGGAAAATGTTGGCAGGACAAATTCCTGATAAAGACTGGATTCCAACGCTAGCTTTCAAAGAAACATAGGATATATGTCAGTAACATTATTTTCTCTTTATGAAGTTTGATATAAGGTGTTTCAGTCACCAGCATGAAATTTAAACTCTTAGAAGCCAAGAATTATTTTGACCAATAAAATGAACTTTTGTAAGAGACATTTGCCCTCACTAATATTTCCTAGGTCTAAAAACAAAAACCAATAACCAAAACAAACAAAAAACCCTTTTAGATAATAAAGTCTTCGAAATAATAAATCTATTACTTTATCACTTTAGATGTTCATCCCAAACCTTCCTATTCTGTATGTTGCTTGGCCGTATCCTTTCAAACATTTGTCATAGAAGGACTATCTGAAGTACTGGAGGCTACCCATGCTTTCTCTTGTCATTGAAAGGTTTTCCATATAATTTCTAACTCTTTGTGACCTCATTTAGGGTTTTCTTGACAAAGATACCGGGATGGTTTGCCATTTCATTCTATAGCTCATTTTTCAAATGAGTAGCTGAGACAAAACAGGGTTAAGTGACTTGCTCAGGGTCACACAGCAAGTAAATATATATGGCCAGATTTGAAATAAAAAAGATGAGTCTTCCTGATTTCAGGCCCTGCATTCTATCCACTGTACCACTGAACTCCCTCTCTCAAGGTTTCCAATGTAATACCCTGACTTTTTATTGGTCATTCTTCATTCTTGCCACTGAATCAGACCTTCTTTTCTTCATACAATATAATTCTTTGATGATACTTTTTATTCCTATTTTTTTAAAGTTTCTCATTGGTGATATATTAAAGTCTGGTTAAACTCCCCTTACACTCATCAATTTCCCTTGGCTTTATAGTCACTAAAAGTTCTCCAGAGGCAGTTATAGTGTGTGTCTTGCTGCCATGTAGAAACATTTGTACAATGTTAGTATTAAAAGCTGGACCTTTCAGGGTGGCTAGGTGTAGCAGTGAATAGAACAACAGCCCTGGAGTCAGGAGGACCTGAGTTCAAATTTAACCTCAGACACTTAACACAAAAACTAGCCTTGTGACCTTGGGTAAGTCACTTAACCCCAATTGCCTTACCTTCCCTCCTCCAAAAAGCAAAAAAAAGTGAAAATGAAAATTTATTTTAAAAAATAGCTAGACCGTTTCATTCATGATGCTTGTCATGTCTAAAGCCTACCAAATTTTTGAATAATAATAGTATTAATATGGTAGTTTTTTGTTATTATTCAGTTATTTCAGTCATGTCCAACTCTTTGTGATACTATTTGAGATCTTCTTGGCAAAGACGCTGGAGTGGTTTACCATTTCCTTCTTTGGCTAATTTTACAGATGAGGAAATTGAAGCAAACGATGTGAAGTGATTTGCCTGGTATCACACAACTAGTGTCTGAGGCCAGATTTGAACTCAGGAAGACGAGCCTTCCTGACTCCAGGCCCAACACAATCCAATACACCACCTTTCTGCTCTAATACGGTCCTTTAAGTTTTGCAAAGAACTTTACAAATATTATTCCATTTATAATAATGCAGTCAGTATACATCACAACAACTTTGGGAGGTAGTTACTATTTTTATAGCCATTTTACAGATAAAGATAGTGAGACAGAGGAATAAATAACTTACCCAGGGTCACAGAGCTAGAAACTGTCAAAGACTGGATTTGAACTCAGATTTTCCTAAATTCAGGTCTAGAGCTTCATCTACTCACCCACCTAGCTGCCTGTTTCAATTCTTTTGAAGAGATTATTTATAAAATAAATGTATGAAGCTTTTATGCAATCTGCAAGTCTTTGATTTTATTCCTTTTTCCTGAATTATATACTTCCCACCCTCCTCACCTTCTCCCACCTCTTCATGAAAGTCACTGGTGTTCCAATTCCTTAAAGCTTAACAAGGGAAGTTCTAATGTATGTTATAGTATATTTGCTGCCAAAGTAAAAAGATATTTCTTATATTGGCATTGCCAAATTGAATACAAGAATGTATGTAGAGATGAGAAAGAAAGATGTTAATTTAATCAGGTAGAAAAATATTATCTTTTACCTTATCACCTAGTGAAGACTTTGTCTTCCATTTGTCATCTTATTAATTAGTTACATTTTGCTAGGGGCAATGACTAAGGCAGAAGTTGTCATTATCAGATATTAATGAATTATTTTGACCAGGAATCATAAGCAAAATCAAATAGAAATAAATATTCAGATGTAATGTTTCAGTGAAAAAATCCAGTTTTACTATTGAAGAAGTTGTCATTTCTATTGTAATTCACAAGATGACTCCATACCTGAACTTTTATACATTATATTCTTATCCTAGAACAATTAAGTATGTACTTTAATCCTTTTGAAAGTAGGAGGAATCTTTCAAAAAATTTAGATTATATGTTATTTCATTCAATGAAAAAAACTTCATTTTCTTTCCTTCCTACCTCCTATCTGTACCACTAGAAAAACACTTCTTGTTTAGTTTGTATCTGACTCTTTGTGACCTTGTGGCTCATAGTACTCCAATATAATCCACGGGATTTTATTGGCAAAGATACTGGACTGATTTGCCATTTCCTTCTCCAGAGGATTAAGGCAAACAGAAGTTAAACAACTTGCCCATGGTCCCACAGGTAGTAAATATCTGAGGTCACATTTGAATTCAGGTCTTCCTGACTCCAAGTCCAGTGCTCTATCTTCAATGCCTCCAAGAAATACACATATTCTCTCTCTCTCTCTCTCTCTCTCTCTCTCTCTCTCTCTCTCTCTCTCTCTCTCTCTCTCTCTCTCTCTCTCTCTCTCTCTCTCTCTCTCTCTCTCTCTCTTTCTCTGTCCAAAAAGAAAATACTAATAACATACAGAATAAAGGAAAATTAATTCTGGCATTGGCCATAATACCACACACTCATTATGCAATATGATATGATATGATATGATATGATATGATATGAATACATCTCATTTTACATCATGAGACTATCACCTCTCTTTCAGGAAGTGGATAATATGCATCTTTATTTGTCCTCTGGAATCATGGCTGATCATCTCTTTGATCAAAACTCTTAAGTCTTTCAAGGATGGTTTGTTTTAAAATGTTATAGCTGCTACAAAGTTTTTGTTGTTGTTATAATTATCCTCTTTGTTCCACTCACTTCACTCTACATCAGGTCACACAATTCTTCCCAATTTCACTGAAAATGTCCCTTTCATCATTTCTTTACAATTAAATTCCATTACACACATGCATACATATGCACACACATATAGAATTTTTTTCAGCTAATCCCCAATCGATAGGCACCACTGAATGTTCAATTCTTTTCCACTACAAGAAGAACTTCCAAAATATTATATTTATAATATTAGTCTTCTCTGGAAGAGGAATCTATTTTATATTGACTTACAATGTTGCACATGTAGAATGTCAGGAGAGGAAGCATCATAGAAAACTAAGATAATTTTAGGGGTGACAAGTACCACTAAAATCTATTTTTCATACTTGGAAATTGATGATTCTTGCAGTGCCGTACAGAGGTCAGTTTGAAAGGTCTGGAATATAGGCCTTACCTGCTTGCTAATTTCCCCACATAAAGCTCAATGACTGTGGGTGGATAAGAGGAAAAATAATCTCCTTACTATGTTTATACCTTGTCTGGCACTATACAATAGGTGGAGTGTTTCTTGAACTCAAAGAAAGAATAATTAAAGCCTAAGAATTTTTTTTTCCTTTTTTCACACAAAAGCATTGCAGATCCCGTTGTCAGATAGCTCAAGTTATACCATTTTGCTAGATTGCCTGATATATGTGTAAAACTTGGAATTTGTTGAGCTTTTTCAGGCTGTTAGGCATTTGTGGTTCACTGCTGATGAGGTATTACTTTCAAAAGGATTGCAATAATCCTGAGAATTTAACATAGAAAAATTGGTGGAGGAAAGCCTTCTTGTTAAGGACATTCAAATGCTGCATATTGATTTCATGACATATGTTTATAGTACATATATGTATATGTGTATATATATATGTATATGTATAGACACACACACAGACACACACACACACACATATATATTTGCTTTTTGGAGGGGGAAGGCAGGGCAGTTGGGGCTAAGTGACTTGCTCAAGGTCACATGGCTGGTAAGTATTAAGTGTGAGAGATCACAGTGGAACTCAGGTCCTCCTGACTCCAGGCCCAGTGCTCTATTCACTATGCCACCTAGCTGCCCCAATATCACCTATATTTAAAAAAAAATCTGTGAACACTTTACTTGATGATCATTGCAGAATTTCAGAATCCATAAAGGGATCTCAGAGTCTCTCTAGTTCATTTCAGACCTCAGTACAAATTCCCTCTTTTGACATCTTTAGTGAGTGATTACATAGCCTTCACTTGAAAACCACCGGGACTGGGGGGCAGTTTATTTCCTGTTGAGGTAGCCCATTCCAATACAGAAGTTAGGAAGTTTTTCACCATTATCAAGACAAAATAGTTCTCTGCCAATTTCCCTCACTGCTTCTAGTTCTGACCTCTGCCACAGAGATAAGGACTGGACCTTGATTTCTTTTGTAAACAGAACTACAAGATGAAAAAATTCACTCCACCATGCAAGTTGGCACCTTCTCTGAAACTTGCAGTCCTAGAGAGCTTCCTAGAGCCCTGAGAGGTTAGGTGACTTGCCCAAGAAAAAGAGAATTAATCTAATCCTTCTTCCATATGACAGTCTTTCAAATATTTGAAGACAACTATCATGTTCCCACCTTCTCTTTTCCAAACACAGCTTCCCAAGTTACTTCAAATGATTCTCATGGGATATGATCTTGAGCTCCTTTATTATACTGATGTGCTGCTCTAGAGCAGAAAGTTAGGGCAGGAGGGTCAAATCCAGTCTACCACTTGTTTTTGTATGATTGACCTAAGAATGTTTTTTATATTTTTAAATAAAGTAAAATTTTGTTAAAAAATTTAACACCCGTTCTTGGCTCTCACAGGCTATATAAAAACAGCCAGCAGCTTGTAGTTTGCTGACCTCTGCCCTTGAGGCACTCCTGATTATCAATATTTATCCTAAAATATGACTTCCAATATCCAACATGGTACTCTAAATGTTCTTTAAGTAGGGCAGTGCACTGTGCTACTGTTCTTTCTTTTATTTTGGGTACTAGATGATGTTCATTTGGATAATGCTATCTTACACTGCTGACTCATAATGAACTCATAGTCTAGTAAAATGTCTAGACCTTTTTTTTCATACAAACTAATATCTAGCCACAACTCACCAGGCATCAATCCATAAAGATTTTCTTTTACTCTATGTACAGATTTTGTATTTGCTTCATTAAGAAAAAAATTAGGATAACCTCAAACAAATGTCTTTGTTTATTGACTCCCTCCTCTATTTTTTTGTTTGCAAAAGATTAATTTCTCTCTGTCCTGCCCTACCCAGTAAGCCCTCTTTGCTAACAAAATTTTAGAAAGAAAAACAAAGCAGTAATAATAGCATGACTCTTCTATCCTTTCTACAAAATATGTCCAGACCTTGGGTCAAATCTATCCATGCCACCTGTGAGCCACATATTTAGGCAAGCCATATAGACATCCCTAATAAATTTGCTATTGTTATGTTTTTTCTGCTTAGGTTTTCTTTCATTTTAATTTATCTCTTTTACCATTGCAAAATTTTCTTTTTACTCTGATACCATGACTAATATTCCTACTTTTATATACTTACCTTATACATAAAATTTTTTCTTCCATCTTCTCATTTGTGTTTTATGTGTATTTCTTGTACACAGAAATTTGTTGTATTTTATTTTCTTATCCATTATTTATTCCATTTCTTACCATTATTTATTTTCCATTTATTTTCTTATCCATTTGTTATCCATTGAACAGTTCTTTAAAAAAAAGTTATGAATTTAGTCCATTCACATTTAAAATTATGATTCTTAGGTTCATGTTTTCTTATACTTGTGTGTGAATGTGTGTTGATTTTTATTCACCTCTTTTTAAATCCATTTGTTATTCCTAAAAATATTTTTCCTTATGGTACTTTGTTATAAGTGTATTTCTAAAGTTTTCCCTCATTCACTGTCCTCTCTTGTGACATTTCAAATTGTTTGAATTAAGTAAATGCCTTAATTAAATTAGCATGCTATTTTCCTTCCTCTTTTGTTATTTAATTTTCCCTATTCAGGTAATCATGTATTTCAAATTGTCCCTGTCCTCTTTTCTCCTCCAATTTCTTAGGTTGAGTAATATTTTTTGTTGCTGTTGTCTTTTTCTTGGAAGTTTTCATTCATTTTGTCTTTTTTCCCCTAGTTTCTGTCACCATCTAGTTAACTCTGGATTTTTCATTTTTCTTTCTTTATTCAAAACCCTTCTGAAAAGAAGGACCTCCATGTATAATTGATACCATCATGCTTACCTTCTCAAGTGGCAAGAGGAGGAGCAGGAGAAACGTAGAGATTTGGGAACTCACAATTTAAAAAAATGCTATAAATTTTTTAAAATGTAATTTGGAAATATTTAATGAAATGAATAATATTTTTTTAAAAATAAAAGCATAACTCCAACAGGAAATATAATCTGTATTTGAATTTCTTCTTCTATTTCATTTCTATACTACTGTGTTTCTTATGTTATCCTCTTACATTTATATATATATTTATTTGTTTGTTTGTTTATTTGCTCTGATGACATCTTTTCCCCCAACATTTAAAAATATCATTTCAAGAAGGAAACCATGTAATATAGTGGGAATCATCCAACATAACAAAATAAGAAATCCAGTCCCAGCCCCTTCCCTTCCCATGAAGTCTTGCTATTGCTGAGGTTAGGTTACATTATCTCTACTTTCAATTTCTACATTACTCTCCTATGAAACCCATGCATCTCACTCTTGGAATGAGAAGCAATTGTACCCATTCTTCTTAAAAATATCTATTTTAAATTTCCTGTCTCTACAGAAAACCTCTCTCTCCCTCTCTCTGTCTCTCTGTCTCTCTCTCTCTCACACACACACCACAGCTAGTACCACCATCATCATCACCACCATCGAATGCTCTTTAATGATATGTTTTAATCCTTTGTCTGATGGAGATAGTCACCTAATAGTCCTATCTTGGTTTCTCCTCTCCATTACTTTTATCCTATTCTCAGTTTTCAACTCTTGTAAAAGGTTAAGAAAATTACTATTTCTTCTCTGTTCTCTGACAGGCTGGGTGTTTGAATGTCCAGATCATCTTGGCTTCCTCCTTCCCCTCTTACTGCTTAGGTGACTTCCTAATAGGTTATTCCTCCCACAAAATTTATTGAATTGTTTAGAGAGAAGTAAAGATTTTGATTTTATATAGTTTATTTCTTCATTTCTTCTGATTCTTTAAGATTCTTTCAGATATTTAGCCCCTTAGATAATTTTTGTCTCTTATTGATGGTTTTTTGTTCATTTGTTTATTCACCAGTACAATTTCTTTTTTAAACAATACTATTTTTGCATGAAAGAATTACCTTCATGGTTTAATTTTTCTGGATAATTATACTTATTTATCTTTCTTATGTTACTCTAATTTGGATTATATGACAGCCAAATGTTCTTTTCACCTCTTATTCTTTGTGTCAAGAATGCTTCAAATGCCTATTTTGTTGAAGGTCCTTTTTTATTTTTTAGTAATTTATGATTAGGATTGGCTTAACATAATGTTATTTTGGGTTTAAACTTAAGCTCCTTTTCTTTTTTGGAATATACTAGTCCATTTTTGTCCCTGGAATTTCTTGTGGCTGCAACATAAAACTAAACAATTCAAAATGACATTCTTTCATAGCTGAAGTCCTCTCTCCTGGCTGCTTGCAGTATCTGTTATTTGTTTTTTAAAATTGTGAAACCTAAACTCTACATCCCTTGGAGTTTCAAGCATTTTATTTTTCTCTGATTTTAATCTATGGATCTAATGATTTTTTTTGTTGTCTGTATTCAAAATTTCTGGGTGGTGTTCTTATGTGTATGATATTCTTCTTTCAATTTGGTAGTTAGCTTTAAAAAATGCTTTCCCAGCAGAGCTACGATACTTAGGTTATGTTGTCAAACTCTGTGTTCAGTGTCAGTCAACTTGGTTTGTATAGAATTCAAGTGTTCTTCTAAAATTATGGTATTTTGTTTCTCTTTAAGAAAATTTTCTTCCACTTTTATATTTCTAAATGCCAAGACTGCCATTATCTTTCAAAGAATCAGCTTCTTTGGACTGATTGTTCACCATCTCTTCTAATTTTTCTCCTTGAAAGAGAGACTGCTAAAAGATTATATTGCTATAGTATAGCAAGAGACCAATGGATATAATATAATTTTTAGTGGACTCAGAATGGTTTCGATGATTTTGTTTAGATTAGTCAAGTAGCTCATGAATGGAAATGAAGGAAGAAGAAGGTAGGGGTCTTCAAAATTTGGAGTTTGGCAAGGCATGATTAGAAGTAGGATGAGGGCAAGGGATTCAAGTGCTGAGGATAGTGCAGAGTTATGCCTAAAGCCAATGGGGGAGTGACAACTTGGGGAAGAATGAAGGGGTACAGCCACTGGAGTTCAAAGTGAGTACAAAGAACAGACTAGAGATCATAATTCATAGGAAAAGATGGACTGATAGAAGGTTATTATCCCAAGGAATTGGGAAGTTAGGGTAGATGATGGAGCAGCAATATGTGTGTTGAAATACTTCACTATGAGGGCAGGAGATGTGGTAGAGAGAGATTATTAATCAGATGAAACTCAGGAAAGAGAACATCTCGAGGGCTGATGAATAAAAGCTACTAGGATCTGGACTGCATGAAAGATTTAGGTATAATAAACATTAAAGGAGGAAGGGCTAATGAGTGCGATGATAGAAGGAGAGTCTGGAAGTGACAATGGGTAAGGAAGGGCATTCTGACTCCCCTACTATGATCAGTGAATTAGGGGTTATGAGTGATAATAAAACAGTATTGTAAAGAGATGGGTAGGGGCAGGCATTCAGTGTCATCTGGAGGGATCCAAATCTCAGTGAGTAGCAGAACACCAGAGTGATAAAACCCCTAGGATGTAGGAGACCTTAAGAGGCAGCTGCAGCTGCAGGGCAAGGTATGGCCCCAGGGGAGTATGGTCAGGTGGCATTGGGAAATGAAAGAAATGGAGATCTTGTGGGTGTGCTTTCAAGAGTGACAGAGAAGGTCTAAGGGAGAAGACAGAGATCCCAGTATCAGAACTGGTGTAGCGAGCTGAGGAAGGGCCTAGGAATGAAGATGGGAGCCTTACTGGTTCAGAGCAATGGGGAAGTCCTTGGGTCAAATACTGAAACCAAGATGTCTCAAGAAGTAACCAACCACTTCCGAGGGCGGAGCCAAGATGGTGGCATAGAAGCAGCAGGGTCCTGCAGCTCCCATGCAGCCACCCTAAACACCCATAAAAATATGACTCTGGACAAATTGTAGGACTCTCAAACTCAAAAAATACAGAAAACACATCTTTCTCAGAAGGCAGCTTGGCAGCAGGGGATAATAGGGGTAGGACACTAGGCTGAAACCTAAACCTCATCCAGGCTTGAAACCTCATCCAGGCCCAGGGGCGGTAGGAAGAAGCTGAGCCACAACCAGTCTATAAGAGAGAAGATCTACAGCCTCCAGCATCTCCACATCTACCAAGGTGTGAAAAATAGGGATTAAAGAAAGGTGTGAAAAATAGGGATTAAAGAAAAGCAGCTAGGTAGGAGGGGCTCATCCCATAGGCCTGCAGCGGAGCCGTGACCAGCACAGCCTAAAACAGCCATGAAGCCAGACTCCAGGGTGGTGGGGAGGAGACAAGCCTCCCAAGCCACAGTGTGAGTTTACTTCAGAGAAGATCTAAAGCACCTGGAGAAATCTTCATATCTACTAAGCCAGGATTAAAGGTCAGTGAAAGTGAGTGAAGCTTTCAAGCTAAATTTGGGGGAGGAAAAGCAGTTTGGCCAATCTATCCCCAGGGGAAGGAAGCAGTGGGGGAAGGGCAGAAACTGCTATAACTGGCAGATGCCCCCACTGGGCTGCTTCAGAGCCCCTGGCCTGTGGATCCCACAGAGGGGCTGAGTTGATTGATTGGGGCCAAGTACTTTTGCATTGAGCAGCCTGGATCCAGATCATGGTCTTGGGTGATGGTCCTGGGGAGTGCTTTCAGCAAGCCAAAGCTAGGGGAGGTTGCAACACCCACCTAATAGCTCTGGAAACTGGGAAAACCCCAGTGATTTGGAACAGAGTTTTCCCCCCCACCCCGAAGCAGAGTT
>CM053594.1:220786212-220805327 GCA_028646575.1 Pseudocheirus occidentalis | reverse complement strand
AGTGCTTTCTGTCTTGTGGAGAGTTTTGGAGCTTGAAAATCTGTTTAGCGTCCCATTTTATGAGTTTTTTAGCGTGTTTGTGTGGGAGCTGCGGTGCTTTGCTGCTTCTACACCGCCATCTTGGCTCCGCCCCCCACGATAGGCTAATATTAATGACGATGATGATGATGATGATGATGATGATGATGATGATGATGATGATGATAACTGGCAATTATATAGCAATTTAAGGTTTGCAAAATGTTCCACATTCATCATCTTATCTGAGCTTCACAAGCACTCCTGTCTATAGCCATCACAAGTGAACTCATTTTTCCCACAGAATCTAAATGCACAAACATTTGAAGACTTGCCCACATGTGGCAGTTGTTGCCATGATATGAACCACAATGGGAAAGTTGGAGGAATAAAGGAATACTTCTAGGAACAGGCATCAGACACTGCCAGAAAAGATGTGACTTGAGAGACCTATTGAAAATCTGTGGAAAAGTATTGGACAATTATGTTAACATCTGTAAAGTCAAACATGAGCAGCTCTCAAGAGGACTGCTGCTGTGAATAGATGTAAGGTTATGATAACATAGTATAGTGGACTCTCTATTCATCAGTAAACTGAAGGAAAAGATTCACAGAAATGAAAGCACTGCATTTATAATGACATAACATAACTTATCATCAAAGTGGCCACATAGATTTAAACAAAAGATAGCATTCAAGATACAAAGTACAAAGATCTCCCACCCCTAGGTCACAGTGTCTTAATGTCTCAGTCAGAAAGTCTTCTTTCTTCTTGATTGGAGACTAGCTTCCAATCATTTGGAAGGGGTACAAGGTACAAAGTACAATCCTTAAGGGGTACAAGGTACAAAGTACAAAGTTCTCCCACCCCTAGGTCACAGTAAATCATGATCTTGTTAGTCAGCACTAAGTACCCAAAGAGAGGTCTTTCATCTTGGCTTGAGGCTGGTTCTGAAATTCCGTGGTTTCTCTTCCACAGTCCCAGCTTTTGACCGATTTCACCCAACTGTCACCTGGATTCACAGGAAGGAAGCTCTCAGCTCCTCATCCAGCTCTTTGTCCAGCTCCTCATCCAGTTCCTCATCTAGTTCTCATTCCACATTGAAGCTCACAGTGTCCAGTCCCCCTCAATTCCTTCACAGTGCCTGTTTCTGGGAAGACAAAGCTTAATAGAGCCAAAACAACATTCATGAACATTGCCGGTACTATCATCAATTCACTTTCTGCCTGTGAAATCAACACAGACCCACAAACAAGGTCTGAGAAATCAACACAAATGATCAGATAGTCCCAGGACCTCTGAAACTCTCCTCCAGGACTTTTGTAAACAGACAACAAGAAAATCCTCTTTCAGGGCTTCTGAACCAGCAATGAGGTCCTAGGGCTTCTGTACAAAGTATCACAAACACGAATCAGCACAGACAGAACAAACAGAATGCTAGGCAAAGAGCTTTTTTTGTCTGCCATTAGCTCCCCCCTATTCCACACACCTCTTACTTCCTTCCTGTTTCTATCTTTGGCAAGTCCCTCCCACTGTGGGGTTCACAGGTTCTGTTTCTTAACAAAGACTTGATATAATCAGGGCAAGACTCAAAGACACTAAAACTGAAATAAGGTGCTAAATAATTAAATAACCAAAACAAGGTGCTAAGTACTTCTTTGCTTGCCATTACAGTATGTTAGGTAGTATGTGGAAGAGAACACTTGAATCCATCATTGTTTACGTCATGGTAACATGAAATAAGGAATTCAAAGAACAAAACATTCCAGAAATTCTACATTCCTTCAGTAACTAAAAGCCAAAATTCAAAAAGTAACAAAATACGAAATGTGAAACTAACACAAAGAACCAAAAAAAAAAATCAACATCAATCAAAAACCATCACAGAGGCTTGAGAAGCATGAAAATGGGGACAAGAGAGGAGTCTCTTTTTTTTTTTGCTTGTTTTTTTTTTCGGGAGGGTGGAAGGCAGGGCAATAAAGGTTAAGTGACTTGTCCAAGTTCACAGGGCTAGTGAGTGTTAAGTGTCTGAGGTGGATTTGAATTTAGGTCCTCCTGACTCCAGGGCAAATGCTCCATTCACTGCACCACCTAACTGCCCCAAGAAAAGATTCTTAAAGAAGGAAGAAGTCATGTAAAAATTTCTGGTTGCCTGTGTGATTTCAAAAAATCCAACACATGCAAAAAAGTGCAAGTTAGAATAAAAAAACAACAAAAATTTTATACACCATTAATACAATGAACAACAGAAAAATATGTCAAAACCCAATTATGGTTTTGCCTTTCTTTAAATCTCTTATCAAGTCTCCTAAGCAGAATTAAGCATGACTTCCAAATTAGAGAGGAAGTACAATGAAACCATTTTATTAACCACTTGGTGGATATGGATACCATCAAACTATATACCACCTGAAAAAACAAATTTTAGCTTCTTCATCTCATGGAATCTTTCTTCACTGATATCAAAATGTGATTTAGACTCAATTAAGTGTAGAATTCTTATGGAATGCCATAGAAAAATAGTGCCTAAAATCATTAAGCTTGAATCTAGAAGTCCAAGTGAATCTTTGAGTCGAGTTCTTAACTGTTTTTTCCAGTGTCAAAGGTTCCTTTGGCAGACAGATGAAGCCTATCTTGAAGCAATGATTTTAAGTGAATTTTAAAAATACATAGAATTACAAAGGCAACCAATTATATAAAATATATATTTATCAAAATCCTAAGAAAATTAGACAGATTCCAGTTACAAATCTCTGTTCATGATAATACTTATAAATAACTAATTTTTCAGGCAAGGCATACAAAACATAAAGACACTAAGACACTTAGAGGAATTCTGAAAAGCTAAATGGGAAGAACACCCTTAAATAAATTAAAACCTATGTAATGCCTATCTTAATGCACACTTCTGGAATTGTAAAAAATGGATTGTAATAGGTTTAGAAGGAATGCAAACAAAAAACCAGGCAATATTAACAGAGGATAAGGATAACCACCAATCCTCAGACTGTGAAACTGAGAATTGATGCCCCACTTTATTATTCATTTATTTATTATTTATTGAGTATTGGACCATTTATTATTTATTATTAATTATCATTTATTAATGATTATTAATTGAGCATGATTTATTATTATTATTTATTTATTTATTGAGTATTGGATCTAACCACTGGAATCAGTATTTAGGGATCAGATCTGGATTTAACTCTATAGGTGTCAGTGGTAGAGTTTGGAAGAGTTTAACTTCCCTATTCCTCTGGTTTCTGGCTTAGACTCAAATCTGTCTCACCCTTACAAGGGAAGAGGGGGGAGGAAGAGTCACCCTGGTCATGAGACATTTTGCTTAGCACACTCTGGGGTGTGGAGACACCTAACACAGGACTTTTCAGTAGATGTTGTGCATATCTATGTTTTCCTTATTGTCATGGTCCTGGAGATTCCCTCTTGTGCATAAGGCCCGATGAAGAACTGCCTTTTACCTCTAGTATAGACCAATTAAACTAAAACCAGAGTTAGTTTAATTTTTATCACAGAACTATTTCTTCAGTACCTCATATAACCTGTCATCTTTTCACCATATGAAAAAGGTTACTCTGGCTGCGAGAGGAATCCTTGGCTCTTGAGGCCAGTGGATCCCATTTATTGGCAGTTGCTAGCCTTGATAATAAATTGATAATGCTTGGAATTTTGTGTCCTGATTTCTCTCTATTGCGAACTTTTTTTTCAGGTCAAGGTGTCTAGAAAAAAATGGACATTTCCATGAGAAAAAAAGAGGAACAAGATTTATAGATATTCTTAAAGCACATTACAAACAAGAAAAACATTTTTTTTTCCTAAAAGCACTTTTGGAATAATAAACAATTATTTCATGGAGCCATACTAAATACAGCAATCAATCTGTTGAATATAACTAAAATTGGCCTATACCTGAATAAAACCTTTGGAACAATTAAGATTAGAGAGTAGAATCAAAAGGTTATCTATGCTGAGAGCTATATGAACTGAGATGCCATATGTTACTTTGGAAATTTGAGTATACAATTTGAAGTTCAAGATTCTGGATTAGGATCCTCACTCTGTTACTTACCACCTGTGTCTTCTTGGGTATGTTATTTAAATTTGCCAGCCCTCAATCCTCATCTTCAAACAGAAAAGATTAGAGTAGATGATCTCTCTAGGCACTTTTTGAATTAAATCTATAATCCTATTATTCTATGAATTCACTCAGAGAAGTATTTAACAAAAACCTGAATCATACTGCTTAGCTTGTTAAAAATGAGGGATTTACAATGAAAATTCAGGACAAAGTCCTTGACACCAGAAACTATAGAAGGGTTTTCCTTAGGGACATTATACTTAGTTTAAAATATAGGTTACTTAAGACAGTAGAGGAGACAGTACAACACATCACAACTGATGACTGCAGAAAAATGTACCATCTATCTAATACTTTGTAAGACCTTGTAGCCCCAAGCACCCTACCATACCCAGAACGGCTGCTAGCACAAATTCTTTTATCTGTTTTTCTAAAGGAAAGCAACTCAAAAAGGGATTAGCCATGTTACTTTAATCAAACATATATAATTTACCTAGTTTAGGGGGAAAATTCAACACCCTGAACTTCAGAGAAAATACAAACAGAAGCTTCAAGCAGAAATACAGACAGAGAAAAAGACCAATAGACAGGCCTTCCAGCTGTCTGACCATTACATCCATACCTAGTTAGTTACCAGAGAGAGAAACATCAATATCTGGGTTTCAAAGCCAGGGGTTGGGGAATGGGGCTCAACAGCTTCCCAGAGTCTCATCAAGCCAAATCACACCACTCTTCCCAAAGTGAACCCAAAGCAAAATCTTACCTCAGGGTATATGTAGCCTTCTCCAGGGTCAGAGAACATCACAACCCTCTTGACCCACTGCCCAATCACAAAGTAACAAGGTGTGGGCATTCCTGAAAAACAAGCCTCCCACCACAGGCTCCATGTGACCACATTGAGCTTATTAGGGAGCAGAGTATATTTTCAGATCATGGAGGTCCTCAAATTCACTTAAGCCTATCAAGGGGCAGAGAAGATCTTCAAATTCCCATTTGCATTGCAGATCTGACTTCATGGTCATCAGCATTTAAAATTGGTTATCAAAAACTACACCAAAAACTGGTCATCTTTTATGCTCTGACAGATGACAAATCTCCATACTACAAATCTGGATACCAAAGTATCCTGTAGAGCACAACTAATAAATTATATGGGAATTAAACCATTATCAATGACCACAATGTTCCCCACATTAGTCAAATGCGCCAGTTTCCTCATAGCTCGTCAAATATATGTCATTTTCTGTTTTTATCATCTTTGCCAATCTTTGAATCATTAGAAGTTTTAAAATAGTACTTAATAAATGCTTATTGATTGATTGACTATGAGGAGATTAAGATTGATCCTGTTTCATTTTCTTTTTGATTCCATTGACAAGTAATTAATTTTGTCCTATAATGACTTAAGTAGTGGTTCTTTGCCTCTGCCCTTAATTCAGCTAGCCTATAATGGCTTAAGTTTAAAAATCTATCTCTCTTGCCTTAATGAATTTTGCTAAACTTGGAAAATGTGTGTAAAACAATGGAAGTTAGGTCTGATATCTTTACCTCTACCAAGCTACCCTTCAGCATGTTTGGTTTGCCATCCAAAAGTCTTGGATTCTCTCTCCCACCTGGACTCAAACAATGAACACTTCATAGTCTCATGAGAGAAGTAGGGGGGGGCATTGCTAGCCCCCATTACCAAATTTCCAACCAATCATATTGTTCCATACACCTCAGATCTGTACCCAATCATGCTGTCCCCAATCTCATAATGTCAACTACCGTGTTCTGTTTTTTGTTCTGTATTCCCCAAAATATGTATAAAGGGAACTGTCCTCTTGCTCAGGGTTTTTGCATAAATGGCAGCAAGCCATTGACTTGTTTATTAACAAGTAGTATACCCTGCTAATAAATGTTGCCTTTCATGAAAATCTGCTTCAGTTTACCCTTTTGTTAAAAATCTCAAATGTGACAACTGTCTAAGCATTAGTTTCTCCTATATTGAGGAAATTTTTTTTCAGATTAAAGTTTTTTTCATGCCTTCAATGAGTTAAGCCTATAATATGCTTCAACTTTAATGTTCACAAAGACTTAATGATAATAATAATAATAATAATAATAATAATAATAATAATAATAATAATAACCTTTTGGAGCCAAATTACAAAGGTTTTTTTTTGGTGGTGGTGGTTGTTTTTGTCTCATTTAAACCTTGATTAGTGCCAAATTTTATCTGTTCTGATCATTAAGTGTGTATAGCAATCTGAGCATGGTCTTTTTAACCTCTCCCATCTCAAGTGTTATAACCTGTGTTAAAACATGTTCATTGTCCTAAACTCTTGACTCAAAATGCCTTTTCTAATTATTTCCCAAGTTTTACTAAATTCATAGCTGAAGTCATTCCTAAAAAAAGTCACTTTAATATGAGACAATAACTTATATTCCATAACAAAATAAAGATTTATGTCTAATATATCTATCCCCACTCCTCTGATTTCAATTGCATGTAAGATTTAAGCATTAAAAAACAAATGTAGATTGAACTAATGTGCTTATAAGTTGTCTAATTGTAAGTCATCTAATTGTCTTACAGGTTTAAGAAGCAGGATGTGGTTCAAACCAAGTACCTTTTGGAATAAATGTATTTGTAAGCCCCCCCACCCCCACCCCCACTATATCCACAATATATCCAACCATATTCCATTAGCAAAAAATATAATTAACTATCTAGATTGTTGTAATTATTTTTAACCCATATCTGTTCAACAGCTAGCAAATATTTTGAGGAAGGAAGGTGGTTGTATATCTAGACATAAAGAGCATTAAGTTAATTTCTGTAGTGACCAAGAATTTTTCCACTCCCTATTTCCTAGATCAGGTAGCTTAGTTGTTATGATGTTAAGGTTAAATTCTAATCCTCTTTAAAACTCCCACATGCCTCTTTAGTCCACAGAGCTCTGCTTGAAACCATACTCTAAAGAGATAAGGTGAGGTCAATAGGAGTTTGAGCATGGGGTCCATAAAGATTAGAAATATAACTATTGAGAACATTCCCTCTGAAATAATGATTGCCCATTGAAATTGAACCCTAATTTCTTTTTTCATTCAATGGAACAGTACTTTTCATACTAATACATTTATTTTATTGATTTACAGTAAATTATGTACAGTCTGTAGATAAATATATTCCCTCATATGCCTTTTTTTCCGGGAAAATAATGTCTTAAATTCACATTTATATCTGTGATATTAGTCAGCAAACCCAAGAAATGCAAAGTTAAAATAATAGGCCACTTCTAACTTTACCATTTAGAAATTCACTTATTGTTCATAACTTTTCTAATTGAAGTCTTATTATATTATCCAGTCACACAGCGTGATTTCCTGTTATTTGTCTAATGTTTTTTAAAGAACAGTAATTTAATAACTGTAGTGATATTCATCCTCAGCTTTTAGCAAGCATGCTATTTTGTGTGGTCTGTTTATAAAACAAGGTTGTATCAAGTATATTTTTTATGTTTGCTGTCAAGTGACATTGCAAATGAGGAAAGGCAAAGAAATTATATTGAGGTGCTTCACTGTTGCCCTATTTTTTTCTAAGAATCTCTATTTTTTGTAGCTTTAGAGTTTTATTTCTAAAAAAAAGCAACCCTTTTCTTTTCTTGGTGCTCCCATGAATGGTGACTTTATTCCTTTCTCTGAGGATATGATGAGCTATTTATTTCAGTTACAAGGAAACATTGATGTTTTCCTTTATATTTTTATCATATGAAATTTCTAACGCTACTACTTAACCTCTCCACCCACTCCCAACCCCAGCCCCACTACATACATAGTCTCACACATACACAAACACATATTCAAAAGTAAAACTGATGATGGTTATTATAACTCAATATTCTTTAGAAAAAAGAGTGCAAGTTTCTAACTCTTACTTTTAATTTATACTAGAAAACTGATATTATTTCTAGATGATTGTTTGACTAACCTGCTAGGGAATGGTTTAAATGAAAAGATGGAGCATTTATAAAAGACATTTTTCCCCTAAATTATATCCAAATCCAGAAGTTTAATTTTATTACTTGTGGGTAAAATAAGTAGATGTTAGAAATATGAGCATACAAACAAAGGGTTTCCTATGATTGTTTGTTTGTTTTTAAAGGAAACTTTATTAATCCTTGAAAGAAAAAGACTGGACTGAATTGAAATTTTGTTTAAATATCATAATTAAATCTTAAGTAAGCCTCACTGGAAAGTAGCTTTGTTTAAATTTGGGCCTTTTGTTCCGAGGTTCCTAATCTTTTATATTTTATACTCCTCTGTCTTGCATAATCATGGAAATTAAGAATCTGTCTTTGAATTATAAGCTTTAATTTCTTTGTTTAGATTTCAAATGTGATAAGGAGCTTTTGGTTTTAGGCAAGTGACATCCTCATGCCAGCAGAGCCAATTCCAGACTGTAGAAATGGCTCATAGCTGGGAACTTAAAACAGAGTATTAAATCACAGTTTGGGAAACATTTTGGTTATTTGCTCAAATCTCTGGTGGAGTCCAAAATATTGAGGGAGATTTTGGACAAAAACTCTTCTTTGGGTTCCCAACTATATTGTTTAAATGCCTGAAAGTCGGTGTAGTTATTTTGACTTTTTATTTATTTTTGTTTGTTTGTTCATTTATTTTAGGACTCTCATTCAAAATGGCTGTCTTTCCTAAGCTCAAAAAAAATGACAGCTTTTTTTTTAAAGAAAATGCCTCACAATTTATGACTCAGAGAAATTGAATTAGAGCATTTCTCTGTCATAACTTTTTACTCTGAAATTCTACTGTAATTCCAGTTTGCCAGAGCATTAACTGAATGCCTTTCAGAGGTGGATTCAATACATATTTTTCATCCTGAATTAACCAGTTTATAAACTTTTGAATCTATTCTTTCCCTGTATTATGTAAGCATACTTGCATGTGAGTGTCTGTGTGTATTTAAACTAAAGATGTTTAGCCTAGTGAAGAAAACCTCTGGACACTGGGGAAATGGTACAACATCAACATCATAGTCAAGCATTTGAAAGGTTGGCATGTGAATGAAGCATTAGATATACTCTTCCTGGCCCAAAGGGAAGAACTAGAAGCAATGGATGGAAGTTTCAGACAGGCAAATTTCAGTGTAATGTTAAAAACAACAGAAATACAACTTCCTAACAGTTTAATCTCATCAGTTTAAGTAATGGGTTCTCCATCCGAAGAAGTCCTCAAATAGGTGTTGAATAAATGGAGTCTCTATGGGATTGCTGTATAAGGGAGACAAGATAATCCCCAGTGTCCCTTCTTGCTTTGTGACCCTGGTTCCCTGTGTATAGGTATGATGCATGTAATTTAATGAATCCTAAGAATGCCTATTATCATTTCCCTACTTCATTATATTAAAATCCTTTTAATGAAACCTACATAAAATGTTGTTAATTATCATTATGCTTTTATATTAACATAATTCTCTTTTGTTCCTCTTTTTTGTCTTTTTTGGAGAGGGGAGGTCAGGGCAATTGGGGTTAAGTGACTTGCCCAAAGTTACACGGCTAGTAAGTGTTAAGTGTCTAAGCCCGGATTTGAACTCAGGTGCTCTTGATTCCAGGGCCAGTGCTCTATTCACTGTGCCACCTAGCCACCCCCATAATTCTCTAGAGAAGTGATTTTTAACCTTTTTTTGTGTCATCATGGAAACATTTGGCAGTCTGGTGAAGTCTATGGACCCCATTTCAGAATAATATTTTTAAATGTATCAAAATGTAATTTTTAAATTTAATTATGGCTCCCAGTTTGAAAGCACACCAATCCAGAGGGCTCTATCATATGCAAAAATGAAATAAAGCAACTTCATTTTTGGAAAACTGAAAATGCAAAGGAATGCTCTGTTTTATTTCCAAGTCTACTCTCTCTTTTAATGAACACTTGTTCTGTGATCACCTTTGAAGTGATGTACCATTAGCTGGAGTTGTGGTCTGTGCTGGCCTTCGCTTGCTGGTAGTGACCAAGAACAGAACCCAAATCAATCTCTGTCAGGTTTGTAATTGAGCACTTCCCTAATTTATGAGACAGTTTTCCCATTAACAATGAAATCTAGAGAATTAAATAAAAGCAGACCTTCGCAAGTGCTGCTGCATAGGTGAATAAGCTATACACATTGATAAATGTACACCCCTTCTCCATTTCTGACTTTGAAAAATTCTGTGTCAGGGTTTCAGGTCACATTCTGACAACAATTAGGAACAGTGAAATAAATAGTTGGCAATCCTTCTCTGTTATGACATAGTATGTAAAGCCATTTTTGCCAAGAAAAAGTTTATGTTTTGAATACAGATTATATTATTGAATTGGACATCCAACTTTCTTGGGCAGAGTTTAAACTGGGATAGAGCCCTTTTGAATATTGGAAAAAAATTGGTTAAACTCTTTGCATCTCATTTGTAATGGCTTATTCCTTAGTACTTCCAAGCTTCAACTAAGAACTAAAATTATTATTTTTTTAAAAAAAGAAAAGTTAAGGTTTTGGGCTAAGTTTTATAACAATGCCTAGAGAGAACAAAACCAGAAATGTTCTTAAACTTTCTGAAACATTCTGCAAATATTTTGATGAGCCTTGGATTCTAGGTTCACATGTTTGACTTCTTCATGCCTTGACCCAATTGGATCTTAATTTAAAATATTAATTATACATCATTGATAGTTGCATTCTTTTGCCTTTCTTTCTGTCCCCAGAGGTTCATGCAGTGCCTGCCACAGAGTAGGTGTTGAATAAGATACTTGCTGACTGACAGACAGCATCAACAGAATTAATTTTTCATATCTATCTACACATATATACATATATGTACATTTGTACTAGTTAGGATGCAATTGCAAAGCAGACATTTTATTTCTTAGTGGATTTCTAGATGATGTAATCATTTCAAGTCAATTCAACGTCCAATCAATTTAATTTTAAAAGAATTCTGCTCACCCAGTAGTTTAACCTGATTGATCACTTCTCATTTTGATTTGAAATAGCCCATTTGGTAGCCCATATAAACAGTGTCTCAATTACATTCTAACTTCTAGGTTTTATAGAAGGGGCCTCTGAAAAATGTTAGTAATAATCCATATCTATGTGGAGCAAGAAGAAACTATTACAGTGTTGGAGATTTTAATGTGTCGTGATAATCTGTAGAAATTGACTCAGCATTCAGACTACTATTGGCTATTGTTACTGTTCTTTGTGCTCAGAGGACCAAAATGACATTATTATGTTGGGATCAAGGTATAGCGTGTCATACTTTGGCTAATCAGACCAGTATGGGTTTGGAAAGCTTTGCCATAGGTAAGGCACAAATAGCCTATATGAATATTTGGAGTGGAGACATCTTTAGATTTATGAATCTCACATTTCTGCTGTGCTACTTCAATTCTGCTTTGCTCGTAGAGCATGTTGCCTTCTTTGATGTGGGTGTACCATGTTTGGTGCTCCCATGCCAGTATCTCTCATATCTCACAATCAATTCCAAAGTTCTTTAGAGGAGATCTACTGCGTGTGTGTGTGTGTGTGTGTGTGTGTGTGTGTGTGTGTGATATAGAGACGCTGTGGCACAATGCTTAGAGAGCTGGGCTTGAAGTCACAAGTCCTGTTAACATCCCTGTCACTAGTTGTGTAACATTGTGCAAATCACTTCCACAACTTATCCACAACACTGCATAGATTTCATCTACTACATCTGTTGCAATTAACAAAAGTGTTTCTACTGAGATATTGCAGGTGCAATGTATGTGCATTTTCTGTATTCATATGGCATATATGTGTGTACATATAACTGAAAAGAGAACAATGCTTCAGGTTCAGAACCGAGTACTATAGCGACTGTATTTATCTAGAGTACAAGTGAAACTAAGAAAAGATGCATGAGAAAGGTTTCTGAGGAGTTAAGTGGACACCACAAAGCTGATCCCTAAAGCCCATGTACTTTACTAATAGAAAGGCCCGTAAGATCCCAAAGAGAGATATTTAGTCTTATTTTGCAGATAGTTCTACTAAACTAGATTATCTAGTTTCCAAATTCACAGTACAGTCAAAATAGCAAATTAGAGACGTAGAGAGACAAAGAGACAGAAAGACAAGAGAAAGAGAGGGGGGGAAGAAAGAGGGGGAGGGAGGGAGAAAGGGAAGGAAGGACGGAGGAGGGGGGACTGGCTACAGAAAGCCACACCAATAGAGGAAGAAAAAAAATCACAGCTTAAAACCTTACAGCAGGAGAGGAGGCAGAACTGCCATAAAAGCAACAACAATAACACAAACAAATTAAAAGAAATTTTAAAAGCAAAGCAACACGGGACCATATAGTATAGGATCCGTTTTATGAACTTTAAAAGGTCACTACTCAGGACAATACAATAATTAGTCTTCATAGAAATTACTTCAAGTCATCCCTGAGTAGTGGAAAGAGCGCTAGATTTGTAGGCAAAAGCACTAGGTTTAAATTCCAGCCTTGTTACTTGATAGGTATGGGACCTTAAACAAATCATTTAACCACATGGGCACTTAGTTTCCCTACCTGTGAGTTGAAAAGGTTGAGCAAGATAAGCTCCAAGATCCCTTCAAACTTTAACATTCTGAATGTTATTGGAATCTGGGAAGATAGCAGCTATCTGGAAAAGTCAATCTATGCTCAATTAACATCCTCTACTTAAGAAGGCAGTCTAGTACATTTTAGGAAGTTTTCTACCCAAAAAAGGTTAACTAAAATAATCTTGTTACTCAAAAACCTATATGCCCTCAATTATTATACAGGAAGTTAAATAGCTAGTTATCCACATCCAAAGCAACCCATTTCCTGAATGGATCAAATATTTATTGTTTGTGTGGTTCTGCATGGATATGTACAAATACATATGCATGTATAACAGAAGTGACATGCATTTATGTGTGGCTATAGAACAAACCCGACATTTTCACAAATTATTTTAAGACTATGCTACATTAATACAGAAATAATTCAATTCTCAGTTATTTCTAAGGCTATTTGGAAAAATGAGGAAGATGGAGGCATTGACATACAACATGTGGGGTTTGGGTCAGAGTTTAGAAAAAATAAAGAGAAATTATAGAATCTCATCTTCTGGACAAAAGGTAATGGGGATGGGGGGCAGGCAAGGGATAGATAACCTCTTCAAGTCACCTCCAGCTTCAATTCTGTGAATTAGCATATAAGTGAAATAGTCCATTCATCGATTGTTACTACTCAAAAACTCATTTTCATCTAACTACATTGAGTTGGAAATTTATATCCAGATCAGCTAACTCTCTATTGTTCATGTGATTTGGGTGTAAGGGTGAGATAGATAATTCAAATCATCAAATAATCTGAAATAATTTACTTAAGTCAATTCACCAAGCCTTTTCCCACCATTTTGCCAGAGCTGCTCAAATGAACAAACCTGTCTCACTCTTTCCTTACAGAAATTACTATTACAATTGGCAATTTTGTTGTCTGTCATGAAGTTTTTTGCAAAAAAAAAAAAGCCTAAGAGAGATTAGCATGGAAAATATGTAGTCTTAGAGGTGATGCCTCTTTATCAGGAACTAACACTCCCATCATGTCTATTTTTTTCTTTTTTACTAGCAAAATATACTGGACCTAATCTTTTGGGTCCAGTAATCTTGGCACCTCTCAGAGTTCTCTGAAGACATAATAATAAATTATGTATATAAAATGTTTGAGGGAATAGAAACTACCTCTATTGATGCCACAACTCAGCCACCTATCAACTAAGTTGGTATGTCAAAGGTACTAGAATAATGAAAACTGCTACCACTTGTTTTTTCCTAAATATTATATAATAAAGAAATATCATCTGTGTTGTCTTCTAGGGACAGAGAACATTTGGATCTGGGCCAATGCAACTCAAAGCTGTTTTTTTTCTTCCCTGATATAAATTAAAACAGCTAAGGTATAGACTCCTGAAAAATGGGGTTTTTAATGGAAATGGAAACTGACCCTTAACTGTAGCGGCACTACCGGATGCCGCTATAATAAGCTTCCCTAGATGCCATGGTGTAAATGTATTAGCTGTACTAAGAGACCCACTCCTGGTATAATTATGTTAGGAACCAATAAGACAGCTCAGAAATCAATATGCTAAGACAGATAGAGTAAAGGACCATGGCCAGCAAACTGGGAATATATTAGTCTGGCAGGTCCCTAGCTGAGCCACGAAGAAGGGGATATCTTTGCTGTTGTAAGGAAGCCATTAATTGTAAATTTTCCTGAACAAGGAACTTGAAGGCAGAGCTTAGGTTGTGTTGTTCATAGCACTCAGTGAAGACTGCAACTATTATTGATCAACAGTTAAGCTTTTTATTCTTATTTCAAAATCCAACTGTGTAAAAATCTAAATGTGCAGAGGGATTTTTTTTTCAGCATTTCCCACAGTGCAGCTGAAACTTTTCCTGAGCTTCTAATTTGGTTTAGTAATCCTGGAACTTGAAGACTGATAAAATCGTCCTTAGACGATGTTTCACCCATAAGGACAAGTTTATTTGAGTGACAGTAATTATCTAATCAATAAATATATACATGTGTGATATGATTGGGGGAGGACAAAGACTGGGAGGTGCTCCTTTTCACTGCATTTTGCTGAAATGGTCAGGCAATTTAACCCAGACTATTAAATATTATCAAATTTACTAGTCATTTAAATCCATGACAAGAGAAAAGGGTGCTACTACTGCTAATTTTCACTATTTCTGATAGAGTTTTTCTCCCAGACTTAACCTAAAAAAAATCATTTGCTTAATAAACAGAAACAGTGCAATTTCGTAGTGGTTCTAGTAAAAAAAAAAAGAAAAAAGAAAAGAAATGAGAAGAAACAAAGGCCAACCTTTTGTAGTTACAGCGTAGCACATCTGCTCATGTCCAATCAAGCTTTCAAAAACATAGTAGTAAACAAAAGCAGCCATCAAGCGAGGACAAAGTCAGAGACATAAGTGGTTTGAATGAGTGTGCAATTTCTGCCCATATGACCATCCTGACACAATTGCTCTAATTTTCCTTCCAGAAATGACTGATAAAAGATTTAGGTAATTGCTATGGAGACAGACTTCCTTCCATCACTGGGTATCTTGAATAATACAGCCTCAGGGTCATAAGATGGAGTGTCAGTTTCTGCAGAGTCCTAAATTAATACTTGTCCCTGCTTTAGCTATACTTCCTGTACATCTAATGAAGTGAATGTAATTTATTTTGACAATGTATTGAAAATCACTTGATCAAATGACTATTCTGTAATGAACACAAAATACTATCTAGCCTTGAAAACTATACCTCCACAATGACATAAATACACACCAATTTTTCAAAGCACATATTCTTTTTTTCCCCCAAAAGTATTGCATTTAGTCTGCATAAAGAGGAAATAAAATAGTTTCTAAAAGCACAATAATTCGTGTGCATTTAAAAATATAGCCTGCTCTGATGCCTCAGTTCGACCCGTGTCCATTCAGCTAGTGACCTTAGCCCCTGTAATCAAGCTTAATTTATCTAGGTGATCTCTGTATTTCCAAGTATTGAGTAGCACTCAGAAATAAATTCAGAGAGCCACCAACAAGCTAATGACTAGGAGGAAGTTCTAAAAGCACTACAGTTCAGCCTCAACAAAAAAGAAAGCTTAATACAATGAGCAGTCCATTTAGAGGGGAATCCTCAACACCTACACTAAAACTTCTTGCCATAAGACAGACTGGAGTTTGAATTGTCTCTAGAATGTTATGACATCCCCAATACTTAGCAAAATCAGCTCTGTGCAAATGATAACTGTATGCATCACTATTATAAATTGTTAAAATGCCTGAAGGATGATCAGAATTCCACAAATTGTTTGATTCTTGAATGACTGATTTTCCCCATTGAGGATGTGTGGAATGTTAGAATATATATATATATTTTCTCCTTATGGAAACATCACCCTTAGACTTCTGAACATTTTTCCAAAAATTCTGATGATAAATTAATTTCTAGGATACCATGTCTAATTATTTCATTTTCCTTCTTAAAATGGTACTGGGTTATCGATATGAAAAATGCCTGATGTTAGTAATACACACTAGGACTTCTAGACATTTTTGACAAATAAAAAAAATCTGGCATCAACTGGGCAAGATTGCCAGTGTTAGGCACACATCTGTATGTTGGCACTGTGAAATGCACGATGCGGTGTTTAAATACAGTCAGGCAGAAGCCAGTGGATAATGCTCAGTAATGGGTTAATCAATACTTATTATGGTTTTATTGGTTCACTAAAGAGAGAACAGAACCTAGTGAGCACAGAGTCGAGAAATCACTGCATCTGATCTAGATAACATCTACTCTCCCTAAGGGATTTCCCTATTCAAGAATCCAATTTACCATGCCTGATTGACAAGGATTGGATCCTAGGGAATCACATAACTCTTTTTAGGACCCAATAAAATCCTAATGGATTTGTCTGACTAGTCAGAAGACTTCAAGTTTTACTAATCTGAGGCGGTTTGTTGCAATTAGCCTTTATTCCACTTGCCATTGGGGGCGGGGGAGGAATAGGCAAGAAGGAATCCTTTCCTTCTATAAATGCTGGAGCCATGCTGGGATTCCATGGCTGGGTAGAGTTACTGTACAGGAAGAGATGGCCATGATAAGTTGTAAACCCTCGACAATTTATGGCGGAATGAGGTTGAAAGAGGATTCAAATGCAAAAGTTGGGCAGCTTTAGCTGAGTTTCACTTTTTCTTTCAAAATTTGGATTTCTTACCAGACAGGCTCTGTGACTGAGTCATTCCATTTTCACATTTCAGGAATTAATCTATCTACTTAAAAGTAAGAGGAAAGCAGCAAAACTGAACACTATCATTATAATAGCTAAGTCTGGGCCCTAAGAGAAAATAAAATGTACCTCTATGCCTTCTTTACAAAGATAGGAGCTATAGGCATAAGAAATTACATATACATTGTCAGGCTTAATTGATGTGTGATTAATTTTTACTGAATTGGTTCTCTTTACCTTTTTTATTGTTGTTACAAGGGATAGATCAGTGCAGAAGAAACAGGAGATGGATATATGAAAAAAGCAAATGTGGCATAGAAATAAAATGTATCAAAAATTTAAAGTATCTTAGAACTTTGTCTCTTTCTGAATGTACTTTCATATTTAATACATGTAATATGAAGAACAATCAACAAATGAACGTAAATCTAAATAATTTTCTCCTTATCTTTTAAAAAAAAGTACTACATATCAATCTTATCTTCTTGAGGAAACCTTTCCTGACCTCTCTTAATTCTAGTGTCTTCTCTCTCTTAATTTTGTTGTTCAATTGTTTTCAGCCATGTCCAGCTGTTTGTGAACCCATTTGGGGTTTTCTTGCCAAAGATCCTGGATTTGCGATTTCTTCTCCAGCTCATTTTATAGATGAGAAAACTGAGCCAAACAGTGTGAAATGACTTGCCCAGAGTCACACAGCTAGTAAATGTCTGAGGCTGGATTTGAACTTTTTAAAACCCCCTGTTTTTCCTAACTCCAGGCCTGGACCTCTATCTGCTACACCAGCTTAGATGACCCAATCTTTTCATTATTTCCTAGTTAATCTGTATATTGTTTATATGTACAAGGTTGTTTGCTTGTTGTCACACTCATTAGAATGTGAGCTATTTGAGGGTGGGAATTGTCCTTTTCCTCTTTTTTTATCCCTTTAACATAGTGTCTGACACAGCAGGTACTTGATAAATGTTTCTTGACTGGTGTCAAACTCAAATAAACAGGGACCACTAATCTATACCTAAGGATGCCTGTAGGCTTCATATTGACATAGGTTTAAAATGTAATATTATTGATGTTTTGTTGTATTTTTATTTAATTTGTTAAATATTCTCCAATTACATTTTAATCGGGTTTGACCTGCACTTGGGAGGATCATGGCCACATAAGACCCCATATTTGACATATAGGTAGATAATTTTGTGACTTCAATCATTTTTATGCTCATGACATTCCAGTTCGATAGCTCCTGTTAATTTTCTCACTGGTATAGTGGATAGAGTGCTGGGCCTAGAGTCATGAAAACCTAGGTTCAAATCTGCCCTCAGATACTCACTATCTAAGTGACCCTGGGCAAGTCAGTTAACTACTGTTCACCTCAGTTTCCTCAACTATAAAATGGCACTTACCTCCCAGGGCTATTGTGAGAATCAAATGGAATATTGGGAGCACTTAGCATTTAGCAAACAGGCACTGCCTAAATGTTCACTCCCTTACCTTTCTTCCTGTTTTTACAAAATTCTAGCACAAGCTGTCTACTTTAATGCTAACAATGACTATGAAGTCAGCAGAATTGGAATAATATTCTGCATTACACAGATGAGGACTGTGGCTCAGAGGCTGAAATGCCTTCACCAAAGTCACACAGCAACTGAGTCGTGGATCCAGGTTTCCTGGCTCCTCAGCTGGGGTTCCTTCCACTGCCCCATGCTCTTTCTCTTGAAAAGTTTTTTTTTAATCTTACTATTTTATAGAGTAAGACTGAATAGCAATGGAGGGCTAGATAATCCTCTGACCCCTAGACAGCAAGACTGCATATTTAGAACTGGAAGATACCTTAGAAGGCAGTTCATCCAAGTCCCTCAAAAAGGTGTATGATTTACACAATGTCTCAAAGATATTAAGTTGTGAAATCAGAATGATAATGATAACAGTGGCATTTATTTAGCACTTTAAGATGTGAAAAGAGATTTACAAATATTATCTCGTTTTATTCTCACAAGTAGCCATAGGGGATAGGTGCCATTATTATCCTCATTTTATTTATGGAGAAACTGAGGCCTAGACAAAGGTTAAGTGACTTGCCTAGGACCACATAGCTTGTAAGTGTCTGGAGCTGCTATTTGAATTCCTAGCTTTTCCTAGCTCTGGGCACAGTGTGCTAGCCAGTGAGCCACCTGGGATTTGACCCTGTATCTCCTAATT
>CM053594.1:220761540-220785712 GCA_028646575.1 Pseudocheirus occidentalis | reverse complement strand
CAATAGAAAGGGGCATGGAAGATCTTCTGATTTCATTAACATTACAGGTGGCTAGGTGGCACAGTGAGTAGAGCACCCAACCTGGAGTCAGGAGGACCTGAGTTCAAATCTGACCTCAGACACTTGACACACTTACTAGTCATGTGACTTTGGGCAAGGCACTTAGCCCCAATTACCCTCAAAAAAACAAAAAGAAAAAAAAGAACTGGCACACCTCCTTAATAGTGGTGGCAAAGGAAAGTCTTCTTCACTCCCCCAAAGACTGGAGAGAAAATTAAGCCCCTGTCAAAATCATCTATGAAAAAGATCTGATCTTCAAAGAAAGAACAAGAGTACTATGCATTTTGATTTGATAAAAGCAAACGAATAACATTTACCCCCACCCCACACCTCAACCTTGGGCACAGATGCCATTGTTTTTGTTTAACTGTTTAACAGCACATTTTTAATGACCAAACCCCCCTACTTTTAAAGTATCAAAAACTACAGTTTAACAACCAACAAGCCCATGCTGGCTATTGTGAGCTGGGAATCATGTGCAGTCATTTAATAGGAATGAGAGCTATGAGATTAATCCCTTTGTGCATCCTTGAATGCCTACTCACTTCCTGCTTGATTACTTTTGTTATTACCTTATTGAATAATAAAAATATTGGTAATTTGAAAATTAATTTCTTGTTAGATACGAACTAGTAACTGACTAAATGTAAACATTTCTTTTCTAGTCATTAAAAATTGAGTTTAACTGTGTTCTATTTAAACAACTAACAGTACCATAATCTCTGAGCCTGCCAATCCAAACGTAGAATTTCTCTTTAAAAATTTAACATAGATGTTCCAAAAGGAATTTACATATTCTTTTTTGTGAACCTTGGAAACATGTACCACTGTGTTTTCACTGGGTTTGTTCAATTCAAAAGCATATTCTATTAATATATAGCTTACATTAATATGCATAATTATACTAGGTAGGACATGATTTCAGTTTATTAAGTTGTGACCTTCCCATGGCCTCATTTCTAATCATCCATCTTATTTCTTCTAAATCCTCAGCTTGCAGATTTCTAATATATATCATTGATATAATTATATATACAGGTTTGGTGACAGTTTTAAACTACTACATAGAATTGTACCTTTAAATTTATCAAATTGTTATCATGCCTGTAGACTATTTAAAAGATTTTTGTATACTCTTTTAAAAAATGTGAGAATATGTCATAACTTTAGCTCAGGTTATCAATAGCTATTTAGTCAGTAAGTCAAAAAATTCAGTGGTCTAATTTAAAAACCTCTGAAATCGTATATTATTCAAGAAAACACATCACTGAAAATAAGCTTGAAAAGACAAGGCTGTTTCTGAGCTTTCATTGCAAACCTCAGTACTCCATTTGTTTATGGAATTAGAGCTATGCATTAGCAAGACCAATGCCTCTCTGAGTGTGGACAGGCACATCTTGGGGGCATGACTGCCAGTATTTCAATGAGACTTTGTTACACTGAATGAATCACGTCTAATGAGCACACCCCTCTAGTGTCCCATTCAATCAAAAGAGGATTATTTTTAGAGGAAATAAATTGCCTTTACTAAAGTGGACTGATTGTTGAAATCGCTGATACACTGGACAATTTAAGTGGGGCTCGTTTGTGCAGTAGGAAATAGCCTGGAATCTACCCAATCTCAAACCCTGCTTCCTCTCCAGCCTCTTACCACTGCACGATCTACATGGCAAACTGCCATGTGATCTGTGAAACGTTTGACTGGAGCTGCTTTTGCAGGTGGTGGAAGGAAAGCTTCTTTCAAATTAATTCTTTGGGCTGTTCCGAACCCAGACCTCAGCCCCACCTTTAGATGTCCTCTGTTGCTCCCGGGCACTGGCAGCCCTGTTTGAGTCTGGACTGAATTGTCAGCCTCTCCCAGTGGTGTAGTGTGTTTTTTTTTCCTCTCTCTCTTTCTCAATCTCTTCCTTTTTTCCTTTCAAAGCCCCATTGTTGCCTAAGCTCAGCAACAGGCAGGGACTGAGGACTGCTTTGAAAGCAAACTGGATTCCACTTTGCCATGGGCCAGAGCAGTAAGAAGCAAAACGTACCTCACATCTGTTTAAATCACAATGGACAGAGTCAAGTTTTAAACAAATGAGCGGCATGTTTTCCTCTAACTCTTATTGCTCTGACTGTGCAGTGGGCCTGAACCATTTTCAAAGACTTTTCACTCCCTACATGGAACTGAGAGGTTTTGCCAATGGTTCTTTGAAGAGCACAGACACTGCTGGTGGGACAGGTAGGTATTTTGGGACCAGCTCCAAAATTGATAGGGAATAGCAGAGGGAAAATTCTGGCTGCAGCAGCTCAAGAAATTAATTTAAAAGAGACTTTCCTCTATTCCCAGCCATAGATCTCCCCTATTCCAGCAGCACAGTTTGGAACTTGTCACAGATATGATTTCTAACTCAAATAACAGTAAGGAGGAAATTTTCATACTTGCTTTTTTTGGGCCTAAATCTATACTGTGGACATTTTAACAACTTCCATTTGATATACCTCTCAAAAAATTTTTTTATTAACTATGGCAATAAAGCCTTTTAATTCATACTCCTCTGATTTCTAAAATTTGTGATCATTTCTAGGGGACTGAAGAAAATTTTACTTTTATGCCATCCATGAAACAAAAGGTTTGCGAAACAAAGCCATGGGGTAAACTGGATGGATAGGGCATTTATGCCTACAGGAGGAGAAAGAGAAGTTCCTGTTTAAAAGTAGTTTGTTTTCAAGCATTTTAGAGACTTTCTTTTGCCTTCACAATGCCTGATATATTTTAGACTCTCAATAAATATTTTTTGAATGAATGAATGAGTGAATGAATGAATGAATGAATGAATACAATGAGGTTTCATCTAATACAAAGGTCAATGAGACTCTTTTCCAGATATGCTCATTATATAGCTCTCTAATCCTTCTTATTAGCAGTATCGAAAGTTACAGGAATTGGAGTTTTAAGGAAACTTAAAGAATACAACATCCTCAAATTTAGCTGTTGTTGTTTTTACAAATGAGGAAACCTGGACCTAGAGGAGTTAAGTGACCTATGTCCCTACAGGTAATTAAGGATCAGATCTAAGATTGAAACTTATTAAGTCTTCTTTTTCTAAATTCTAGGCTCTTCTTATCATATTAAAAGTTTAGTTCAAGTTAATATGTATACTTATATACCATGCCACATATAATAATTTCTGCTTAAATATGCTATAATTTGGACTTTTTACTATTTCAAGCGGACCTTCCTCCAGTGCTCTGATTTTCTGATATTTAACTGAAATTCCATCTCTGCTCCATCTGGGAGAACAGATTGCTCAGTGGATAGAGCATGGGGCTTGGAATCAGGAAGACTCATCTTCATGAGTTCAAATCTAACCTCAGATACTAACTAGCTATGTGACCCTGAGCAAGTCACTTAATTGTGATTGCCTCAGTTTACTCATCTGTAAAATGAGCTGGACAAGGAAATGACAAACCAGTGCCTTTGCCAAGAAAATCCCAAATAGGGTCACAAAGAGTGGGATATGACTGAAGTAAATGAATAACAACGACCATCTCTACCCAAACCTGAGGCACTTTTCTGGAGGAATATTAACTATATGCGAGACATGATTCCTGATTGGCTGAGAGAACCCTGACACTATATGCTAGTGTGAACAGAGAAGGGATTTGTGCTCATTTCTGGCAGACTGGAGAACATACAAAGCATACAAAGAGGCAAAAGATAGTTCCTGTTCTCAAATAGCTTACAATCTAATGGGGGAGAGAAAAAGCAAACACATATATGCAAACGAGCTATATACAGGATAAAAAGGATATAATTATGAGAGAGAAGGTGTGAGGTTTTAAAGGGGATAGGAAAGTCTGCTTGTAGAAGACAACATTTTAGTTGGAACTTAAAAGGAGCCAAGGAAACCAGTAGATAGAAATGAGCATACCAGGCAAGGGGGATAGCTAGAAACAATGAAGACAGGATACAGGACAATAGCAGCTAGATGGTCCTTCCCCCTTGGGGTGTATTTGGCACAAACATCAACTAGTCTGCTAGATGTGATGTATTAGTGTGAGCATTTACACCTAGTCTGGAGTAAGGGAAATAATGGGGAAAAATGTTAAGAATACAGATTAAAGGGAGGTGGAGTCAAGATAGTGGAGTAAGGCAGGAACTCCCCAGAACGCCTACAAATTCTCCTCCAAACAACATTAAAAAATGCCTCACAATGAGCTCTAGAGCTGCAGACCCAACAAAATGACCTGGTGAAAAAATTTTCCAGCTCCAAACAACTTAGAAGATGAACAGGAAATGTCTGTTTCAAAGGGGTGAGAGTGGGGTATAGACCAGAGTAGCTAGTACCTGGGCAAGCCAAAAGGAGCCACAAAGCCCCTTCAGATAGGCACTGCGTCCTGCACAAGCCAAAAGAGTCTAGATAGCAATATTACAAAGATATTGAGGAAAATTGCCTTGAAATGCTAAGAAGAAGAGGGTAAAATAAAAATCAGAAAAAAATTCACCACCTGAAAGAGATCCCAGCATGAAAACTAATAAGAAAATCATAGCCAATGGGGGTGACTAGGTGGCACAGTGAGTAGAGCACCGACCCTAGAGTCAGAAGGACCTGAGTTTGAATCTTGCCTCAGACACTTAACACTTACTAGCCATGTGATCTTGGACAAGTCACTTAATCTGAATTAACCTGTCTTTCCCCTCCAAAAAACAAAACAAAACAAGAACAGAAAAGAAAAAAGAAAGAAAAGAAAAAGAAAATTATAGTCAACTTGTGAAATTCCCAAGTTAAGGAGAAAAACATAACAATTAACAAGAAGAAAATAATTTAAATACTGAGGAGAGCTACAATCAGCATAACACAAGATCTGCATTAAAAGACCTAAAGTTTGGAACATTATATTTCAAGGAACAAAGCAGTTGGGTTTGCATACCCAGCAAAATTGAGTATAATACTGAAAGCAAAAAATAAATAAATAAAAAGACATTTAATGAATTAATGAATTGAAAGATTTTTAGGTATTTGTGACAAAAAGACCAAAACTCAATGGAAAATTTGCATATGATCTAGAAGAAATATAAAGTAAGCATTCAAGACCAATTACAAGGGACTCAATAAAATCAAATTGCTTACCTGGGAAAATGTTATCTGTACTATTGAATGTCATCATTACTTTGATAGTTTGAAGGAGCATATATAAGTTGAAGGCATTGGGTCAAGTTTGGTATGATGGGGTGATTCTAAAAAATAAAACTGTGTAGGGACATGTAAAATGGAACAATTGTCTCATACAGAAAAGGTGCGAATGGAAGAACTGCTACAGTGGAAGCAGAGATTAGTGGAGGGTTGGTTGTTCTAGAATTTTATTCACATTGGAACTGGGTTAAAGAAGGAATAGCATATACATCAAGAAGGGCTTATAAGTCTTCTAAATTTATAAAGAAATAGGAAGGAGAAGGGACAAGGTCAGGAAAATGAAGGAATCTTTAGAAGGCTATGTAGATCAAGAAGTAGGATAAGGGAGGTAAGGATAAGGGAGAAATTCTTAGAAGGTTGAGTAGATTAAGGAAACTAAGGGTAAGGAGAGAAGATAAAGGAAGGATTCTTTAAAAGGGTATGGATTAAGGAGGTAGGGTTTAGCAGTGAATCAGATGTTTGAAGAGGGACAGGATAAAAAGAGAGGGGGAGAAGGATAACAGAGCCGAAAAATAGATTGTAGGGAAATACACAACTGCTAATCATAGCTTTGAATGTGAATGGGATGAACTCATCCATAAAATGTAAATGGATAGCAGAATGGACAATAAGTTGTTTACAAAAAACACATTTCAAAAATGAGAGATATTACACAGAGTTAAAATAAAGGACTGGAGTAGAATTTATTATGCTTCAGCTGAGGTTAAAAAAAGCACTGGTAGTGGGCATGATCTTAAGAGAAAGTTAAAGCTAAAATAGATTTAATTAAGAGAGATAAACAGGGAAACTACACTATCATAAAAGGTACCATAGAAAATGAAGTAATAATGATAGTAAACCTATATGCACTAAATGCTATATCATCTCATTTTTGAAAGGCAAAGTTAAATAAATTACAGGTGGAAATAGTAATACTACAAGACTGGGGGACTTTGACCTTTCCCTTTCAGAATTAGCTAAATCTGACCAAAATAAATAAGAAAGAAATTTAAAAAAATGAATAAAATCTTAGTTAAGATGAGAGAGAGAGAGAGATATGATTGAACAGGAAGATAAATGAATAACTCTTTTTCTCAATTTGACCTTTACCTAAATTGACCATATATTAGGGTATAAAAACTTTGAAATTTGGAGGAAAATTTTTATGCATAGTTTCTCGGATGAAGATCTCATATTTTAAAACATCAAGAATTTTGTCAAATTTATAAGACTGTGCGTCATTTCATAATAGATACATTGTCTAAGGATATGAACAGTATTTTTATAAAAAATCAAAGTTATGTACAGTCACATATAATGTTGTGAATCACTATTGATTAAAAATGCAAATTAATATAAATTTGAGATATCAAAGTGGGGAAAGGATAAACAAGTTGCAGTATATAATAATGATGGAAAACTATCTTGTTATAAGAAATAGTTAACTGGATGATTTTAGAAAAAGATGTAAGGAATTGCATGAAATAATGAAGAGTAAAATGACTACAACCAAGAAAATGTTGTACATAGTAACTGTAATATTGCTCTAACAATTTTGAATGACTAAATCATTTTGAGTACTACAAATACTCAAATCAACTACAAATGACCTATAGCTATACAGATAGAGAGATAGATATAGAGATAAAGAGAGAGAGAGATGCATGCATGTATGTATATATGCATATAGATATATATCTATATATATGCACACATTTTCGTGTCTAATGGTAGCTTTCTCTAGGACAGAAGTGGGGGGAGAAAAAAAAGCACACAGCAGAGAATAAAAGAAAACTTAGAAAGAAGCACTAAAAGAATAGGGTAACTTTGAAAATTACGTGTAGTATTATTAGAATTTTAAAAAAACTAAAGTATGAAATGGAAATTTTTAAAAATGGTTTCGTATTGTATCTTCTTTGTATGTTATTTTATGTACATGGAAATTTGTTTTCATTGTCCTTTTTGTATTTAAGTTCAAAATGAATAAAAAAATTCCCAAATGTGCTGTATGGTTGTTTTTTTTGGGGGGGGGGTTGGAGGAGGGCCAAAAGGGTAAACTAAGATCAAAGAAGCCCTAGGTTACAAGAAACAATGTAAAGGAGGAAAAAAAGAACTGAAGACCAACTTTATATGAAATATCATCACAAATATTGCTACAGCCTAAATATTGGTATAAGGAGCTAAGAAATCATTTTTGAAGTTTTGGAGACATTAACAAAAAACTAAAAGTCTCCTTAAAACAGCATATAACTTTGGATCATGAACATACTCACATACACATTTGTAATTTATTTGAACAAAAATTTTATAAGATGAGTGTGAATATTATTCCTATTTTATAGAACAAGGTAAGTGACTTGTCTTGATATCTAGAAAATGGTAGAGGAATTTGAATCCAGTTCCCTACTGACTCCGAGTCCAAATTTTGCTAAAGCATGTGGTAAGAAATTATTTCAACAATCACCACTGAGGCATCTATTCAAAAAAGATCAAATATTCAAAATAATTGAGAAGTATTTATTGAAGTGATTCCAATTGTTTTAGCTGGTATCCTGTTTTAGGCTCAATCCTATGGAATGTCTTCACTTTCACCCAAGTGAGATCAGACAGGGCTTAGGATGCAAGGTCTTTCCCTTTGCAAGGTCAGAATCTCAATTTTATTAGTTCACCTAGGAGTAAACAGGCTCTGGGAAATTGATTCCCACTAACCAGACTCACGAGAGACTGATTTATGAGCAGAATATTCATTTATCAATTTATACTGAGCTATACCTAGTCTTTGAACTGTATTACTCATTTGCATAAGACACTTCTTCCTGATAAGAAGGTCCACTCAGATCAAATTGTAAAGGAGAAGCTTCATCAGTGAACACAGAATTAGAACAAAGGGATGTTTTTCAGGCTATTTTTTTAATCTTGTGGGACTCTTTTGATGTATTGCCCTTATATTTCTGTCTAAAATTGGTAATATTCTTCCACTGGTTCCACTGGGTATTGCTGGAGACACAGTGACACAGTCCTTAATATCCAACCCTCCTATTTCAACCCCCTTATCAGTTGGCAAAACTTTCTGCCATTCCCACATCACTTCATTTTATAATGCCCAATATTACAACTGATCTTACATTACTTTTTAGATTGGTATCTTCATGATGAAATGGTTCTATTTTGTAGGTGACATGTTTACAAATCATTTCTTGACATGAGTTACTTCAGGGAAGACTAATCTTATTCATTTATATGAATTATTATTATTCATACTAATCAAACTTATAAGAGATCGACTGAATGTGAGGAAAAAGAAATATGATCTTGACTCACACTCCCCTCTAATGCGTTCTACTCTCCCATTAGGTATATCATAAGAAGCAAAATGATAAAACTTTTAATTGAGTTTCTAGTGTAACGAGGGACTGGCTAATAAGACCAGACCTTTTGAGTCTAGGCAGAATGCATCATTGTCCTCAGCTGATTTAATTTCCCACAAGGAAGAGGCTAGGTAGCTTGCTTTGGGGAGGATTAGATGGTGCATAATGGAAGTACCGTAGAGAGATTTGGGAGTAGGCTTTGCCATTCTATACCTAGCTCCAATCAGCTAAACTCATGGTGAATAAGAGATTCTTTGTTGCAGAATCATTTGAAAGAACTAAAATACACCCAGATTTACAATCTGGCCATAAATAAGGCTAGAACACATAAAGAAGGTACATGTAAATGGAAGAATTATGGATTCTGCTCAGATACGTGAATAGAAGAGTTGTCAAGTCTGGGGCCCAAAGGCAAGAAGAAACATCATCAACTTGGTTATTCTAACATTCAGCGTTTACACTGAATGCATGCAAGCAGACCACCTTCAAGTCAGTTGCAGTTTATAAACCAACATCAATTTTGGAAGCAAAGAAGAAAAATTCTATGAAAAATACTGATTCTCCAAACCAGATTAATAAATACCCTGATACTTATGAAAGTGAGCACAACTGCACTGAAAAAATATGATTTGGGATCAAGAAATGAAATGGGTCCCAAATTTATCAACTATTTAGATGCTTTGAACCTCCAAATCATTATTACTTTCCTCAAGAAGAGGGTTCAACTTCAAATTTTCATTTTGTATGAAGCCAACAAAAACAAAACAAAACAAAAATGTCAGAGAAATTAAATTGAAAAGATTTGTTCAGTCTTTCTTTGTTCAATTGTTTCTTCCTCTGAAACAACTCTTGTATTCCTCATGACATGGCTCCAACTGCCTTTCACACACTTTTTGGTTCACTCAAACTGACCTCCTTAGTATTTCTCATACACCTCCAACCTCCAGGTCTTCACACTACCATGTGCTCTGAATATACTTCATGTTTTGCATAGACTTTCTACTTATTTCCAGCACAGAGAATTCCTAGTCTTTTTTAGCATTCAGCTTGAGCCACCTTTTGTATGAAGAATTTTCCTGATACCTCCCAGTGGCTAATCCCTTCCCCCTCCCGAACCTTGTATTTGTTTTGTAGATACTGTGGACATTAAGGGAAATATGGAGGAGGAAGAGCTGGCCTGTGGAAGTAGGAAGAGCAAGGTTGAAGCCCTTCTGCCACATTTGGGCTATGTGACTTTGGGTCACTTTACAATTTGAATTGTATATATTATATATAAAAACTCTGTCTGTCTGTCTATCTATCTATCTATCTATCTATCTATCTATCTATCTGTCTATCTACCTATCTACCTATCTATCTGTGTGTGTGTAAATATGTATGTATATATGTATATGTATATGTATATGTGTGTATATTATATATATGTATAATATACAGCATATATGTGTGTATGTGTGTATACAGTCATTTAACTTCTCAGTTTCCCTAGGAAAGGGCAGCTAAGTGACACAGTGAATAGAGCATTAGGCCTGGAGAAATGAAGACTCATCTTCCTGAGTTCAAACGAGCCCTTGGACACGTATTAGCTGTGTGACCCTGGACAAGTCACTTAACCCAGTTTCTTCATGTGTAAAATAAGCTGGAGAAGCAAATGGCAAATCACTCCATCCCAAAGGGGGTCACAAAGAGTTGGACGGAATTGAAAATGACTGAACAACAAAGCCCCCTGGAAGTTACCCAAGACTTCTAAGTTACAGAGAAGTTGTTGATTTACATTTGTAGAGACAATATCCTTGTTCCAGATTTCCCTGTACAATGAAATCACATCCCACTATTTTGTATAAATTTATGCACCTCTTTTTTTCCCCAATAGAATGTAAATTCCTTGAGGACAGGTATTTTTGGACTTTATTTTTCTCTCTCCAATGAATAGAGCAGTGTCTGGTACAAAACAGGGGCTTGATAAATGCTTGTTGATTGAAGAAAGGCGAACAGGCAGGAAGGAAAAGTAAAGAGGATAAAGGGAAAAAACGCACACACACATATACATGCATACACACGCACACACACATATAATGAAAATGTGCACATTATGTGTAAGTTATATTATTAAACAGTTGTTTCATTGATGTATGGAAATATTTGGCATGGTAAAACTCACTGGGCAAGGCAGTTTATGTATGCATCCAAAAATAGTTTAGTTTAAATATCATCAGAATTTTTGGGGAAAAAAATCCCAACAAACTTTTAACCTTTTTTTCATTATCACATGCTCTGCACCTGTGTGCAACTAATATACAAATGACTAAAAAAGCATTTGGAAAGGTTGGTCTGGAAGAATTTATGGTCCAAATATAAGTAGGATACATATCACAGCCTTGGCCTGACAAATAATTCATAGATGTTCTCTAATTACTTTGTGCTTTGCTTGAAGGGAACTATCCAAATTTTATATAGAAAGCTTGTGCATTTGCTTTTTCTTAATCGACTTATTTGGTTTACTTAGTCCTAGTAAACTTAAGGAAGTCAACAGAAATACAACAGAAACTCATAAAATATTTTTTAAAAGTAAAACATTAGCCCAATATGGAGATTTTCATTGTTGTTCATTGAAGAACCATATGGAAAAATGCAGTATAGCATTTGGCAGCTGCCACATCCAAATAATGTTCATAATGCATCCAAACACCTTGATTTATTGCCAAATACTGTATAACCATAATATTGGCAGTTATTTCACTATGTCTGCAAAATATAATTTGCTGATAGGATATCCAAAAGTAAAAATGTGTAACTGAAGTCTAATTACAAGGAGGAGGAAGAGAAGAGCACTTAACTGCAAGTTAGGGTTCTGACATTCACCTTCTCAGTTACCTTGGTATACTTAACCTTGGTTCTGACATTCACCTTCTCAGTTACCTTGGTAATACTTAACTGGACCTGATTTTTCTCACCTGCCAAATGAAAGGTTTGAATTAAATCCATTCTGAGCTTCCTTCCAGATGTAAGACACCAGGATACTTTGACCTCCATTAGCTATTCCACTCTTTGATTTTTGTTGGAATTCTTAGAATTTGAGGAATACTTACATGGCTGGTTAGTTAGACTTTGAGATTAGGTAAGACACTTCCCCTCCATGTTTATAGTTATATTTCCTTCCAGAAATAAATTTTACAGATTCATTAAAGTTCAGAATTTTTTTCCCCCAGATGGTCAGATTCCACAACAAATGTGGCTTCTTAATAACTCCCAGAAATAGGCTGTTTTAGTAAGTGGAGACTTCCAAATCTATAGTCATTCATTTTATTTTAGTGGTGAAGTACCAATAAATACTTTTAAATTCTTCTTTATATCAAGGATTTTCTGAAGCTTCAAAGGGAAGTAGAAAAGGAAAGGAGGGCAAGATAAAAAGAAGATAAAAGAAGCTAGTGGGGACTTTTCCTCTTTGTTTTTTTCTCTAAATGTTTTTCTCCCTATCTCCATTATCTTACTACTTCACTCAGTCCTTTAAATGTGGCCAAAATAATCTTCTTAAGGCATAGAATTAATTATGCTACTTCCTTGCTCGAAAAACATTTTAGTGCTCTGGATTCCTCCTTGGGAAAAATAAAAATTCTTTACTATAGAATGTAAAGCCTTCAGTACTTCATTTCATTCTCCCTTTCCAGCCTTATTTCACACTACTCTCCTTTTTCGCACTCTGATTCCCATGAGGTCTGGATTGCTAGCTATTTCCCAAACTTGACTTTTTCCTGCCTCTGCATTTACTAAGGATGTGTCCCATACAGTACACTCATCTCTCTGCCTTTCAGAATCTTTATTTTCTTGTAAATATTATCTCACATTCTGCATCTTCTATAGAACTAGACAGATTTGCTAATTGCTTAGTTGAAAATATTTTTTCTTCTTCCATTTCCCCAGGTCTTTTCACTATCTGGACATCTCTTCAATCATCTTTCCCTCCTTCATATCCTCCATCATTACTCACTGTCTCACATTATCTTTACCTGTGGGTATCCTGTATTACCCAAGTAAAATGTAAACTCTTTGAGGTGAGAATAGTTGGCTTTTATCATTTTATCCCTTACATTTCACAATGCTTTGCACATAGGAGGCATTCAGCAAATGTTGCCTGAATTCTATTTAGGTTCATAGCTCTAGGCCCAATCTTTTACTTCACGGAAAAATATACTAAAGATCATGAAAATTAAATGACTTGCACAAGGTACCACAACTAATTAGCATTAGAAATGGGATTTCAAACAAGGTCTGATTCTAACATATTTTCTTGAATTAAATTGAAAGCAGAAAATAAAGTGATATCTTTTTACACACTAAACTGAATGCACAGTGTAAGTTTAGACTGTTGCCTGATAACATACCTGTTTTTGAGAACACAGTCACAATCATGTATATTTTTTCTTCAGTTTATCACAAATGAGCTAAAATTCACCATCTCTCAATTCTGTGACTTTGCATTGCTCCCCCATTTCTGGAATTTGCTTTCTTCTCATTTCTACCTTTTAGAATCCCCAGTTTCCTTTAAACTAACAAGCCTCTACTGATCCTCCAGTCACCTGCTAGTTGCTTCCCTTCCCAAATCTTTTTTATTGATACGGAATATTGATATTTTGTATGTACATATTTTCTCCCCTGATAGAATGTAAGCTCAAAGGCATGATGATTATACTTTTATCTTTGTTTCCCCATACCAAGTATAGTACGTCACACTTTACAAATTCTTGTTGATTTACTGACATCAACAGAGATAGCTGACCACTTCCACAACTCAGTAAACTAGTTGGAATAATTATTGCCAAAAAAACCAGCTCATTACCTGGTGGCAGAATTGTCCTAGTATTGAGAATCTTTGGCCCTAGCTAGGGTGGTCTTCAGACTAGATTCCATCCCTGCATGGGATTTTAGAATCTTTCTAGCTTGGTAGTAGTAGACAAAACTCATGGTTTCCTTTCACAGTCTTTTAAAACTGTTGATGACTCCTACTCTTTAATGACGGCTGGTAAAAATAGACAGGATTTTCGTTCTAAGATCTCACACATCTCATACATAAACCCTAATTGTAATTTAGACTTTCTTCAATTCGTTGTTTTCAATTTTGCATATGGGATATTTGAAAAAATATTTTTCTGTGTTAAGCTTACCATTTTCCTAAACACACATGCATGCTATGGTTTCAATGACCAACCCCCCCCCCCCAAACAAACAAACAAAAAAAACCAAAAACAAACAAAAAAACCCCATGATTATCTCTTGATCTGTAGGACCCCCACCCACTCCCCACCAAAAGGTTCACTATCCTGGTTTGCAGAACCCAAATAACCCTCGAAAAAATGGGCCACCAAATCCAAATCATCTGCCTTAGATAAGATTTTTTTTCCTGATGAATTTCTTATTTGTAGTTTAGGTTTTTTTCTTTAAAAAATAACTGAATTATAATATTGAAAATTTTATTAGTCTGTGCTTATATGCAACTATTTCATGTCATCAATTTGGTATATTTTTTCATCTTATCTAAATAGATTCATACATGCATAATAAGAAAACAATTTGGTGGGCTAGTGTCTGAAAAGCAGAACTTCACCTATATTTGAGAAGTAATCAAGTATGAATGTCTCAGCTAATGACATTTTATATGTTTCCTGTTGCATATAAATAGAAAAGGTCATTGTCTAAAGCTTCTTAGTGGAATGAATGCTCCTTGAGTTGTCAAATAAAAGAATGCACTTTCTTCAAATTCATATTTACATAAGTATGTGTACTGAATTAAATAAATATTCATTAAGTACCAACTATTTGCCAGGGACTAGGTACTAAGTACTAGGGTTACCATAACAAGCAAAAGGCAATCCTCCCTCTCAAGGATATTGCCATCTGGTCAGGGGGATAATATGGAAACAAATGTATACAAAGCATATTACACATAAGATAAATATGAAAAAACTGAGGGAAAGGACTGGAATTTAGGGGGTTTGGAGAAAGCTTTCTGTAGGAGGTAGGATGTTAGTTGAGACTAAAAAAAAGCCAAGGAGGTTAGTGGTGAGAGTGGAAGAGGGAGGTCATTCCAGGCATAGGGGAAAACCAGAGAGAATGTTGATAGTTGAGAAGTGGAACAACCAGGAGACCAGCATCACTGATTGAAGGGGACATATTGGAGAACAAAGTGTAAAATGAATGGAAATGTAGGAGGGGGCAAGGTCATGAAGGGCTTTCTATGTCAAACAGTGCATGCTCCTGGAGGCAAAAGAAATCACCGGAATTTATTGAGTAAGGGTTGTGACATCATCAGACTTTCATTACAGGAAAATCAGTTGAGTTGCTGAACGGAAAATGGAATGGAGTGGGGAAAGATTTGAGGCAGATAAAGGCACTAAAAGGCTACTGAAATAATTGAGATATGCCATGAGAAGGGCATGCACTAGAGTGGGAACAGTTTCAGAGGAAAGATGGGGGCATATTCAGGAGATGTTTGAAAGATGAAATCACCAGGCCTTGGCAACAGCTTAGATATGGGGTGGGGGCAGAGGAGAATGAGAAAGAGTGAGGATTCCAGGGTTACTCCTAGGCTGTAGGCCTGAAGGACTGAGAAAATAGTGTTGCCCTCCATATTAACAGGAAATTTAGGAGGGTGTAGGGTAGGGAGAAAGGTGAGTTCTATATTGGACATGATGAGTTTAAGATGTCTACTGGGCATCCAGTCGAAGAAGTCCAAAAGGCAACTGGAAATATGAGATTTGGAGTCAGCAGAGAGACTTGAGCAAGAAAGGTAGACTTGAGATTCATCAGCTTAAACATAGTAATTAAATCCTCAGAGCAAATGAGATCACCTAGTGAAATAGTATAGAGGGAGAAAGAAATGTAGGACAGAACCCTAAGGGACACAGCTGGTTACACAACATGATATGGAGGAGTAACCAGAAAAGGAAATAGAGAAATAATGGTCAGATGGGAAGGAGGAAAACCAGAAGAGAGTGGTTAACTTAAAACCTACAGAAAAGATTACCAAAGAGAGAGTGATCAGCAGTATCAAAGGCTACAGGGAGGTCAAGGAGAATGAGAATTGAAAAAAGGTAATTGAATTTGGCAACTAAGGCATAATTAGAAACTTTGGAGAAAGCAATTTTCAGAGAATGATGAAGTTGGAAGCCAGATTTTAAGAGTTTAAGTGAAAAGAGAAAAAGTGGAAGCACCTATTGTAGACAGCCTTTTCTAGGAGTTTAGCTACAAAGGCAGAAGAGAAATAGAACAGTTGTTAAGTAAAGATGCATGGGATCCAGTGAGGGCTTTTTTAGGATAGAGGAGACATGAGCATTAAGAAGCAGTAGGCAGTGAGAAATGAGCCAGTGGAAAGGTAGAAACTGAATATAGTGAGAGAATGACAGAGGCAGAAATCTGTTGGATGGAATAAGATCACTTGAACAGGTAGGGAGATTAGCCTTGGTAAGAATTAAAACCATTTCATCATGTGAGACAGGGGTGAGGGAGGGAAGAGTAGCAGAATGCTCCTGAGGGATAAGAGATGATGTAGACAGGAGAGGAGGGAGCTTACAGTAAATTAGCTTAATTTTTATTGTAAAACACAAGACAATGTTCTCATCTTGGTGTGGAGAGTAGAGGAGGAAACCAAGGGAAATTTAAAAAGAGATGAAAAGTTTGGGGAGAGGTGTCATGGGGAATGTGATAGGGACTTGATAAGGGAGGTATAGTAGGATTATATATGAGCAGGGAGGGCTCAGTTGAGGTTGTATAACATAGGGAATTCAGTCAGAAAAGTTGTGAAGTTTTCTCCATCTTCACTCAACAACAAATGTGAAGGTGCGAAGGTGAAAAATGATGGGAATGATCCAAGACTGAGGCTTGACTGGGCATAACCAACAAACAATAACAGTTCTAGAGATTCTAGAGAAGAGGACAGTGTAGAGCTGAATTGTTTAGCAAAGAATCAAGACTAGTAGAAAAGGAGAGAGTGGTACAGGAGAGATGGTTTGTAAGCTAACTGAGGTGAGGGGTCAAGGTGAAGATGAAGTGTAGGGTTATGTAAGAGAAGGCAGGGGGAGAGGTGAAAGAGCAGTAGATTATGGTTGGATTAGAGGATCTCAGAATTCTTGAATATGAAATATAGTATATTTGTGGGTGATGGCAAGATTGAGGGTATGGCCATCTTTGTATGTAGCTGAGATGGTGTGGAGTAACTCATGAGAGGAGAGTAAGTTGAGGAACTGAATGGTTAGGGTATTTGAGGGAAAATCAATACATATGTTAGTCTCCCAATATGAAGGCAGGACTCATTGAGGAAGGTAGGGGGATGGTCTGGGAGTTTGTAGACAACAACTATCAGGATTCTGACTGGGTGATAGACAGACTGTGTGCTAGAATAGCATGAACTCCAAAAGAAAAGAATTTATTACGTTAAGGTGGAAGGGAGTAAAATCTGGAAGTAGCAATAGAGAGCAAAGGGTATTCCCACTCCCCTGCCTTGACTAGTGAGCAGAGGAGATGAAACCAGTTCTGAAAAGGGTGTTCATGGAGGCTTGTGTCAGCAGGGAGAAACCAGGTTTCAGTAAGGGCTATTAATTAGAAAGAGTGGGAAAAATACATTTCAGATAAAGGGAAGATTGTTGTCTATGGAACAGACATTCCAAAGGGCACAGTGAGAGGGGTGGACAGAATTAGGATATAACTTTTGGATAGAAAGATTGAAAAGAATGGGAATGAGGAGTCATATGGTAGGGGGTATTAAGTAGGGTTTGGATGAGGATCTACAGATGGTCAGTCACCAGGATATGAGACGTTTGACAAGGTATAAGAATGTTCATCGCTGAGAGTAGAGCATCACTACTCAGTCCTCAAAGGACAGGCACAGCAGGAGATGGGAGACCTAAAGTTGAAGGGAGGCTTCATCTTTTCACTGGAGGTTCTCCATATACCATTTGGGAGATTGTGCTATGTGTAAGTGTTAGAGAGATTAGTTCCTCCTTAGGATAAATATGTAAAATTGGGAAATTCATCTTCCTGAATTCAAATCTGGCCTCCAACACTAACTAGTTGTGTGATCCTGGGCAAGTAAGTCACGTAATTTGGTTTACTTCAGTTTTCTCACCTGTGAAATGAGTTGAGGAAGGAAATGGCAAATCACTCCAGTATCTGCCAAGAAAACCTTAAATGGTACCACAGAATCAGACACAACTGAAAATGACTAAACAACAATAGCAAAATCCATCAACCAATCAACCACTATTTATGAATCACGTACTATATGCAGTGGAAAAAAACCGTTGAAACATGTCCTGACCTGAAGGAGTTTCCAATCTAGTCAGGAAAGACAAGTATACCTTAAAATAATTGAAAGATTTTATTAACTGATAATTCTCTGGATTGTGGCTATGTCTAGCCATAAACTCTTGATGACAAATATTTTAAAAAGCATCTAAAAACCAATAATTTTCAGAATCACAAGATTTGGGAGTAGAAATTAATTTCAGTGTTTTTCAACAGCATTATCAACACAGTACAGCACTATCAACAATTATCATCTAGCTGGATGGAGAGGCTCCTCCTTAAAGACCTCCTTATTTAGTAATAAAGAAATTCATCTTCTCTCTCCTCTAGTTCAGAGGCATTTCATTTGACTTCGGGGTGATCCTGATGGTTAGAAGTTTTGGGTTTTTTTTCTTATACCAGGTCTAAGATCCATAGACTCTAAATTCACTCTTCTGGGGCCAAGTAGCATAAATTTAATTCTTCCTCTACATGAGCATCCTTTAAAAACCTTAAGAAACTCTACTTGCATTCCACTCTGTTCTCTCCCACCCTTCAGCTTATCTCTACTCCAGGGTAAATATCTCTTGTTTCTTTTGTTGAATCTCATATGGCATGGTCTCTTGTCCTGTCCCCACCCTGTTTTTCCTTTTTTGGGATTACAATTTGTTAATGTGGTGACTACAAAATGACACCTGGAATTAAATTTCAAAATGTGACCAGGACAAGGGATGATATAATTATTATCTCCCCACTTCTGGATACTATTCATCTCTTAATGTAGCATAGGAAGATGTTAGCTTTTGTGGCAGCAACCCCACACTCTGCTGGTGAAATTGAACTTTCATTTTATTGACATAATACCTTTTAAAAATTTAATATGTAATTTTCACCCATTACACATAAAATGATTTTAACATTCTTTTTCTTTCAAATTTCAAGAACCAAATTCTCTTCCTTCCTCCTTGCCTCCCTTACCCATTGAGAAGGCAAACAATTTGACATGCATTTTACCTGTGTAGTCATGCAAAATGCATTTTCACAATTCAACTCTTTTTAACATAAAACATTTTTAAGTAATGGTTACCCCATCATCTCTTTCCGAAATTGATATTTTGAACCCAAGTATTGAACTTTATACTTATTTTTATTTATTTTCATCTTTCTAGGTTTGACATATATTTCATTCTAAGCAGCACAGATCATTTTAGATATGGTAAGTATGGTAGCTACTATCCTTTTCAACTTTTGGACATTTTCAAATTTCACAAACATTTCTGTCATGCATTATACAAATCATTGGCAAAAATTCTGAACAAAAATATTTAATCCCTTACTAAAGTAGAAATATTATGAGTAGACACAAATTCTCATGGGTACAATGTTGGCAGTGCCTTTACCTTCCACTTAATACTTTCTCTAGGCCTTTGGACTTTATTACATACTTCATTCCTGGACTACTTAAATAGTCATTTAAGTGATCAGGTATCTCCCCTGTCAATACATCCTCCACATAGCAGTCAAAGTGATAGTCTTAAAGCACAGATCTGACTGTATCACTTCCTTGCTCAGTGAACTCTAGTGGCTCCCTATTACCTTTAGGACAAAATACAAATTCCTTTATTTGGCATTTAAAGCTCTTTACTACTTGCTTCCAACCTACCTTTACAATTTTTTTTACACTTTCCTCTCCTTCATATCCTAAAGTTCAAAATAAACCAGCCTACTTACCCATAACATTCTCTCTCTGTCTCTGTCTCTTGTCTCTGTCTCTGTCTCTCTGTTTCTCTGTAAAACAGTTGGGGGCCCAGGGTTACACTGCTAGTAAGTGTCAAGTACCTGAGGTAGGATTTGAATTCAGGTCCTCCTGACTCCAGGGAAGGTGCTCTTTCCATTGTAACACCTAGCTACCCTTCTATTTACTTCTTTTTAATCCTTTATTCTCTCAGTCTTCCCTCCTCATTCCTAACTTCTTTTGTTATATCTAGTTTCCTTTAGGCCATAGAAGTTCAATTTCTTCATCCTATGTAAGGCCTTCCCTCATCCCGGGTCTTTCCCTCTCAAATTACCAAGAATAAAGAAAAAAAAGAATGATAAGCATTTAATAACACCTACTGTATAGTAAGTACTGTGTTTAGTGGTAGACATACAAAAACAAAAGCAAAGACAGTCCTAGCCCTAAAGGACTCTAATGAGAGAGATATTGCAAGGAATGAGGTCTGCTGGAATGAACTTGATACAACTTGTAGAAATCCAATTATTATAATTTCAGTGTGAACATTTAAATAGATAAACACTTTAAATTAGGACTGGATTTATTGTTCTGTTTATTATCAAGACTTAAGAAAGTGATGGAGAAAACGTCAATAATGCAAATTAAACTCAAAACTGTGTGACGATTCTTTTAGGGGGTGGTGGTGGTGAGACAGTTGTTAAATATTTACCTCCACACCTCTGGAGACAACAGAGTTGTGGACAAGGAGAGAAATTTTAATATGGAAAGCTACAGAGATGTTGAAAGCAGTCATAGGGAGGTAGGATGATATATCTCATTCAGGAATAATTCAGGAAAGTTCAGTGGATTTGATCATAATTCAGTGATCAAAAACTGAAAGGAAAAAGTTTTGGTGAGTTGGTTGGTGAGTCTGTGAAAGAGATGGCTAGACACTGAGATTGAATTTGTATATTTAATCAGGTTTTTACCCAACCCTGGCATGTTTTGCACACTCCTCTGTTTGTAGAGGTAAACATGATTCCTAATGCTATTCTTAATTGGTGGAGAGAATGCTGATACAATAGTACATACCAATCTAAAAGATAGAGCTGGAAGGAGCTTTTTTTTGAGAGAGCTTTGTGAAAGAGAGATATGTGTGATTTGAAACAGATTCCACAGTAGATATGTAGAGGAAACCAGTTCCTCAATATGTCCTCAATATGCAGTTTGTCTCCTAAGAAATTTTAGAGACTTTGTTTAGGGTACAATTGGATGAGGTCTTCTAGTTGAGCTAAATTTCATCTTGCTTCTATCTCTGTCCCTCCTTTTACTTCTGTTTAATGTGTTATCTTTCCCTATTAGATTGTGAGCCCTTTGAGGGCAGGGACTGTCTTTTGCCCTTCTTCTTATCCTTAGCACTTAGCACAGTGCCTGGTACATTGCAGGTGCTTAATATTTATTGACCAACTGAATCATAAACCTCTTATTAGAACTATTTGAAAGAGACAGATAATCTTTCACAGAGACAGGAGTAGGCAGGAGCAAGCATACACACATATGCATAATATGTCTATGTATACATGTATGTATAAAAGTACACAAGCTCATCTACATGCATGTACATGCAAATGAGTATAAGTATATATTGTGTGACTCATGAGACACAGTTAATCAACTCATGAGCCTATTACCAGCACTATTTGAAGAGGAGATAAATGTAATTCTAATCTATCTTTCTCAGAGATAAGAGGGGGCAGGAGCAAGAATCCCCAGACACATATGTGTATATCACTCAGCTAAGTACATATACATGGTATCAGACTTTAAGTCTTAATTTTTTTCAAATTTTAAACATTTTAATTTATTTAACAATCTTTCTTTTTAAATTTTGAGTTCCAAATTTTTTCCCTTAAACCCCCTCCCACACCCATTGTGAAGGCAAGCAATATGACATCAATTTTACATGTGAAATCATCAAAAATATATGTTTATATTAGCCACATTTTTAAAAGCAAAAAAAATAAAATGAGAAAATTATTTCAGTTTGCACTCAGAGTCAGTTTTGTCTCTGGAGATGGATAACGTTTTTTCATCATGAGTTTTGGAATTTTCTTGGATTATTGTATTTATTAGTTGTATTTATCAGTTGTATTTATCACTTGTCTTTCACATCCCTGTTGCTACTGTGCACAGTGGTCTCACTTTACTTTGTATCAATTCATATATTTCTTGCCATTTTTAATGAAGTCACCCACTTATCATTTCTTATAGCACAATAGTACTCCATCTTAATTGTATGCCATAACTTGTTCAGTTATTCCCTATTGATGAATATCCCTTCAATTTCCAATTCTTTGCCATCACAAAAACAGCCTGCTATAAATATTTTTGCATAAATGCATTCTTTTCCTTTTGGAAAAATCTTTTTGAGGTATAGACATGGTAGTGGTATTGCTGTGTTAAAAGGTATGCACAGTTTTATAGCTCTTGGAGGATAGTTCCAGAATGTTCTCTTTCAGGAGGTGATTGGTAAATTCTTTCAATTTCTATTTTATCCTCTGGATCTAAGACATAGGAGCAGTTTTCTTTGATAATTTCTTGAAATATGATATCTAGACTCTTTCTTTGACTTTAGCTTTCAGCTAGTCCAATAATTCATAAACTATTTCTCCTAGATTTATTTTTCAGGTCAGTTGCTTTTCCAATAAGATATTTCACAATTTCATCTATATTTTTGTTTCCCATTGTTTTTCCATGTAGTAATGTAAATATTTCAACTTCAGTAAGTTCCTTATGATTTTTTTTCTTGTCTACATTTTCATGCTTCTCTTGCTTCTTTTATTTGAAAGTCAAATTTTCTGTAAAGCTCTGGTTTTTTTCATCAACAATGCTTTAAAATGCTGTATTTCATTGAATGACCATATTTTCCCCTGAAACATTATACTCGGTTTTGGTGGGTTTTAGTCCTAGCTCCTTTGACCTCTGAAATATAATATACCAAGCCCTTTGATCCCTTAATGTAGAAGCTGATAGGTCTTGTGTTATCCTGATTGTGTTTCCACAGTATTTAAATTGTTTCTTCCTCACTGCTTGCAGTATTTTCTCTTTGACCTGGGAACTCTGGAATTTTGTTAAAACATTCCTAGGAGTTTTCTTTTTGGGGGATCTTTTTCAAGAGCCAATTGGTGAATTCTTTCAATTTCTACTTTTCCCCCTGTTTCTAGAATATCAGTGCAATTTTGCTTGATAATTTCCTGAAAGATAGTGTCTAGGCTCTTTTTAGATCATGGCTTTCAAGTAGTCCAATAATTCTAAAATTATTTCTCCTGGGGGGCAGAGCCAAGATGGCAGTGTAGAAGCAGCAAATTTTCGCAGCTCCCACACAGCCACCCTAAATACCCATAAAATAGGACTCTAAACAAATCTTAGGGCTTCCAAACTCACAAAAATAAGAAAACATATCTCTCGCTGAAGGTAGTTCAGCAGGAGGGGCTCATCACAGCAGGCTGGGAGCCAAGGCCAGCCCAGACCAAAACGTAAAACCATGGCCAGGCCCCAGGGCAGTCAGGAGGAGCACTGCTGCAGCTTGAGTCTACCAGAGAGCAGATCTGCAGCACCTTGAGCAATCTCCACATTTATCAAGCCAAGAAAAATCAGGCTTAGAGAAAGGTCAGTGGAATTCAAGCTTTCGAGCTAAATTTGGGGAAGGAAAAGCAGTCCGGCCAAACTGCTCCCAGGGCAAGGAAGCAGTGGGAAGCGGCAGGATCTGCTGCAACAAGCAACTGCCTCCACTGGGCTGCTTCAGAGCTCCTGGCCTGCCAGTTGCAGGGGGGCCAAGATGCTTGATCAGGGCCATGGGCTCTGGCGTTGAGCAACCTGGATCTAGAACGTGGTCTTCAGTGGCGATCCTAGGGGTGCATTTTCAGCAAGCCAAAGCTGGTGGGGTCTTGGGCACCCTCCTAATAGCTCCAGCAGCTAGGAAAACCCCAGCAATTTGGGACAGAGCTTTCCCCCCTAGAAGCAGAGTTCCATAAAGCTAAAAAAATCAAGCAATTAATTGACTGGCCAACATGAGGAAAAGGAAGCAAAATAAGAACAGCAATAAAACTCTAGAATACTTTTGGGGGGAAAAAGTATCAATGCATGCAATGGGAGGAAGACAACCCAGTCAGAATTTCCACACCAAATGCTTCCAAGAAATATGAAGATTGCCTAGTAGCTATAGATCAACTGAAAAATGACTTTGAAAAACAAATAAGAGAAGTGGAGGAAGAATTGGGAAGAGAAATGAGAATGATGCAAGAAAATCATGAAAAGAGAGTCAACAACCTAACTGAAGAAAACAATATTTAAAAAATAAATTAACTCAAACGGCAAAAGAGGCCCAGAAAGCCAATGAGGAGAAGAATGTCCTAAAAAGTTGAATTTGCCAGATAGAAAAATAATGTCAAAAGCATTCAGAAGAGAATACTTCCTTCAGAATTAGAGTGGACCAAGTGGAAGCTAATGACTTTATGAGAAACCAAGATACTATTAAACAGTTACAAACAAATGAAAAAATAGAAAGCAATGTGAAATATCTCCTTGAAAAAGCCACT
>CM053594.1:220727674-220754903 GCA_028646575.1 Pseudocheirus occidentalis | reverse complement strand
CCTTCTGGTTTTGGGACTCAGTGTTATGGTTTCTGAATAAAGAGCTTGGTGCTGCCTTCCATGTGGAGAGTTTGCTACATTTTGTGATCCAAAACTACACCAACATATTCATAACCATCATGGGTGTTGTGAATATCTCATTATTGATACAACTTGTGAGCCAGTGTGGCTTCAGAAAGGACCAAGGAATGGGTAGTATTGTGTTTATTGCTTGACAACTTCAGGAGAAATGCTAAGAGCAGAACAGAGGTCTGTAGACAATGTCAGTCAGTCATAAGGACTTGTGGAAAATTATGGCAAAATTTCACTGCCTGGAGAAGTTCATCAATATTGCACATGATTTTTATGATGGCATGCCTGCAATATGCTCTTGCACCTTCCCAGTCACCAGTGAAGAAAAGCAGAGTTCTGGGTTTGCTTCCATGCTTTTTGGAATGATGTTTATAGCAATGTTGTTAGACACCTTCAACAAGGATGAAAACAGCATCAAAATCAGCTACCACGCCGATGGTAAATTATGTACCTTGAAAAGGCTACAAGTCAAGACTATAGTGGAGAGAGAGTTGATACATGCTTTTTTTTTCTTCCACAGATGATTATGCACTCAATACAACCTTTGAGGTTGAGATGCCACAAAGTATAGATTAATTTTTACTGCTTGTGCTAATTCTGGCTTAACAATTAACACACCAAGGATAACATAGGTTTTCTATCAGCCAGCACTACACCATCCATAAATGGAACCATCAGTTACAGCAAATGGAGAACATTTGAATGCTATGGATAAGTTTACTTGCCATAGAAAGGCATATAGTTTTTGGGGATGTATACATCGATGATGAGGTTGACACATGCATTGCCAGAACTAGATCAATGCTTGGTGACTCTGAAAGGAAGTGTGGGATAAAGGGGCATTAGAACTGCCTACAAAACTGAAGGTCCACAGAGCTGTTGTGTTGACCTCATTGTTACTTGCCTCTGAAACATAAACAGCCTACAGTGCCATGCCGGAAAACTGAACCACTTTCATTTGAATTATCTTAAGAAGAATCTGAAGATCACTTCCCAACATGAAGTACCAGACACTGAAGCCTTTTCTCAAGCTAAACTGCCAAGCATTCAAACTTTACTGAAGAAAGTACAACTCCAATGGGCTGGCCATGTTGCTCAAATGCCAAAGTATATATCACTAAAAAATTATTTTACCGAGCACTCACACAAGCAAGCACTAACACAGAGGTTAGAAGAAGCAAAACAAAGACACTCTCAGAGTCTCTGAAGAACTCAGGAATTGATTGTGAGACAAGGGAGACACTGGCAGAGGACTGCTTAGCATGATGTGTCAACATCAAAGAAAATGCTGTATTCTCTGAGCAAAGCACAATTGAAGTAGCAAAAAAAATTTGCAAATGAGATGTACAAATTTAGAGATATTTCCACTCCAAATTTTTTGTAAACACTACTTGTGCCTACCCTGTGGTAGAGCTTTCTCAGCTCATACTGATCTGATCAGCCACAGTTGGACACACTATACTTTGACCCCAATGTAGTAATATCATTTTGGTCCTCTTTGGGAACAAAGGAAAACAATTTATGGCCAAGTTCTTTTGTATTGTTTGTTCACTTTCCAGCCTATTTCTTGACTTTGAACTCCATGTTCAAGTTGGGCTCTGCTCCCTTTGGAGTAGAGAAACACTTTCTCAAACTTCAGGCTTTATTATGCTGATATTTTCAGAACTAGTTCTTGGGGTCTGCAAGTTTTTGGTGCTTCCAAGGTGGTGTGATACAGAGAGAGCTATCATCACTGCTCTCTTGGTCTGTGCTGTGGTCTTTAGCCAGATAGGGTCTCTGCTCGCCTCTAGTCTCAAGCACTAGTTCTTCTCTCTACCTTGGAGCTATGACCAGAAGTATGACCACAGAGTTGCCAATCAGCACTAACTACACCCAGTGTCAGGAAAAGTTATTCTGTAATCTCATTCTGACCAGTTATCTGACCCCTCCCTCTCTCAGGGCTTAGTGGTCTGGAAGCTGTTACCCTACTTCTCTCCTTGTTGCAAATGCCTCCAAGGCCCACTGCTTCTGTTGCCGCTCTAAGCTGGTTCTCACTCAGGTGTCACAGAGTTCTCCTGCCGACCTAGGTTGTCTTAGGCTAAAGAAATGGCTCACTCTGACCTGTTATTGGCTTTGCCTCTTCAAAATTTGATTTGAACCAATATTTTAAAGTTATTTGCAGAAGAAAGTTGGGAGAGTTCAGTTGGGTTGCTCCTTGTCCTTTGTCATATTGGTTCTGCCCCTCACTCCTTATTCTTAATGGATTGGATCAAATGATTTTATGCTTAATTCCCTATATCAAATGGTTCCCACTACCTTTTTAGGGAAAAATTAGAGGGACTTTCCTCTCTTGCATTATCTACCTATATATCTTCTAAGGAAATCATGGCCATTTAAAAAAAAAGTTCATTTATTTATCTGTATACAGAGTGTTTCCCCCATTGAAATATAATTTCTCTGAGGACATTTTCATTTTTGTCTTTGTATATCTAAAATAATGTTCAGTACATAGCAGGCACTTAATAAATGCTTGTTGGATTGAATTAAATTGAGACATTTCAATCTTCATGGAATGAGAGAAGGCCTTCAACATACTGCATCAAAACTATTAGGAAAATTGCAAGAGCATCAAAATTCATACAAAGACCAAAATACTAATGGGAAATTCTATGACTCCATTATGTTAGGAGTTCCAAAGTAAAAATGAACACTATATCCCAGTTGACCCAGCACAGTATCTCTTTCACCACTGTTACTGCTCTCCTCATCATATACATACAGAATACTTTTCCCAAGTACATAAAAGAAGAGTAATATAAAAGAAATGAAATCGAAAATACAACAATCTATGTTTGCTTGTATCCTATATATTATCACTGGTTTTTGCAAGAAATACTTTCTGTAGAGAATTTTGAGCCACTGGTTATCAGTTTATATTCTTAGTTAGTATGGACATATGCCAAAGGTAAATGCTGCTTAATTACGGAATGTGTTTATTCTTTACTGTTGAGTTTGTTTCACCAAGCATATTTTGTAAGCAGAGGAAAGCATATCCCCTAATTTGCATTTGCAACCAGCAATTAGTTCACTCACCCCTTTCCTCTTGTTTTTCTTCTTTAAGAAAATGTTTTAAAACAAGGAAACTTTCACCAATGAACATAGAGCTAATTTATGCCTACTGTAAAGGTAGGAAGAGTGTTTTGAACTTAACAACAAATTCATTAATTTAAAATGTAACTTTTACTCAAAGAGTGCTGTAACTTAAGAATAAGAAAAATGGAAAAAAAGTTTAGGAGGATGTCTTCTGGAATTTCTGGAATTGAACTTAACTTGAAAATTGGTAGATTCCATTGTATTTGAGCTACAAGTATCCTTTGCGGGGAAAGATGCAGACCACCTTATACCACCTTTTGGAACTGTATATAAAATTAAACCAGAAAATATTAGACTAATAAGGATGCAAATATACTTATCTGAATTTTTCAAATGAAAATATTATTGCATGCAAAAACGTACCTATGAATTCTTGAAAGAAAATTTAACTTAGTCTTTAAAGTTATCTTTTTTGTTTTTTTGACTAAGCTACAACCCAAACTAGAATGAGCAGGAAAATAAGTGATAAGCAAAATTTTAAATAACCCAAATTATTTGCCAAACATCACAATCTGGGTCAGATGAATTAGAACCTTTGGGAAAGTACAAGACAATAGTAATGTTTGTTTTATTTTTGTATATTCATGGGGAAATAATTATATTCATACTTGTCAAATGAATCAATATGACAAAATGAAAGTCATTCTGAATCCCCTCATCACTTTTATTTATTCCATAAACCATTTTTGTTTAATCCATTGCTAGTCTATGTGACTTATTTGTAACATAGTCATATGAAATAGGACTTCAGCCAGCATGGAAAGTGATTTTTTTTAAGGCTGGGTGTTACTTGATAAAATATTAAAAGTCAATTCAAAATAACACTGTGGCCAGAAGAATGAGACAGTTTTTTACTGAAGCCCACTAGAATGCTCTTAGCACAGTTCTCATAGCCTAAAGCATAGTTAAAAGTAATTGCCCATTCACAAATCATCTTACATCAGTACTAACTTCCATTGGGATATATACTTAATATCTTTGTACTTGCATTTTCTGTTCTCCTTGTGATTGGCTGAAGTAGAATTAAATGACTAAAATAGGTTGGAAAAATATGTATTACACCTCCTTATGCTTAAGGACTTAAAAGAACAAGGAGATAACTACAACAACCACAACCACAACCACAAAGGATCTCTTTCTATTTTGGTTAGTGTGTCAAATGTTCCCACAAGCATAAGAAAGTCATCTTCATTAACACATTAATTCATTGTGATAGAAACAATGATGCAAAGTACTCATTTTATGGAATATTTAAAATTGTGAATTTAACTCATAAATTCAGTCATACTGGCTACATTTAGACCGTACTTTTTCTTAGGTTTACCAAGCAGATGAAATCAACCTTTCTCCTTAAAACAGCAGAACTATTTGCTTTTTCTTCCAAAACACTTGATACCATCTCTTCTGCATCTCCCCCTTCATTCCATCATCTGATGCAGTTGCCTCATTGGTAGCATATATGGTTTGCGCTCTCTGATGATATTCTATCTTTAAATGTCTTCATTTGGGTACTTAGGTTATGTGGTTAATTTCACTAGAAATTGTCTTAGTTATCAATACATCTCAAAGTTGTGTATTAAGGTAGTTGACACCACCTGTTTTCACTTATTTTGTACTCCTGTGCCCAACTCCCTTCGCAGTTAGTCATAATTCTATCAACTCTATTCAGGTCTCTGTGGCTGAGCTGCCTGGATAGTCAAGGCACACAGCAGTGCTTGGAGAAAAGTAAAGCAAGACTTCTTTGAGTTTTTTAGCAGAAAAAAATGTATTTTAAACATAGTTTTAGACAAAGCAGACAGTTTCATAATGCCTTATGGGACGGGGGAATATTCCATTTCCTGCCTCATATAATCATGAGATCATAGAGTTAAAGTGGGAGGGGCCTCGTATGTCATCTGATTCAAGCTCCTCATTTTATACATGAGGAAACTGAGATCCAGACAGTTTAAGCAAAATGCCAAGGTCACATAGGTAGTAAGAGATGTTACTAGACTTCTGTATTTAGAACCCAGGTCTTCTGACCTCAAATATATAAATATGTGTGTGTGTGTGTGTGTGTGTGTGTGTACACATATATATGTACATATACATATATATATATATATATATATATATTCATGACCTGACTCTAATTTATTTTTATAATCAAATTTTACCAGCATTTCTTTTTGTGAAATGACTCTAGTGTACGTGATAGAAGATTCCAAGGGGATGAGGCAATAGTGCTTTAAATGATCTTTATAATCTAACTCTTCAGTGAATCCCTAATATGAAGGTAGTTGCCTACTCCAATTGTTTTGGTTTTAATGTATCTGTACATTCTCAATATGTATAAGTCTTGTCCATATCCTCTCATAAATCTTCCACAAAAGTCTATCCATTATTCTAGAGGTTTTAATCAAATGTCTTTATTTCTTTATGCATATTTGCTCATTGAGAAGATATGTTACACAGAGTAAAAAAGAATTAAGTCAATGTTTAAAAACTATTTAAGAATGTTATGATACTTTACAAACCCTTTCTCCTTTTTTGCTTTTTACATTTCTCTATATGTCAATGCTTAGCATGGAGTTTAACAAATGCTTGTTGGCAGACTGGTTGAAAGCCAATTTGCCACTGTCTAGGCACAATGTGGGATTTTAATTGCCTTTACTAGCATAATAATAGCTCATGTTTCCAGATTATTTCATAGCTAAACAGCACTTTAACATGAATCATCTTACTTGATCCTCCTAGCACTCCTTTGAAGTGTTCAGGAAGTATTATTCATACTTTATAGAGGAGAGGGTCAAGATTTGGAAAGGTTAGGTGAGTTGGCTGGGGCAGTAAACTTTTGAGTATTAGAACCAGGATTCAAGTTCAAGTCTTCTGACTTACAGGATCATGGGATTTAGAGTTTTAAGGAATTTGAGATTTCATTTACTCCAAACCTTCATTTCATAGTTGAGGGAACCTGAAGATTATAGAGACAATGGGATGTGCTTAAGGTTAAGTCCAAGACTCTATAACCATCACACCATGGTACATGAACATAAGTTCACTGGAAAAGAGGTTCTAAAAATCTCTTCTAGCTGGGGTCACTGACCTTATAAAACTTGGTGGGATACATTACAAATTGAAGTTCTTGATTCTTAACCTATTGGAAGAAATTAGAATAAGATAACACCAAGGCAAAGATTCTTAGAGCCTCAAATATCAATAATGTAAACTAAAATTTAGTTTATGTTCAGTCATTTAGTACTCATTAGACAAGTACTGGAGATGGACCATGAAATGGATCCATAATGGAATAAGAAAGATGCAACAAATGGTTTTCATTTTGGAAATCACATAGTAATTTTAAGGATTCAAAATTATTCTATACTACAAAAACCTATCTTCTGAAAACTGGTTCATTCTTCCACTGAAGTTATATAACTATTCTGCAAATTATGGTAGATGATAGCTTCAGAAAAATTAAACTTGCAAGTGATTCAAAGCATAATAGAAAAATACATTGTGGCTCTATCTAGACTGTAACTTGGAATTAATTTAGATTTGGAGTAGTATAAGTTATATTATTCAGAAAATAAGATGAACTGGCCATATAGCAAAAGTGAGACATAAGAAATGGACAGTCCATCGGTTATACTTACACCCATGGAATGTTAGTAACAATTGAGAAGGGGCATCAATACATTGGGTTCATTATTTTTAAAAATTTAATTAATATTTTTCAATTGACTAATTTTTTTTCTCCCTGAAACATCATCTCTTTTTCCTTAGAAAAAAAAGAAGACAAAAAATCCTTGTGACAATTATATATAGGCAAGGAAGACAAATCCCTATGTCTAAAAATAGATCTGTATACTTTGTAGATTGAGTCCATTTCTTTTCTGTCAGGAAGTGGGTATTGTGGTTCATCATTGGTCTTCTGGAATCATGGTTGGCCACTGAAGATTGGTCAGAGTTCTTAAGAATTTTTAATTTGTCTTTGTTGTGTATCTATAAATCATGATTCTGGTTCATTCAATTTTCCCAGGTTTCTTTGAAACCATTTCTTATAGAAGAATAATAGTATACCATTATTTTGAACATAATCTGATCATAAATTGATCATTTCTCATTCTTGGCTACTAAGAAAAGAAGTATTATAAATATTTTTGTACATATGGACACTTTTCCATTTTATTTGTCTCTAGAAATATAGTCCTCAAAGAGATATGAATAGCTTATTAACTTTTGGGGCACAGTTTCAAATTGGTTTCCAGAGTGGATATATCAATTCTTAATTCCAACAGAAGTCATTAATGTGCCTGTTTTCACACAGCCCCTCATATATGGGTTGATTCTTTTTGAAAGTGGAGGTGTGAACAAGAATTTCAGAAGTTAAGATTATATGAATGGGGGCAGCTAGGTGGTGCAGTGAATAGAGCACTGACCATGGAGTCAGGAGGACATGAGTTCAAATCTGGCCTCAGACACTTGACACAAAAACTAGCCGTGTGACTTTGGGCAAGTCACTTAACCCCAATTGCCCTCCAAAAAGCAGAAAAAAAGATGATATGAATGAGTTGTGGTCTTTACTATTGGAGGGAAAATGTATGATTTTCTGATCACAGTTATATTGAAATACTGAAGATATGTCATTTTTCTGGTGAGAGGCTGCTGATTTGGACATGTTTCAATATTAAGGGGATTACTTTGAGTTATCTGGAATAGTGGAAAGAATGTTTATATTGGGAAGCAACAGGTCTGGGTTCTAGTCTTATATTTGCTTCTGACTCACTTTATAGGCTTCCTTTATCCATAATATGAGATGACTACTATGTCCATTTTTAGATTTAGCATCCTGTGAGCAAACAAAAATAAGATAACAATGATCTTAGAAAAACATACATGAAATAATGAAGAGCAAAATGAGCAGAACCAAGAAAATGTATACAGTAACAGCAATACTGTTTTAAGAACAACTTTGAGTGAATAGGTCATTTTGACTAATATAAATACTGAAATTAACTACAAAAGACATATGAATGAGCCCATTATATGCATCCAGAGAAACAACTGATAACTAGAAGTATGTGCAGAATGATTTTACACATATGTGTTACACACATGCATATGTATATTTGTGTCTAATGGCAACCATCTTAGGGTAGGTTATGGAGGGAAGAAAAAAGTGGGGAAAAAGAAATTTATATAACTTAATTATATATTTAAAAATATATAAAAATGTACATAATATATTTGCAGCTTAATGTGCAATTATTTTTAAATTATACTATATTATGGAAATCCTTTTTTTCTTCCATAAATGAAAAATAAAATAAGTTTTAAAATGATACAGAATACATGATTGGATTTATAAGAGACTATTTTCTTAGACAGTTGTATGATTTTAGCATTTTGAGTAGGAATCTCTCATTAAGTCTGTAGATAGATAGCACAAATTTCCATAATGCCAGCATTGTTGGCTATGGGTAAAATGTAATTATGACTATTCCTTTACTATTAGCTAATTCAGGACATGCCTTCAAGAATGAATTTATGATTACTATATCAATTGTGTGGTTCTTCTCACTTCACTCTGCATCAGTATATACTTATCTTTGTAGATATCACTGAAATCATCATTTTATCAGTTCTTATAGAATAATAGTTTTCTATTGCATAAAGTACTTACTAATTGAAAAATAAAAATTTAAACTCCATTCTTTCTGGTCTGTAACTGGGAGTATTTGATGCAGTGGAAAATAGAATATTTGGCTGGCTGCACCCCACTGAAAATACAAATAATGCAGACAATTTTATTGGAGTGAAAAAGAGAAAGACGTTTAATTAGGAGCAGAAAGCACATGGACTAATGTAGAAATTTCTAGCCCCTTATAAAGATGCAAATTCATCAGAAAATATTTCTTACATTATGGATACAATTCTTAAGAGAAGCTTTAAAATTTTAAGACTTTACAGGTACACTAGCATTAAAAAAGAAAAAAAAAGATGAATATAAGCAAAGATTTACATGGCCTATGTCTGAATACAGTGGAGGGAGTATTAGGACTGCATCTTCCTTCAGACAAATAGAACCTTTCATATATTTTATCCTGGGCATTCTTGCCATTATTCTTCATCCCATGTGGGGCAGAAGGACAAACAGCAATGCTCACCACAGGATGTTTCCATATAGCAAGCCCACAATTTACATAAACTAATGGATGACAGTAAACTACCTAAACTGTTGCCAAGTAATTTAGGCTTCCAGCAAAGGGACACGGAAAAGGAGAAGGGAAAGGACAAAGCAGAGAGTGGAAGCATCACACCAACTAGAAAGAAGAGGGCAAGAGCTTCAATCTGTTGCCATCCATAAGCAAGAGAACTCCAAAGAGAAGAGACAAAGACATCTTCTAGCTTTGCTTATTTATTGTGTTCTAGGCACATCACCGGTATTTAAGTTGAATGTTGGGAAGATCTATGTTCAAATCTTGGCTGGGATATTTACAAAATTTATCATTCTGGGCAACTCAGGTCATCTCAACCTATTTCTTCACCTGTAAAATGGGGACAGTAATAGAACCCACCTTGAAGTGTTGTGTTGATCAGATGAGATAATATAGACAAAGTGTTTTGCAAACCTGAAAAATGTATAAATGTTAGCAAAGTGCCTTGTAAATGTTAGCTAATATTACATATAATTTTCTTCTTACTAGAATGTCTAGTCTTCTTGATCTAATGAAAGCTGGAAGTCCATCAGCCAATTAGTCAACAAGTGATAATTAAGCACTCACTACATGCCAGGTAGTGTGTTAAGTGCTAGCTAGGTACACTTAAAAAAGCAAAATCATGGGTCCTCCCCTCAAAAGCTCACATTCTAATGGAGGAGATAGGATGCAAATAACTATTTACATACGAGAAGAACACAGAGTAAGAAGGTATCTACAGGGGAAAGCACTGGGGAAGTGGGGGGTGGGGGTTTACCTACCTGGAAAGACCTCATTTCCAAAGAAGAGATTTGAGTTAAGCCTTGAAGGAGGTCAAAGAATTCAAAGAAGAGGTGAGGATGGAGAGGATTCCAGGAATGGGGGGGACAGTTAGTGAAAAGGCATGGAAGTAACATCACACCTTATACTGTCTAAGTCTTTTATCAAATATAAAGGCTAATAGGGGTGATTATTACCCCTATTAAGAGACAAATTGATTTAGAATAAAGTGGAATTTTATTAACAGAAAGATAATTAGAGTTAATCTGAAGACCTGTTGCTATCCATCTCTCCTGATCCCTATTTCTTTAGCTTAAGTTGAGGAGGGGAATGAGTTTTTACTATATTTCCATTTCCAATCCCCATTCCAAATTGCTACATGATAACAAGATGTCAGTTGTGAAGAATTTAAGACCCTAAAGAGTAGGGATTGTTTTGTATTATCTATTTGTATTTTAGAACCCAGTACCCATTGCTTAGTAGGTGTTTATTGATTGGAGAATAATAAAATAAAAAGTAAACCCTTGGATCATTTTTCCTTTATTGGGATATGTACACTCAGAGTTTGTCCAACACAAAACTTTTTAAAGTCTCCCATTTAACTTTTTGAATAAAAAATTAAAGTTAAAAGCAGAAGAGACCCAAAGGACCAGGGCCAGGCCAGCCGTCTCTATTTTTGAAGTAGCATATTATTTCTGCAACACTGATGTCCAAGGTACAGCTTTCAAAAACACTTCTTCTTGTGGCTACGTTGCTTTTATCTTTCCTGCTTTATTAAAATAGTTAAATGGAAGATATTCTGTAACTCCAATTTAGCTTTTATTTTGCAATAAAAATGACAGTCAAAAAACAGAAGCAAAGAGAGCTGCTACAATGGGGTTAAGCACATGCTGAGAAGGGGCTGAAAAATGTTTAGCTAACAGGCTGGAGGTGCAGAAAGATGAGGTTTTCTAAATACCTTGGTGAGAGACTAAAGGAAAGGTAAGGAATAGTCTTCATCTTTTTTCATCTGCACATGCTCTGCTATCATGAAAGTTATTTAACAAAAATCACAACAAGACCATTTACAATGCATTACTTGAACACTTTAAAGGAGTTATTTTGGTTTGATGTGCCCTTTCAAGTCTGCTTAGAAAGTGTAGTTTTCCCTGTTCCTTTATTGCTCCAATAATAATATTTCCTCCACAATTAATCATAAAACCGATTCAACAATGTGTTCTTAAATAATATTTACTGGGCTCCCACAGAGATGCTCTACACAGAGGGCACACACTGACTCCATAAACACTGTTATTCCAAAAAATAATATGAAGAGATTAGATTTAGATTTAACAAGTAATTTTATATTCATCATATAATTTCCAAGTAACCCCTCAATCCTAGATCCATAATACAAGTACTAAATATTAATTTTTAAAAGAGGTCCCCCCGCATTTTAAGACTTGTTCACTTATAGCCATCATGGAAAACTGATTTTTACTATGTTGAGCATGGACAGCTAATAATCCATGGCAGGGAGCTACAAACATTGGGCATTCAGGTTAAGCTTAATATTGTTATATTACAAGTATCATGAATTGTTACGAATCATAGTAGCACATTACAAATGAGAACCCAACTAAAATGAACCTGTTTCTAATTCATGGCACATGGGTCAGATGTGAATTTCATTAATCAAAGGATAAGCTCTTATTTGTACATGGTACTTAATATATTTAATCAATTGCCAAATCTTGTGGATTCTACATCCATAACACCTCTTACCCTTTCCCATTTTTTTCCACTCACAATGTTACTACTCTAGTTTAAACCTTTATTACTTCTCATCTAGGCTATAGCAATAGCCTCCTAATTGGTTCCCCTGCCTCTAGTCTCCCCTCTCTCCAATCTACACAGCTGCCAGAATGATTTTCCTCAAGGACAAGAACCATGTCATTCCTTTGCTAAATAAACTCCAGTGGGTTTCTATTACCTCTAGCATTAAATACAAACTTCACTTTTGGGCATTTAAAGTCCTTCCTAACCTGTTTCCAAACTAGCTTTTCAGTCTTATTATATATCACTTCACTCTATGGTCCAGCCAAACTGGCCTTAATATTGTTCCTAAAATGTTAGATTCAATCTTCCATCTCCTTGTTTTTGCACAGGCTGTTCCCCATGCTTAGACTGCATGCCTTTCCTCATGTCTGTCTTTGACAATCCATTGTTTTCTTTTTTATTTCTTTAAAAAAATCCTTAATTTTCTTAAAGCTCAGTTCAACATGCATTTCCTATATTAGGCCTTTTCTGATTCTCTCAGCTTCTGGTACCTCTTCATTACATTTCGTGTTTTCACATCTATATTGTCTATGCTTACTTTATATTTACTTATAAATGAATATATATGTGTATACATATATATATACACACACACACACATATATTGAGAGAGAGAAAAAGGGAGAGAAGGGGAGAGAAGTAGGGGAGAGAGAGAGACAGAGAGAGGGAGAAAGAGAATATTATATCTCCCTAAAGAATGCAGATAAAAAAAATCTCCTTGATAACAGGGACTGTTCTGCATCCTCATACAGCTGGAAAGAACCTTACTTTTTTTCTTATCTCTGGCACATAATACAATGGCCAACACATAGTGATTGCTTAATAAATTTCTGGTAATTGTGTAATTGATGATACCAAGTGTTTTTCTCTATTTAAAAAGAAATGAGGGACAGCTAGGTGGCACAGTGAATAGAGCACCAATCCTGGAGTCGAGAGGACCTGAGTTCAAATCTGGTCTCAGAAACTAACTTACTAGACGCTTACTCAGACTTAACACCTACTATCCATGTGAACTTGTGCAAGTCACTTAACCCCAATTGCCCTACCTTCCCCCTCCAAAAAAAAGGCAAAAAAAGCTGTCCACTGCAAGCTTTCAGTGTTTACATAGACATAGGTTTACCCTTAAAATAGTTATATAAAAGGTAAGAATTTTCTCTTTAGTTGAGGTGTCTACATTCACATCCCATTATAATATCTTATTATGGTGTAGAAGTATTTGTATATTCTCAAAGAATATGCCAGTGGAATGCAAATCCTTGGCAAGTCCTGGCAAGATGAAAATGCTTCAACCTAAAATTCAGTTATAGGGCTTGTATTTCTTGGCAAATGACCTGCCTATCAATATATAGAGTGTCTCAAAGCAATGAAGTTGCCTACCAAATGTCAAAATGCAGTTTGGTCAATGAATGAAATGGGACAGACTCAAAATAACCAGTAGCCTTCTATAGGAGACTTCTGTTTCTATAGAGAATGCTGTAGTGAAGGAAAGGGAGAAGAAAAGATTCTCTACAAGCATTAAAATGTCAGTGCTCCAAATGTTTCATCTTTGTCTAAAGACAGACACATCAACATACTGTAAGCAGGCACGAAACATATACATATATTATTGTTACAAATCAAACTAGGGTACAAAGGTGGCACAGCTAAAAACAAGGATGGCTTATAGGTTCTACTTAGAAAGGTATATAGAGCTAGTTTAATCATGTTTCTGCAAGCAACAAGAAAACATACTTTTAAAGAAATAGGGTCATTCAACTTTGCATTACTCATATAAAGCACATGCAAAAAAGTTACTCAGAAAAACAACTACAAGCACTGGCCCTAGACTCATGAAGATCAGAGTTCAGATCTGCTTTTAGACACTTGACACACCCTACTAACTGTGTGACCTTGGGCAAGTCAATTAAACCCAATTGTCTTGTGCTACCACTTCAAAAAGAAAAAAAAAGACAAAGAAAAACAATTATAAACGTGGGGCAACAGCTGTAAAGTGATGAAAAAATGAATGGATAACTTGGAGAAAAAATGCTGAACCAAAGCATATAATTAGATATTCAATAACTTCAATATGAAAGTGGGTACAGTTGAGGACAGTAAAAATTATATTGGAAAATACAATTCTGATAAAGACAAGGAAGAGCTCATAGGTTTCAGACTACTTAGAAGTTTCATACAAATGAAAAATACTCTTCTCAAGAAGAAAGTTGGAAGGTTCCTTACTTGGAGAGTACAAAAATGACATTATTTTAAAAAAATGAAATTGACTTTATCTCAAAAGACAAGTGATAACTGCTTACTGGCATTGTGGTTATTTTATTTAAGCTGAGTGCCTTTAAATCACTGACTAATTGGGATGTAAGTCAAAGTAAATACCAAATTAGACAGAAGATGATAAAAAGACATGATTATGGCAAGCAACTTAACCTATATAAATATGCTATCAACTCTGAAAAGTGGGAAATATACAAAGTCAAGATAATTCATTTTAATTCAATGTACCACACATTAATTAAATGCCTACTATGTGCAAGGAATGATTTAGTAGACATTGATTGTATCATCATCATCTAGAAAAAATATCTTTACACAAAACATCTGTCATAGTGAGGAGACTAAACAAAGATCAGAAAGTTCCTCAGTCAGCAAATCTCCCCAAAAGAGTAACGGCAGCCAAAGCAATAATGGTTTAAAGTAATGATGCAAAAAATGTGGTGCAGGAAATTCTGAAACTCCTGAGATTTAAAAAAAATGAATCTTATGTTGCTTGTTGATAGGAATTAAAATGATAATTTTACATAATTTTTACTTCAACAATTCTGCCAAAATTTTGTTTAAATTGAAGGGTATTGGAATTGAGGAAAAGTTTGAGAATCACTGGTTTAGGAAATACTTCTATTAATAAAATATCATGAAGAGTATAATGAAAGACTATTGTCAGCTAGAGTTGGCAGTGGTTAGTTTCTCTGACTAAAGATCTTTTCCTTCTTAAACTATGCCTTCTCTTCAGGTTGTGGATGAAACCAAACTTTCTCATAATCATCCCTTAGCTGACACTTTCTGGCTGTGATTTTTCTTCAGTGTTTCCACTCAGGATCAGAGCAACTTTCATATTGAATTACCTGAGGTACCCAACTCTGAGGAATTATCTCTTGCTTTTTATTCACCAATCTTTCTTTTACCACTAAAATCTACTTATGAATGGCTCAGGAATTACTTATGATCAGTGGTCTAGATTTACCCAATTTGTTGCCTCACCTAGGAAACTTATATAATTTTTTTAAAGCTCATTGAGAGTTTTCTCATTTGGATCAAGCCCTCAGCCAGGAGAAACCCTGGCATTTTTTAATGGAAGTTTTGTCTTTTTGTTTTTGTTTTTGCTTTTTAAATCTCTGTATGCCACAAGTCACTCACTATATCTCTCTTTTGGAGTCCTTCTTTACTGCCCATGCCTACATTTTTTTCCTTTGCAAATAAAGCCATACACAGATCAAAAGCATTTGTGGTTGATTAGGTTTTATTTAGCCAGAAAATTCACACTACTTAAATAGAAATTGCAAAGGTAAATTTAGTAAATAGAGATAATCTTTGGAATCATTTTCTTCTCCACAAGAACTGAGAGGGAGGGGAAGCAGAGAATGTACTCAGGTAGGCTCTTCTTGATGGCTATTACCTGTATTATTCTTCCAAATAAAAGTGGAAGTTGCTGAAGTCACCAGACTATAGGCAGAGGTCTCAAAGGCAACTCTACAGCCTTACAACTTAGCATTTTCACTCATACTGCAAAAATTCCTGCTAGTAGTTTCTCTCTGTCTCTCTTTTGGTCTGTCTGTCCCTCTCTCTCTCTCCTTCCCTCTTTTTATCTCTCTCACTCAGCATTTGCACTTAGACTCTCTCTTTCCAAAACCAAAAACCTAACAGTCCAAACTTCTGCTGTTCATGCTAAAGCCTTGCTCAGCTCTGAGTTCTGAAGAGACTCAGTCCCTCCCAGATGAGTGTAGCACCAATACAATATTTATAGAGCCCATGATTATGATGAAGATTGTGACTATAAGTATTGCATGATGTTCTATCACAAAATATACCAAACTCTCCAGATGGAAGATAGAACTAAAACATTTATTTAGACACCAGAAAACTAAATCCAAAAATGAGTAAGCTGATTCCATCATAGTACCAAAGAAGCCATAATAATGCTGAGAGCCACAGCATCCTTTAGCCTTCCTACAAACAAATACAAGATCAATATTTACTCATAGGGGGACAGAGCCAAGATGAAAATAGAAGCAGGAAAATGCTGCAGCTCACATATAGCCACCTCAAGTACCCATAAAATATGACTCTAAACAAATTTTAGGACTCAAAACTCACAAAAATATAGAAAACACATCTGCTGAAGTCAGCTCAGCAGGAAGGGCTCATTGCATCAGGCTGGGAGCCTAAATCAGCCCACCCTGAAACCGCTTGCTTTGCCCCAGGGTGGGTTGGACAAGCCAGAGCTAGAGCCTTCAGGAGAGCGAATCAGTGGCAGCTGTGGCAGTTTCCAGATTTATCAAGCCAGAAGAAATAAGGACTAAGAGAAAGGTCAGTGGAATTCAGTTAAATTTGGGAGAGAAAAGTGATCTGGCCGAACTGCACCCAGGGCAAGGAAACAGCAGCAGTGGCAGCCCCGCAGCCACCTCCACACAGCTGCTTCAAAGCTCCTGTCCTGCAGACTGCAGAGGAGGCCAAGTGATTGTTCAGAGGCTAAGTGCTCTTGTGTTGAGTGGCCTGGATCTTGATCATGGTCTTGGGTGGTGGTCCTGGGGTGCATTTTCAGTGATCCAAAGCTGGTGGGCGCTGTAGCACCCTCTAATAGTTCCAGCAGCTGCAAAACACCCAGCCATTTGAGACAGAGCTTTCCCCTCTGGAAGCAGAGTTCAACAGAGCTAAAAAGACAAATAATTCACTGGCAACATGAGAAGGAAAAAGAAGCAAAGTAAGGACAGCAATCGAACTCTAGAATCCTTTTTTGGGGGACAAAAAGGATCACAGCATGGATGTGGAGGAAGCATGGAATGGGAGGAAGACAACACAGTCAGGACTACCATACCAAAAGCTTCCAAGAAACATGAAGGTTGCCTACAAGCCATAGATCAGCTTAAGAAGGATTTTGAAAACGAAATAAGAGAAGTGGAGGAAAAATTGGGAAGAGAAATGAGAAAGATGCAAGAAAATCATGAAAACAGAGTCAACAGCCTGACTGAAGAAGATAACACCTTAAAAAAAGATTAACTCAAATGACAAAAGAGGCCCAAAAAGCCAATGAGGAGAAGAATGCCTTAAAAAGTCAAATTTGCCAGATGGAAAAAGAATCTCAAAAGCTTTCTGAAGAGATTAATTCCTTCAGAGTTAGAGTAGAGCAAATGGAAGCAAACAACTTTATGAAAAATCAAAATACTATTAAACAGATCCAAACAAATGAAAAAAATAGAAGGCAATGTGAAATATCTCCTTGAAAAAACCACTGACTTGGAAAATAGATCCAGGACAGCACGACTTTTCTGATAGTTCTCTTTGTTTTTAATAACTGTGGTGAAGATTATGCTCATTAATATACCAAACTGGAGTATTCCTTAAGTTCACCATAAGTTTTGAAAGGCGATGGGTGGAGGAAAAATACTACAAAGAAATAATAAATTTTCTCTTAGGAATAACTTGTTCTAGTGTAGAGGCAGTTAGATTGTATAGTTTATGGAGTGCTGGACTTAGAATGATTTATCTCACCACTACTAGCTACTGGACTCCGGGCAGGTCATTTAGCCTTTGGCAGCCTCAGTTTTCACATCTGTGAAATGTTGCTATAATAGCACTTAGAATACAGTTATTATGAGAACTAAATGAAATAATGTATACAAAGCACAATGCATACTTTAAAATATATACATATAAATACTAGCTATTATCATTAAACAGAAAATAGTAAATATAACTCAATCAGAAACTACTAAAATCAAAACACTTTCTTTTCCTAAATTATCTAGATAATCACATTCAGTCTCTATTCTCTAATTTGAGGATGATTATGTTTCCCTCAAATTAAAGGACTCAGTTGAAATTTAATGTCAAACATAATCCTAGTTCTTTATTATGAAGCTATTAGAGGCATATTCAAACAGAAGGTTCATTGTTTCCTTTCTTATCCTTTCTTTAATTGACCTCTAGACTATGACCTTGGAATTGCAGCTATGCTCTGTACTACCTTGCCATATATCTAGAGGTATAAATAGAACTTGCCAGAAGATACTAACACTGTGTCTTCTTTCAAAATATAACAAATGAAATTAACACCTAGTGTGCAAAGAAGTGTCCCAATAGTCAGCTACCAAGTGGCAGTGTTAATACTCATTTGTGAACCACGTATATAATTACCAACAGTCTAGTATACAAACCTGATTGTAGGTATTCATATATGCATACTGCTTGGGTCAGGTGTGCCAGTGTGTGCCTGCACATACAATTCACACTACGAGCTTATCTCTGATCATATTTTTTTCCTGATAGATCACACCTAACAGAGCTTACACTTCACTGACAGAGCCTTAAAAAACCAACAGTCACCTCTATGTTCCAAAAAAAGTATCTGAGTAGGACTTTATAGTAAGCAAAAATTATACAGATAGGTCATTTAGAGACTGGTCAGCTACACAATCTGGTACCTAGGTGAATTTGGAAAGAAGCAACACAAGTTTGACTTTCATAGAGCTAGATTATTTCATTTAGCTTCCTTTTAACCCTGCTTCTTGGAGTTACTTAATTCTTTCTTGGATTTTAAGCTTCATTCTCATCTCCAAGTCTAAATCATATTTTCTATAGTCACTTGAATGTTAAATTAGTTTGATTCTGAATTCTGTGCTCAAAACTCTTGAACAAATCTCCCTACCTAGATAAGATCATCTCTTTCCTCCCATTCTCACACCAAATCTGAGATTAGATCTTAGAACTTTTTGTGCTACTTCTGACGTTATTCAGTCCTTTGCTACTATGCCCATATTTATAATCTATTCCAATTATGATCCCTTTGGCTCCCCACCATAATTTCAGCTTTGAATTAATTTCATCCACTTTCTCTTCCACCTTTGCTGCATATGACCTTATGTGTGTGACCTTGGCCAAGTCGCTCCACTCTTTGCACTTCAGTTTCTTTAACTGTTGAATAAGGGTTTTGGTAGCCTTCAAGATAGCCTTTAAGATCTGGCCCTTAATCTGTGATCCTCTATCCTCCAAGTTGTTTTATATTAATGTAATCCCACCCCTATACTGTTGGCTACATTAGCATAGTTCTATTCATATCACTCACTTCTGGCTCATTATAGAATTATCATCTTCAAATTCTTTCATTTGCATCAGTGTGAATAAGTTGATTCTAAGTAAACAAGGAAAAGTATCCATTTGCAATGCACATATGATTAGGGCAAAGGACTCTTCATCACACTAATAGTGTTTGGGAATACTTTTACATGAAAAATTAGTCTTAGGTCTTCAAAATCTTGTTCAACATCTGACTTCTTCAAAATATAAACAGCCACTTAAAATCACTTATTTGGTGGGGTCATTTAAGTAATTTGATGATTGAAATAATAATGGTTGATCTAACCCACTTACCTTCTCCCCCTCCCCCTTCCCTTACCACCTTACCACCCCCCACCAGGGCCAAAACCATTTCATTTTCCCTCTGAGTTTTGACCTATGCAGCCTCTGAAACAATTGACCTGGTTCATTTCCTTAGGTTGGTCACATCCTTCTGAATTTGTTATTGACAGTAAGCAACAGGGAATAAGCATCTACTAAGAAGCAAATGGTAGAAACAAAGCTGAGCACTGGTGGTATAAATAAAAGGAAAAAGAAAGACCCTTCCCTCAAGGAGTTTGTATTGTGTTGGTGGAAGGGAACACATAAAACATAACTCTGAAAAACTACAGGTAGGGGGAGGTTGTGTTGGAGAGAAGGAACCTACAGAAGGACATGGTGGGGAAATTCAAGCCATCAGAATCATATTCAGAAGAATAAAGCACGGTTGGCACCTTAAGTCCAACCCCAAATGGAGACCTTAGATGGAATTCACCAATGGGAGAAGGGAATCAGCATATTCGAAGGATGTTGAAGGGTAAGAGTTCCCTGAGGAGTAAGGGAAGTTACAGGATAAGGCAGACAAGACATAGTGACAAAGTTTGTAGTGTTACAACCACTACTAGAAAGGGAAATTGCTGATTTTTTTCTAAATAGAAACTAAAAATTTATTGCATATTTTTCTCCTGCTACTTTACTAAAGAAATTAGATGTCTACATATTAGCAAAGAACAGATCAAAATATTCTGATTTGTAAATATTAATGTTACTTAGAAAACCCTAAAGAATTACAAAAGAATCTTTGGTCTTAATTTGCAGTCTTCAAATCTAGAAATCAGAATATTTTAGTCTTTTCTATGCTGCTGTTTAAGCATTTAATTTCTTTATTTTATAGAATAATGTTAAACAATAGTAGGAAGAAAAAAGAATACTTGTTTTACTCTTTCATTTATTTGGAAGTCTGCCGCAATACTTCATTATCAACAATGATAGCTTTTGGTTCTGAATATCTTATTTTTATCATATATCTATAATTTGGGCTTTTAATGAGAAAACTTTGTTGGGTTTTTAGCATAAAGGAATGCTATACATTTTAAAGAATATTCCCCCCAGTTTTTATTGATGAAATTATATAGGTTACATTGCATCTATTGAGATAATCACATAGTTTAGGGTGGGTAGGTTTTTTTGGTTTTTCCAATATATATTTATTATTTCATTAAATATTTCAAAATAACATGTAAAAAATTGAGTACATTGAAAAAAAATATTTCCAAATACTCTCCCTCCATTGTTTCCCTTCCCCCTTCATGAGAAGTAAAGTGATTTGGTAAAAATTATACATATAAAGTCAGGCAAAGCATCTTTCTATATTACCCATGTTGGAAAAACACAGAAATAAAAACAAGAAAAATACAGATAGATAGATAGATAGACAGACAGACAGATAGACAGAAATCTGTATTCAGATTCCATCAGTTCTTTCTTTGAAGGTGGATAGCATTTTTCATCTTAAGTCCTTTGGCACTGTCTTGGATCATTACATTCATGAGAATAGTTAAGTCATTCCAAGTTTATTATTTACCTATGTAATCCATTGATTAAATGGACTTTTCTTTTTCTTAGCCAGTACCAGATTGTTTTGATGATTACCCCTTTATAATATAGTTTGAGATCTCATACTTCTAGGTCACCTTCCTTCAGATTTTTTTCCCATTAATTACCTTGATATTCTTGACCTTTTCTTCATTCAGATAAATTTTGTTACTAGTTTTTCTAGCTCAATAAAATTATTCTTGGTAGTTTGGTATGACATTAAATAAGGAAATTAATTTAGGTAGAATTGTCATTTTTATTTTATTTGGTTGGCCTACCCATGAGCAATTAATGTTTCTCTATTAATTTAGATCTGGCCACGTGGGAAAAATGTTTTGTAATTGTCTTCATATAATTCTAGGCTTATCTTGGCAGATAGATTCCCAAATATTTCATATTGTCTACAGTTATTTTAAATGTAATTCCTTTTTCTATCTGTTCTTTGCTGATGGTCTTTGTTGGTAATAAACAGAAATGCTAATGATTTAAGTGGATTTATTTTGCAACTTTGTTAAAGTCATTAATAAGTTCAAATAGTTTTTAGCCAATTCTCTAGGATACTCTAAGTATGCCATGATATCATCTGCAAAGAGCAATAGTTTTGTATCTTCCTTGACTATTCTAATTCCTTCAGTTTCTTTTTCTTCATTTTTTTAATGAAAGCTAGCATTTCTTGTACACCATTTTTTAATAGTGATGATAAAGTGTATCCTGGCTTCACCCCTGATCCTCCTAGGAAAGTTTTTAACTTGTGTCCATTACAGGCATTGCTTGTTGATGGTTTTAACTAGAGACAACTTATCATTTTAAGGAAAGCTCTATTATTCTTATTCTTTCTAGGGATTTTTAAAAAATAGGAATGAATTTTTTATGTTATCAAAAGTTTCTTCTCTATTTATTGAGAAAAATCAAGTTATTTTTTTATTCACAAGGTCAATTATGTTGATAGTTTTCCTAATATTAAAACATTTGTGTACTCCTGAAATAAATCCCATTTGGTCATAGTGTATGATCTTAGTCATATATTGTTGTAATCTCCTAGCTAGCATTTTATTTAAATTTTTTGCATCAATATTCATTATTGAAGTTGGTCTATAGTTTTTTTCCTCTGTTTTTGCTCCTTCTAGTTCAGGTATGAAAACCACATTTTTGTTGTATAAGAAAGTTGGCAGGATCCCCTCTATGCCTATTTTTCCATTAATTTATATAGTACTGGGACTAACTGCTCTTTATATATCTGATAGAATTCATTTGTGAATCCATCTGATCCAAATTAGTTTTTGGAGCTCATTTATGTTCTGTTCAATTTCTTTTCCTAAGAAAGTGTTATTTAAATATTCTATTTCCTCTTCTATTAATCTGGGCAATTTATGCTTTTGTGAATATTCATCAATTTCATTTAGATAGTCAGTTTTGTTGGCATACAATTGACCAAAATAGCTCTTAATTATTGCTATAATTTTCTGTACATTGGTGGTGAATTTACATCTTTTATTTTTGAAACAAATAATTTGTTTTTCTTTTTTCCTTTTTAAAAATCAAATTAAACAATGTTTACTTATTTTATAGCTATTAAAATAAAACTAGTTTCTAGTTTTTTGTCTTAGTTCAATGGTTTTCTTTCAATTTTATTAATCTCTCCTTTGATTTTTCAGGCTTCTCAATATGTTGTTTAATTTAGTATTTTTAATTTGTTCTTTCTCTAGTATTTCTTAGTTTCATGCCCAATTCATTGATCTGCTCTCTCTGTCTCTGTCTCTGTTTCTCTGTCTCTCTCTCTACATATATATATATATATATATATATATATATATATATATATATATATATATGTATGTATGTATACATATTATTGATGTAAGCACTTAGAGATATAAAATTTTCCATATGTACTTTACTTTGGTTGCATCACACAAATTTTGGTATATTGTCTCATTGTTGTAATTTTCTTTAATACAATTCCTTGTTTTTTCTAAGATTTGATCTTTGACCCACTCATTCTTCTAAATTAGATTAGTTTCCAAGAAAAAAATCACTATTTCTGTGGCCCTTTATTAGACATTTTTTTTATGTTCTGAAAAGGAGTGGAAAACTGAAGTGCCCTACTATTAGTTTTACTATTTCCTTCTGTAATTCATATAACATATTTTTTTAAAGAATTTGGATGCTAAAGGCAGCTAGGTAGTACAGTGAATAGAGCACCATACCTGGAATTAGGAGTATCTGAATTCAAATCCTGCCTTAGAAGCTTACTAGCTATATGACCCTGGGCAAGTCACTTAATCCTTACTTCTTCCAAAAAAAAATTGTGGTGTTACACTATGTGTTGCATTTTTGTTTAGCATTGATATTGCTTCATTGTCTGTAATTTTTTTTAGTAAGATGTAGTTTTCCTGAGTGTCCCTTTTAATTAGGTCTATTTTTGTTTATGCTTTGTCTAAGATCATGATTTCTACCCACACTTGTTTTTACTTCAGATGAATCATGATAGATTTTGCTCTAGATACTTATTTTTACTTTGCGTGATTCTCTCTGTTTCGAATGTGTTTCTTTCTTTTGTTTTTGCTTTTTTTGGGGGGGGGGCAGGCAATTGGGGTTAAGTTATTTGCCCAAAGTTACATAGCTACTTAGTATGTCAAGTGTCTGAGGCCGGATTTGATCTCAGGTCCCCCTGACTCCAGGGTCAGTGCTCTACTCATTGTGCCACCTAGCTGCCCCCAAATGTGTTTCTTATAAACAAAATATCATTGGATCTATCCACTCCACTTTATGGGTGAGTTAAACACATTCACATTTATAGTTATAATTACTAACTGTGAATTTCTCTCCATTCTATTTTCCCCATTTATCCTTCTCTCTATTTTTACCTTGTTCCTCCTCAAAAGCCTGTTTTGCTTCTGACCACTGTCTCCCTTAATATGATTTCCTTTTTATCAGCAAACCTCTTTTCTCATCTTCTTTTACTACTTACCTGTCGGGTAAGACTTATTTCTATATCCAACTGAGTATGTATACTATTTAATATTTAAGCTAATTCGGATGAGATTAAGGGTCAAACATTGCCTTCTAACTCCCAACTTCTCCTCCAATGTAAAAGCTTTTCCTTTTGCAACTCTTATGTGAGATAATTTTTCTCATTCTTCCTCTCCCTTCTCCCAATGAATGCCTGTTTCTTACTCTTTCATTTTTTATAGTCATTCCATAGTCAACTCACACAAAGTGCCCTCTGTCTATGTATATTCCTTCTAATTGTCTTAATAAATATAAATTTCTTAGGAGTTACAAGTATCATCTTCCCATAAAGAAATATATATAGTTTAACCTTTTCAAATCACTTGTGATCTCTCTTTCCTGTGTACCTCTTTATGCTTCTCCATCATCTTGTATTTGAAATTCAGATTTTCTTTTCAGCTCTGATCTTTTCATCAGGAAAGCTTGAAATCCGCTATTTCATAAAATATCCATTACCCCCCACCCCTGCAAAGGATCATAGTTTATCTGAGCAGGTTATTCTTGGTTGTAATCCTAGCTCCTTTGCCTTCTAGAGTATAATATCCCAAGCTCCCCAACACATTAGGGTGGAAGTTGCTAAATCTTGTATGGTCCTGACTGTGGCTCCACAGCATTTGAATGGTTTCTTTCTGGCTGTAATCAATCCTATAGTGATCCTATAGTAATTTGTATAGCATAGATATAAGATGCTCATTAAATGTTTGATAGATTTAACCTGTATAGTTGTCTTTACTGGCGCTTCTTCCTCTTGGCACTTTGGTAATTCCTTTACAGCTAATCAACTTCAATTTTATGAGACCCAGTTGCTTAAGAATAACATTTTATGTCTTAAAGTAGATAATTTATATTTTTGTTGGCAATTCCACATTTATTTTAAATTATTGGACTGAATAGCATATACTTGTATATTATAGGTTCTTCCAACAGCATGTTGATAAATATTTAACAATCAGCTCTCAAGGGAGAAAATGTATATGTGTGTGTGCAAACTGTGCATACAATTATTATAAATTTTAGTGATAGAAATCATACATGGCACACAATTTACAAAAAAAATGACAAAATTTACAATACTCTTTATTGTAAGCTGATGATTCTTACCGAATACTTTTGTAAATTTTTGCAATTCAACCATGATTTCAGAAAATTAGTGCCTTCCAATTTGCTAACTTTTTTTCCCAATAAATTTATGGTCATAAAATCTGATCAATGATCTACCATTATACTATTTCTCATTCTCATAGAAATTATATTCATTAAATTAAAACTTCTTTAAGCATTAGTACTACAGACTACAATACTGTTATTAGCTTTTTGTTTAGTTGCAGAAACCAGAAAATTATTTGATTGTCACAGTATTATCTAAAAAATCCCCCACATTATTCAAATAATTTTATGTCTTAAAATTTTACTTAAATAATACATTTACTAAACCAGCTATCCACAGTAAACTTTATTCTTCATAAGGCCAAATAGGTTTTTCTAATAAATCAAAAAATTCAAATGTGTTCATTGTTCTATCTGTCCAATTAATGACCTAAGTTCATGTGTTGAATTATATTTTCTAGTAACACTTTACTAGGAAGTGCATTAAATTTATTATTTTTTATTATATTGAATGTCTTTAAACTTCTCTGACTTAATGAAATCTTCATTTTGAGATTCATGGACTCCACTACCAATCTTTAAAAATTCCAAAACTCTTATGGTATGCTTGATTAATTTCTGTGTTTTCTGAATGTTATTTGATCTTGACAGTAATCTAGTTGAAAATAATGGAAATTCTTAAAAAATGATAATCATTAAAACAAGGTCTTGCAAGAAATTAATTGTAACTAACCTCTTTGCTGAATAAGCAGATAGAGCACAATGCATGTATAATCAGAATATTCATGCCAAAAAAATGTAGTGACTTGCCAACTATTTAATGCCCATCTTAGTCTCAGTACTAAACCAAATTTATAAATTTTCAAAATAAAGTTATTTAGATACAGTTTCTGACTTGATCTGAATTTTTTATTATTATTAGACTAGTGATAAATATGACTTTTATGCAGAAATATTTTAAAACAATTGAATTGATCTGAACATTGAACAATAAAACAATTGTTTCAGATATTGAACAATCAAGTGATCTTTGCAATCAAAGATTTAAAGTGCCAAATGATGATTTTAAGGATATTTCCTAACAACTTCATAGCTACTCCAGATTTTTTCCTTGTCCTGTATAAATACTGTAAGAAAAAAATTGCATTCACTTTGAAATATTTATTATTAAAAGCACAATCACTTAATATAATCAGTAATTTATTGAAAATATACTCTTCTGTAATTGACACTAATTTTTTTTAAATAAAAAAGAACTCCCTCTGTCTCTCTGTCTCTTTTTCTTCTGACCAATTACTTTGCCAATTAAATTAAATAACCCTTCAAACCCTTCCCTGCTTCCACTTACACATCTCATTTTAAGCAGTACTTTTAATCACTCTTTTTCAATATTTTCCCCTTTATTTTGTCCCCACCATTTGTCTTCCATTCGTATCTACTTGGTATTCCTTTCTTTAGTTCATGGTTTTATATACCTTTACTTGTACTTACTTTCCTTCTTTATACTCTCTGTAACAAATTCAAAGTTTCTGAGGTACCAGATCTGAACTTTCTCATATCCTATTTCAATGTTATTTCATTTATAAATTTTACCCTTTTCTTTTTAAAATGTCATTTGACAAAGAAAGCATTGCCACATGGAAGCAATGCTATGTGATAGAATTCATTTTGTGTCCTGAAGTCATAACACCAGGTCATTTCATCTGATATGACTGTGATTATGCTAAAGCCAGGTTATTTGATCTCTACTTTTTTGTCCCTTCTAATATTCTGGGTGCTGGTGGTCCTTGGGTATTCACAAGGGACAGAGAGAAGTGCAGTCCTGGTAGGATGCAATCCATCCTTAGAGATGGTATTTTCTTAATGTGTAAGTGTCCCACAGAGTAATCTCATTATAAAATACTTTTTTTAAAATCAAAAGCACAAAA
>CM053594.1:220699542-220727174 GCA_028646575.1 Pseudocheirus occidentalis | reverse complement strand
CGGGAACTGTTCATCTCTGAGGACTGGATGAGAACCTGTCACCTTTCTGCTCCTGACTCTAGGTGATTGTTTGACAGACTCAGGAGGGAGCTGGGACCAGGGAAGAAGATCCAGGGAATCAGAGAGACTACCCAGAGTCAAAATGAAGAAAAGGCCTCCCCTTGGACCAAACTGAGGTTTGTTGGAAATCAAGGGGCAGAAGGATTGTGTGGTTGTCTAAGAACTTTATTTGGAAACTAAAGTTAATGGTTGCCTGATGAGTGGAAGATCAGTATATTGTGAATTGTTGATTGAATCAACTTCCTCTTAGGGAAACTAGGTCATTCCTTTTGTCAATTGATTGATTGAATCTTTAGCTGGATTGATTGAATCTAAAAATGTGAAGCTTACGGAAACCAAGTGATTCTTCTCTTGTTCTTTGTTACTTTTTGTACTTTCCTTGTTCTAAATATTGTATATAATATTGTTAATTGTTGATACTGTGAATATTGTACTGAATCTTGATTTTGTAATGGAATAAACAGAGTGTTCACTCATACTGTGTAATCCAAATCTTAAAAGCTGTTCACAGTAGCATTCTCTCAGGAATCTACTGTTGATTGGCTTTACAAGCCATGAAAGTTGTCTCCAATTATCTGAAGAGCTGTCTTGTAGAAGGGGAAGTAATTGTCTTCTGCTTGACCTTAAGGGAAAAAAATAAAAGCAATGGAATGAAATTATAGGAAGAAAAAGTAAAATAGACTACCTTGGAAGGTGGTTTCATTGGAGGTCTTTAAACAAAGTCTAGATAGTCACTCCTCAGAAGCATAGAGTTGAAAGGTAATTTTTAAAGACCATTTAGTCTGACATCCTCATTTTGGAGATTAAAAAAAGAGGCTTAGACGTGTGAAGTGATTTGTGCAGTTCCTCAACTCCTTTTTTAGTCTTAACCACTATAGTTTTCCATGTTCGGGAAATTATTTTTAGTTACATATGGTTGGATTACAGGACTTCAGTGGTTCCTTCAAAGCCAGAAAGTCAGTACTTTTTAGTCATACACACCTGATAAAGGAGGGGATTAGTAGAGAATGGGGTATGTATTGTATAGATCTTGTGAAAAGTGTAGAAAAGGAAAATTGCCAGTGTTTTGCTACAAAAATATATGTGTGGTAAATCCTTATTTCAGATACTTCCTCACTATAATTAAAAGATCTGCCTTTAAAAAGAAGTCCTATATTTCCTATTTAACTACAAGTTTATGACCTTTACCCTCACAGAACTATGGGATAGTCGATAAAATAATTTCTTTATTATAATAATTAACTTTAAGTTCTTCCCATAGACTGTATCATAACATCTAACCACATTGAGTATTGATCATCTGTTGAAAATATTTTATAGCTATATGTACCTAGCCAGTTCTCTATTTCCTCTACTCTGCTAATGTAGGAGAATAATCTTTGAGTAGGGCATGTTTATGAAGAAGTAAGAACTTCAAATCAACCCTTATAAGCTGAGTGCTCTAAAGAAAGCATGAGTGGCTTCTAGGTGATGACAAGAAACTATACTGACTTGCAGTAATCAGAATACCCATGCTCTAACTGTATGTTTGAGAATTTGCTCTGAGTGGAGAGCAAAAATCTATTTCAAAATCACTTAAATTTTAATCCAAACTTTTAAAGATTATTCTGTCACATTTAGGGGTGGCATCATACTCTGCTAATATGAAAAGAGGAAAAGTACAAAAATTCATCTGACAAGACAAATTACCAAGGAACACTTTGAGGTTTGAACTATCAAGAGAACAACCAAAAAAACAACATCAAGTTATTTTTCAAGACAACCAATTCCTTTATCCCATCATAGATTTTTTAAACCTCTTTTTGGTCCAATACATGTTGCGATTCATTCAAAAGATTTAATGCTCTATTTAAACCTTAATGTAGAAACTTTGGCGCTCATACAGCTCAATATTCTAGGTGATAATGGACTCTTTGTTTTTACATCATTCTTTCAGTTTTTCATCTTAATCAACCCTCATCTAACCTAGGTATAGTAAATACACTTAGATTGTTAGTTCTTGTGACTTCTCAGATTAATTCTACTTTTTTCTCCATTCCTTTTTGCTTAATCTTCTTAATTATTCCTCTTTTTTGGATTCCCCTCTTTTCTACTTTGAATCACAGATCTGGTAATATGCCATATTTCATATTATACTCATTTCTGTGTCCATTTTTTCAATTGATGTTTTCTTTTTGTTTGAAGTATGTTTGCATTCTCTTTTTTTCTTAAGGAGTAGTAAATCAGTTATCATAGCTGACCAAATTTTTGTCCTTGATACTATTATCATTCATCAGGTTAAAATTTTCATCATTCCCCTTTATTTTTGCTTATGACTTTCAGTGTTTATTTTTCACGCATTCAGTTTTCAGATTATACTGATAGAGCAGCTAAGTTTTGCTATGGTTAAAGAGTTAAATCTGGAGTCAGTAAGAACTGAGATCAAATCCAGCCTCAGACACTTGCAAGCTGTGTGACCCTAAGCATGTCACTTTAACTCCTATCTCCCTCAGTTTCTTCATCTGTAAAAAGTGGATAAAAACATCATGGGGTTGTCAAGAGAATCCAATGAAATAGCATACATAAAGTCCTTGCTAAACCTAGAAGCACTAAGTGAATGTTAGATATTATTAATAGCTACATTTTATTGATACATTTCATTGTTATTTAATTCTTAATTACATTTGTATTCATCACATTCATCATTTCTTACATCATGGTAATACTTTATTAGTTTCATAACCACAATTTGTTCAACCATTTTCCATTTAATAGACATCTAATTTGTTTCCAATTCTTTACAATCACAAAAAGTATTGCTACAAATACTTTGGTATATATTAGGACTTTGGGTCACTAGAATTTTATGAGAAAATTTTATGGACAAGATTTTATTTTATATGGACTTACAATCAATATACAGTGATATCACATGCACACAGCTAATTTTATTCCAAGATATTTGTGATTAGTCTCATAAAATATACAAATTGCTATACTATGTCAAAAGCAAAATCACTCTCATATAAGGGGATAGGGCAAGTCAGGGAACACTTCAAAGAATAGATAACCCTTGAACAAGGAGTAGAAAAATGGGTAGAATTTTGATAGATGGAAGAGACGTGGTGGAGAACATTACTGGTGGAGGAAGTAGCACAAACAAAGGTATGGGAAAACAAAGTGCATGTTTTGGGAGTGGAGAGTAATCTAGATGGGTTATTTTTTAAAATTTTCAATTAATTAGTTGATAAATTTTTTTGACCATAGATGACATAGTAGGGAACATGTCTGGAAAAGTAAGTTGGACCAAATTGTGAAGGGTCTTGAATTGGAGATAAAGAATTAAGTCCTTATTCTATGGGAAATGGGGAATCATTGAAAGTTTTTGAGCATGAGAGTGACCCAATCAAAGCAACATTTTAGGAAGATTACCCTGGCAGCTCTACGTATAATAGAATGTGTCAGGGAGAGATTGCAGGCAGGGAAACTAGTCAGGCAGTTCTTTCAATAGTCTAGGAAAGCAATAATAAATTTGTGAACTAGGGTGATGGCAGGGGAACAGGACAAAGGGGATAAATACGAACACTTATGGAAGGAAAATCAACAGGGCATGGCAGCTGATTGGATGTAGTGGGTTGAGGGAGGAATAAAAGCTGACTCCAAGTTTTCAAGCTTGACTTATTGTAAGAAGAGCATTACCACTGAGAGAGATAGAACCAAAATAGTACAGTGTCAGGGAAGCTCAGGAAGGGAGGAAGACAGTTCACAGTGTCAAATGGAGCAGACAGTTTAAGGAAGATGAAACCTGACAAAAAATCATTATATTTGGTGACCAAGAGATCACTGGGTCATTTTCAAGAGAGCAATTTCAATAGAATGGTGTGGATTAAATTCAGATAACAAGGATTTAATTGAGGGAATTTTGATGCTTTTAGTAATTTTAATTTACTTAAGGGAATGTAGTTGTATAAGTAATTCAGTTAATAAACTTTATTAATAAACTTTAATAAGAACTTAATATGTTCCCAGCAACTATATTTTGTCTGTCTGTTTGGTGTGGGAGGGGGAGGGCACAGAGCATGTGCTTAATAAATGCTTATTGATTGATTGGTTGGTTGAGTAATTGAGTGTTAGGATAGGAAAAACCTGGACAGATTATTTATAGGCATAAAGGAATCAGAGAAAAGGGTACTTTTGAAGTGGCAGGAAATAGAGTGAATAATGAGCAAATCAAGGTCTAGGACGAAGCAGGAAGGGAAAGGCTTGAAACAAGTGGAAGCATCTCCTTACTTCTTCCAATACCCTATACATCATAATACTCTTTTACCTCTAATTCTGCTCTATTAACAATTAATTGCATCAGCATCCTTATTCACCTGAGAACCAATTTTTGTCATTAACCAAACCAGGCTGTCCTTTGTCACTAATCCATTCAATGTTCACCAAATATTTATAAATTATCCAACTTCATTGTTACTCTAGGCCCTAAAAGGACAGATGAATGAGAGGCTGCCTCTATCAGCATGGGAAAGAGAACCTAGGTTCAAATCTTTACACTTACCTGTATAATCTTGGATAAAATATGTATCTTCTATCAGCCTTTTTTTCAATAGCTTTACCAAGATCTTGTTTTAGGACCATTGCCTTTCTACTCTTGCTTCCCGAACCTGATAATATTTTTGGATCCAAGTGCAAGACTTTACATTTAACCATACTGAATTTCATCTTATTAGATTTAACCAAATGCTCTAGCCTTTTGAATCTTTTATATATTGATTTTGTCATCTACTGCGTTAGCTATCCTTCTGAATTTTGTGTCTTTTGAAATTCAAGGAGTCTACCATTCAAGTCTTTCTTTATCCTAGTCACTGATCAGCATATTATGCAACACAGTACTAAGCAAAGCTCCCTGGCATCCTCCTCTGGAGACCTCCTGTCATGTTGAAATTGAATCATTAACAATTATGCTTTGAATCTCAACATATAAACAGTTCTGAGTCTATCTGATCACATTTCCATCTAATCCACATATATCAACATCCTCCACTAGAATATGAGATTTTTTTATAAAAGATTTTATTAAATCAAGCAAAATTTCATCTATTGTATTAGTAATAATCTTGTCAAGAAAGTGTAACACTGACTACCCTGGCCAAATAGATTGCATTTCAACCCTACCCCAGAGGTCTCTTAAGGGGCTTGGGGCCTGCTACCCTAAAGGGGTTCTCCGTCAGTGACTCCAGTCCCTTTTTATGATATTCTATCACTTGAAAGAGGGGGATGGAAATCTCCTGCAAAAGGAAATGAGACCTGTCTGAAATGACCAGCTCATTCTACTCTGCATCTGCTATCTAAGGTCTGGCCTGATTTTTTCAGCTCCACAGAAGATGACCTTCCTGGCAAAGCTCATTACCTCTAATCTCATCACCATGTTTCTAACTAAAGCCTTGACTGATGTCACCTTCCTTAATGCCCTTTACCTTCTTACTGATGGATTGGATGGTGGAGTACCAAACATCTCTCAATGCTTTTCTTTATAGATGGCAGAAACAGAACTTTTGGGCTCATTCTACTCTACATCTGCTGCCCTGACTTGTTTTTCCAGGTCTACAGATCTAGATGCTCTCCCCTCCCACTCTAGGAACTCCCTAGGAATCCACTCCTTCTCCCCCCCCCCCATCTCTGTCTTCTTTTGTGTGTCAACCCCTCCATAAGATTGTAAACTCCTTGAGGACAGGAACTTTCTTTTTATTAATTGTATTGACAGTTCTTAGCACAATACCTGACACACAGTAGGTAATTAATAAATGTTTATTAGATTAGATGCTGATTTTGATGTTGATGAAGTCATATCGGCTCTTTGTAACCACTACATCCTTTTCCATTTGCCAACCATTTTCTTTTATCGTCCATTCTAGATCTTCCCAGGAACCAAAGTTGAGTTCACTATTGTAAAATTTATACCCTCTATTACTTTTGCTTACTTGAAAACTAGAGTCCTATTAGTCATTCTTGTTGTATTGTTTCTAATACATATTTATTTTCCCTTCACAAAGAAAACAGAAACAAAGAAATAAATAGGCAGCTACTTTCTCTCCGTGGTTAGTACCATCCACTCTAAGCAAAGGGGAATAGTCCTAGTCTTTCTTTGGTTCTCCTTTTTCTCTTGTGATTTATCTTTAAAAATTGTTGTTTCTACAGTTGTTGTTGTCCTGCCTTTTGTGACCAGTCAGAGTTCATGCTGAACTTTTAGCTTTTCTGATAGTATTTTTATGGATTTTCTTATGCTCATTCTCTGTTACTTGACTATTTCCCATTTTTTGAGTCCATATTAAAAAAATAGGAGAAACAGCAAATTGGCTCCTTTGAATGAATGTAGGATATATATGATGTGAAAGCATTTTGAAAACAAATGTAGGAACCAATTTGTGAAGATTTATTTTATTCCACAGGGACTAGGGGACCTTTGAAGTCTATTGAAAAGGGAATGGTGTGGTTAGAATCCTGCTTTAGTAATACCAATTTGGCATTTGTATGAAGTACAGACAGGCATAAAAGCTGGGAGAAGGAAGAGTCTTGAGACAGAGAGATCAATTTGAAGGTTATTGCAGTAGTCCAGGAGAGAGGTAACTGAAGTAGGTTGGAGACTATGTGAGCAGACAAAAGGAAAAGGACTAGAGAAATGTCACCAAGGTGGAATTGACAGGACTTGTCAACTGACTAGACACTGGTCATGAGGGAGAGTGAACAAGCCCATATGATTGAAATTGTAAACCTGAGTGATTGGAAGGAAAATGGTGCAATAAGATAATATTTGTAAAATGCTAAATACAATTCCTAGCACACAGTAGGTGATTAATAAGTCATTGTTTACTTTCTTTCTTGCTAGAAATGGAAAGTTAGGCTGATGGGCATATTTATTTGAAGAAACAGAATGAATATGTTGAATTTGAATTGCCTATAGGATATCCATTTGAAGAATGTATTTATTGGGGATTGTAGCTCAGGTAAGGTTAGCTCCATATATCCATAAGTGTATATATGTATGTATATATCTATATTTATATATATGGAGAGAGAGGTATATATATATATATATATATATATATATATATATATATATATATAGTGTGTGTGTGTATATGTGTGTGTATATGTATATAACATGTGTGTGTGTATATATATATATATATATATAACAGATACATAAATAGGAGTTACTTGTATTTAAAGATGGTAGTGAAAATTGTGGCACCAAAATCTGTGGCACCAAGAAAATAAGAATAGAGAAAAACAAGAGGATGGCCTAGAAAAAAACTTTAGGAGATAACTTTTTGGGTATAGGACTCTGACCTTCAGGTTCTCCATATGGAGAGAGAGAGGGAGAGAAAGAGAGGGAGAGAGAGAGATTTGAGCTAGATTACCTTTAAGACCCCTTTCAGCTCTATGATCTATATGTTAGGCTTCATGATTAAATTGATTTTTTAAGGCTTATAAATAAATACATTCTTGTTGGACATCTTCAAATGGATATCCTATAGGCAATTCAAATTCAACATATTCCTTATCTTCCTTCAAATAAATATGCCCATCAGCCTAACTTCCCATTTCTGGCAAGAAAGAAAGTAAACAATGAAAAATGACTTTCGTTTTTAAGTACATGGCTTACAAATTGATCTTAAGAGATTTTCCAAAGAGAAATTCCAAAAAAAACCATTTTGAGCAATGATAGATAGTCTCATTACAGTAAGAAAACATCACACCAAATTGTTGGACAACATCATTGATTCTGATGTACATGTTCTGTTGTATTTCTTAATGAAAAGCCAATCTATCACATAAAAATCCCAATATGTATTACTATTCTTTTTTGTTTTGTTTTGTTTTGGTTTGCTCCTGGGCCAAGTTATCAAAATAATATCATGTGGTAAGAATCTAATTTATGCAAATGTCAAAAAGTTCTTGGTAAACTTGCCCTCTGACTAGTCAGAAACCTTCTGGCTAGATGTATATACATGACCAGTTAGGCAGAAGCAAGGGGCCAAAGAAGGGTAAGAGTAAATCGTATTATAAAGATGTGTCTTGCTCTAGCAACAATGGTGGCTTGTTGGCCTTTTTTGGGTATGTTATGTAGGTGGGGGAGAGAGTTATAATTTGAAAAGCATACAGTATATTTGGAGATACTTCTGTCATCTAACATCCATTATACACTACCTTTCTATAATGTTTAAATACACTTCCTAACATTCATTCATTTTCCCCTCTCTTATAATAACAGCCTCCCTTATAAGAACACAATTTTTTTAACTTCTCTTTTCACAAAGTAGCCATTAATGACCTCTTTATGACTGATACAGTTCCCCCCAATTTTTGAAGTTCAGATTGTTCTGTTATCTCATCAACCCTCTGTTCAGCTGGTATTCCATGGCTAACCATTGTCTGTAAATCCAATTTTTGAGTAATGGTCTTGGAAAGAGATTCTGTTCTCAAGTTTCCAATCACCTTGCTAATAATAATCCCTCTGATTATTTCCAACCTAATTTCCATCTCAGGCACAGCTAAGAAATGCTCTCTTCCACTTAGGTGAAGATCTCTTGAGTCTTATTAGTTAATGATCAGAGCTCCTTTATATTCTTCATTATTTTAAATTTTAATGCCATATTTGACAATATTGAACATAATGTTTTATAAAATAGCCATCAACCACCCATCCACATAACTTAGCTTTAGCATCTTTAGTATAGGTTTTTTAAAAAAATGAAATCTATCTACATTATGATTCTTTCTAATATGTGTATAGACAACTACATTTTTTAGTAATTATACCTGACATTAATGCTTTAAAATTATCAACATATTTTTACAAATGAAGATCTTACTTTATCCTTACAGCAAATCTGTGAGGTTGGCAGGCAATTAATCAGTAAACACTTATTAAGTGCCTACTATGTGTCAGACTAAGTATTGGTCTTGCTAAGGTAAGCAAGCTCTTGTTAACTTGTTTTCTTTTTTTATGGATGATATTTAGTCTAAGCTATGTGTCAGGTTTATATCATACGTTACAAGTAGACATAACCCCAGAATTCAAGCCTCTTGAATCTACTTCTATTGTTTTAGTTGCCTTAAAGTTTAGAATGTAAGAATTGCCATACATAAATAAAGTCAATTGTCCATACAAACCAGGACTTTCATAATGATATCTTTTATGTGTGAAGAGTTTTTCAGTTTGCCAAGCATTTTCATATGTACTATTCAGAGGCCCCATATCACATATTGGGCAAGAACATCATGTTCAGTCAATCAACCAACACTTATTTATAAGTGCTTGGATTATAGAGGCAAAAAAGAAATAGACCGTATTCTCATGTATTTTATATTCTATGGGAAGGGGGCAAGAAAACATGCATATATAAATGTATGTAAATGCTGGGGAAATCAGGGAAGGCTTTCTATAGCAGGTGGTCCTGGAGCTAAGTGTAAGGAAAATAGGAATTGTAATAGGCAAAATGAGAAGGGAAGGCATTCTAGGCATGATGAACAACCTTTTCCAACTCCTTTAAATTCTAGCAGCTTTTCTTCCAATTATTTCCCATTTCATCCTGTATGTAATTGATTTGTGCATATTTGTTTGCTTGTCATCTCCATTAGATTGTAATGGACTGTAAGCTCCTTGAAGGCAGGAATTTTCTGTTTTCCTCTTTTTGTATGCCCAGTGATTAGCCCAGGGTGTGGTCATAGTATGAATGTAATAAATGATTATGGAAGTTAAAAGAGATGGGAGATGGAAGGTAGCATGTGAAGAACAGCAAGAAGGCCAATCTGAAAGAACTACAGAGGTTGGGAAGGAAGGTTGGCTCCATGTTGTGAAGGATTTTAAATGTCAAACAGAAGAGTTTCAGGGCAGCTAGGTGGCACAGTGAATAGAGAACCGGCCCTGGAGTCAGGAGGACCTGAGTTCAAATCCGGCCTCAGACGCTTAACACCAAATCTAGCCGTGTGACCTTGGGCAAGTTACTTAACCCCAACTGCCCTCCAAAAAGCAAAAAACAAAACAAAAAAAAACTCAAAGAGTTTCTATTTGATTTTAGAAGTAACAAGCAGCCACTGGAGTAGAGTGAAGACAATATTATCAACCATTTCTCCTTGAATATTGCAAAGAATTTTATATACCTTTTGAGAATCTATACTTTCTCAGGATAATCTTCCTGCAGAAATCTCCAATAACATTTCCTTTTAGGTACTTTGAATAGGATGGAAATATAAATTTCACTGAAAAAGAATATAGTCATAAGAACTCAAAAGAACTTTGACATAGTTGTGGTGATATTAAATTGTTAATCCACTTCTGTTTAGTATACTTTATGCAATCTTTTTTTTGGTATCTCATAATGGAATTATAATATGAGCTTTTGCAATAATAGTCCTAGAATGTGAAACAGCCAAACTATGACATTAAACAAGACTCTTTATTTTTTTCTCTTCATTTACATGCATTTTAATATTCATAGGCCAAGACACCCTGCCCTCAGTCATTTTTTCTTCCATCTGGAATTCAAAGTATAGACCTCTGAGTGAGACTTGTAAATACTGCTGCTTTCAATCACCTTCTGTATTCTTCTTAGTCTTGGGTTACAGGTATTACAAAAATAAATGGTATTTTGTTGGGCTTAGATTAAATTTCATTTTACCACCAAAAATAATTTGAATTTAAAATGCATATGTGTTTTAGGAGAAGACATATCTTTTTAAATAAAACAAAGCATTTAGGGTCATAAAAATTCCATTGCATTCAGAAAATTGGCATTAGTCTCACCCATAAGTATATATGCAATCCAACCCAATCTCACTTTCTGAAGCTCTCCCCACTTCTTTCTACCATTCCCCCATATTCTTATGCTAAGAAAAACTAAGCATTTACTGAGAGGGAATATTGAACTTGCTCTCTTACTTTCAAATGACATGAAAAGCAGCCAAGAGGATCCTAAAAGGTGAGCTAGGGAATATTAAAATTTTCCGACTCCTTGTTAGAGTTCATTTAGGTCAGCTTGATGATTTTTTATTATATTTACCTTTATTTCTTTTAGGTCCTTGGAAGAAATGGACTCGTGCTCATATTCTTGGGTTTGGGGTCCCCAGTTAGTAGATGGGGATTTACTGGTAAATATTGAAGCATCATTTGGCAAATTTTGAAGTCTGTTGCTGTCACAATACACTGCCCTCTCCCCCAAACCTTTTCTATGACTTGTTGAATTTCTGGGTAGGAAGAAGGCAGTTGTGTCCCTCCTCCACTGTTTTTAGAGTTTACTGATAGTACCTCTTCAAATGCCCATCTAGGAACATCAATCTAAATGAATCATTTTCCCTCCTTCTCTTCCTTCCAGAAAAAAAGAAGAACAGATATGATGGAACAAATTACACACACACACACACACACACACACACACACACATACACCAGTTTAAGGCAAATAAAATGTTTATAAAGTTGGAAGGCTTTGGGCAAATGAAAATTGATAACACCTTTGGAGCCACATACCTCATATCTTCTACACCCTTGAATCCATATGCATGAGTTACAACATTGCTACTCATCACAAGTCTGGTTTTATTCATTATCAGTCCATATTTACCACACAATCAAGAATCTGGTAGCTGTTAGGACATTCTCCAGTTTTCCTCAATGAATTCAACACCTACCTCAGTCTACTGCCCTCATACTAGGAAAATTCACCATGTATGTTGATATGCCCTCAAATACCTTAACCTGCCAGTTTTTCAACTTTCTTATTTCTCATGGACTTCTCCTCCAACTTACCACAGCTTTATAGTCACACCTTTGATCTTGCCATCAACCTTAAGTATTCCATTTCCTTGTGCTTGAACTGTGAAATTTCTTTATCTGATCACAATGTTCTGTCATTTCACTCTTCTCTCTGCCTTGGAAACCTAACACCTGTTCTTTGTCCTCAATGTGACCTCAAATCTTGTGTGGCCGAGACTAAGCCTTTGGTTACTTTCACCATCCTGTCTCTGCTACTACTCATGTGCTAATTAATGAAGCTAGAGAAAATAATAAAACTACACTGTTTTGTACAGAAAAAAAAAGTTACATAATCTCAGCAGGACTGTCACTGAAGTAAGGGAGATTTTCATATATCCCTATTCTATTCACTATCTCACTCAGCCTAATATCTGTGACAAAGTATTTCTTCTTTTCTCAAACTTTCAGTGCCTTCCCATCCCATTTTTTTAATCCGAGAACCTTGCTGCATATTGCTGAAAAAAATTGAGACCATTTATAAGAGTTCCCTTTTTTCTCTTCCTCATTTTGCACTACTCAGATACACATTGTGCTACAAATTCCTCCTTCACATCTGTCTAAAATGAAGATGTGGCTCTTCTCATTGCCAAGGCAGAATCCTTTATATGCATGACTATTCCTATTATATTCTATCTTCTCTAAGAGACTGACCCTTTAATTATGTCTACTCTCTCACTAATTTACTCACTAAAAATCTCTACTTGTCTACTAGTTGCTTCCCTGCTGCTTACAAATATCTTCCTCATTCTCCAAAAATCTTTAATTGATCTGTTCATTCTACTGTCATTCCACATCTGTCCTCTCTCTTGTGGCTAAACTTCTTGAAATGACCTACCATAAGCACCTTCACTTCCTTTCCTTTTACTCTTTTATTGCCCTGTAGTTTGGCTTCTTTGGTACCATTCATCTAAAACAATTGTCTCCAAAGTTACCAGTGTTGTCTTATTTGACAAATCTAATAATCTTTTTTCAGTCCTCATCCTTCTTGACTACTCAGTAGCAATCAACACTGTCAATCACCCTCTTATCCTTGATCTTCTTTTCTGTCTAGGCTTTTATGACACTACTCTGTCCTCTTTCTCTTTCTACCTGTCTGATTGTTCCTTCTGAGACTTCCTTGATGGATCTTCATCCATATCATGCCCACTGACTGTCAAATATTCTCCTATGACTTCTCTTCTTTCCATATACAATTTCACTTACTAGTCTGATCAGCTCCCATGGATTCAATTATTATCACTAGGCATATGATTCACCAATCTTTATGTGTAACTCGAATTGCTCTTCCAAATTCCAATCTCACATCTCTGACTGGGCATCTTGAACTATACTTAAATAGTATATTAAACTTCAAATGTCAAAATATCGAACTTCTTATCTTGCCTTCCAAGCCTTTCCTTCTTCCTAATATTCCTATTACTGTTGAGGGTACCACCATTATTACAGTCACCGAGGCTTCTTAACCTAGGTATCATACTCAATCTTCACTCTTTCATCCATCCTCCTGTATCTAATCTTTTGTCAAATCTAGTTGATTCTATCTTTGTACCTGCTGTCATATAATACCTCATCTCTCCTCTGATACTTCCACCATCCTGATTTAGTCCCTGATAATCTCACCCTTACACTATTTTCGTAGTCTTCTGGTTGGTCTCAAATCTCTCCCTACTACCCATCCTCTACTCAACTTTAGATTAATCTTCCTAATGTACAAGTTTAATCACATCACTTATGCTTCAGCTCAGTAAAATCCAGTGGCCCCTTAAAATCTCCAGAATCAAATACAAAATTCTCTGTTTGGCATTTAAAGCCTTTCATACTCTGTACCCATCCAGTTAGGAGGCAAAATGGATACACTGGTGTACCTGGAGTCAGGACGAACTAAGTTTTACAGGTGAGGAAAGTAAGGTCCAGAAAGGTTAGATCTCTTGCCCAAGAACACATAGGTTATAAGGGAAAGATGTGGAATTAGAAAGAAGGTCTTCTAGCTCCTAATGGTATCATACTGTATAAGAAGCCTCTGAATATGAAAGGAAAATATTTTGAGAGAGCAAGAAAAAGAATGAAAAGTAATTCCAAGAGCAATGAATCACTTGGGAAAAGTAGAGATTAACTTTGGAACTTGATAAATTGATAATACAATCTCCATAGTTTATTCAATGACTATCAGTAATATGATAGGTATAGGTCTATGTTAGCAGATTCATGTAGCATCATCATAGCAGGTAGTTATTACAGATAATAATAAGCCTTTTCAAGACAGAAATTCTGAAGAATTGAAGCAAAGAGATGAAGCACCATGGAAGATCATCTCACTGTATTTCCCCAGTGAACAATGGGGATGGGAAGACCAGAGTGCCCCTCCCAAAATAATCAGTTAATAACTATCATTCCTTTTATAATTACTATTATTCCCCTTATGAACAAAAAAAGAGGCTCTAGAGAACAAAGTATGGTACACAATCATATAGGATCCTTTGTTTCTCTCTTAGAACCATACAACTAACTATTTGGTACATTCCCATTATTTTGACAGTTTACTCCCCTCTGCACATGTTAGGATACATCTACCTTGGCCTACTTTATTGATGTTTTGCACATGACGCTCTCTTCCCCACATCATGCCTTTGCCTGGGCTGTCCCCCATTCCTAGAATGCTTTCTCTACTCACCTTGGCCTCTCAACATCTGTCTTACTTCAGGAATCAGCTCAGATCTCATCATCTGCAGAAGGAGAGGCAGGAAGAAGAATCCTCACCACTCTCTTTTCTTCTTCCCTCAGAGATGACCTTACACCTATATGTGTCTATGTCTTGTGTGTTCATAGTCATTTGTATGTTGCCTGTCCCATAAGTATGTGAACTCCTTCATGACAGTGTCAGTCTTTTTACCTTTCTTGTAGCCTTGTATCTTGCAGTACAGAGTCTAGCACAGTAAGAACTTAATGAATGTTTATTGACTGTATTTGTGGGACAGGGCTGTCAAAACCCACAACACCTATTAGTTGTGTGACCCTGGTCAAAATACTCAATCTCTTCTGTGTCTTCATCTCTAAAATAAGAGGCCTGGGTTTAATGAGTTTTAAGAGCCTTTCTAGGTCTAAATTTATGCCCCAGTGATCCTAAGAATCCAGAGATAGTTATTAGCAGGCAAAAAAACAATGTTTGGCATTTAATCTGATAAGCTACAGTAAAGGCAGAAGGAGAATCCAAAGTACTGCTTATGTCAGAGAATGAAAAGTGAGAATGAGAGGGGTCTGGGGCAGGGATGATTGAAACAAAACATATTCAAGAAGCAGAGATCTTTCACCATGGTGGCACTGTATTGACTCCATGTCCCCCACTCCAATTTCATACTATGCACCTGGGAGTTAGGATCTGGGACCTTGGAGAGAGTGGACTTTAGTGGGCAGTTAAATGAGAGTATGAGTCCAGTATGTCCCAGCAAAGAGCTCTGAAGAAGAAACTGAAAATATTGACCCTGATTTGGGGAGTGAAGGGGAACAAACCATTGCACAGTCAGTCCTAGAGGAAAGTGAGGCAAAGATAATGTGATTAAGGCAGCAGACCGAGAAGATGATTTTGATGGCAGCATTTAGAAGTTGAAGAGCTACTCTGAAAAGAGTAAGACTAGAGGGCAGAAGATTGCATGGTAGGATATAATCACAGGCAGAATAAAGGATTTTATTATGAAGCTTGTATAGGTCAGGGTGAGGTGGGAAATACTGTGAAGTGATAGCTTTTCTTTTCTTTTTATACAGGGAATGGTATATGGGTTGAATTGTATGTTGATATGTCTGCACTATAAAATATTTATACTAAAAACTTGCTTATTGGGGAAAATGAGTTATGATACATCATTCTGAATGGAGCCTTGCATAGTAAATATGGAAGATGAATGACACCTGGATGAGCTAGCTCCCAAAGGTGTTTGGAATATGAATCAACTAGGTGGCCCAATGAATAGAGTCAGGAAGACCTGATTCCATATAGTTCCATTCCTTTGTTTGTAATTGCTTACATGCTTGCTAGATACTCTATATTGTTTTTTAGTAGCACCTTAAACTCAATAATTCCTAATTTCCTTAGAAAATTTATAAAGTTCTAACTTTTGCATTAAGCTGTTTCTACCTTCTAAAAACTATTTTAGTAAAAAAAAAAAGATGTAAAAATTATGCTTTAGAAATTCTGCATGTATTCTATGAACACAATGCCTTCCCTGTCAAAATGTAAGCTTCTTGAGGGCATGTATTGTTTCACATTTTTGTTTTCCTAGATCTTGCCACGAGGCCTGGCACTACTACTGTAGGTGTTTAGTACTTATTGATTGACTAATTAAACAAGTCAAAATCAGTCACATATTCTGTATCCCCAAATTAACATCTACTTTAATTCTCTTTTTTATTTTGCATAATGGTATTATCATCCTTCTAATTGCAGGAAATCAAGACATGAGTTATTTGACTCTTCCCTCTCTCTCATGTACAATACTATGAGGATAACATAGTAGAGTGTGATGGAAATGAGATAGAATAAAAGGCCCCAAGTTTGAATGCTACCACTGATACTAACTACCTGTGTTGTCATCTACCTCCACGAAACTTTGTTCCATTATCTATAAAATGAGGGAGTTGAACTAGAATTTCCCTTCTATCCCTAAATCCTAGAATTCAGTCTTCTTATCCCATGATCTGAATCCTACTCATCCAATCCTATGACCTAAAACTTATGAGCCAATTACTTACCAAGTCCTATTCATTCTGTATCTTCACGATGTTTCTTTTCTTTCCATTTCTGCTAAACTATCACTCCATTTCAGGCTTTAAAAAACAAAACAAAACAATGCACTTTGGGCCTATTGTAATATTCTCTTGTGTAATAACCTTGGGCATTGTCTCTTTTCCCTCCAACCTAATCTGTGTACTATGCTTAGCTGATTTTTTCTAAAACACTGCTCTGGCTCTGTTCAGAAACCTTTAAAAACTCTTTATTGCTTAATGGATAAAATCAGAATTCTATATTGTGTTATTCCAAATCTACCACCCATCTTATAGCATCTAGAAGTTACAAGTTATCAAGTCTGACCCACTTATTTTAGAAGGGAGGAAACTAAGACCTCTCAGGAGTTAGCATTTAGCTGGATCCTGAATGATAAATATGATGGACAGAGATAGGATAAGAGCATTTCAGGTCTGGAGAATGTTATCAGGAAAGAAGTGTAAAGTAGTGAAGCACACAATGTCTTTGGAGAAGATACAGTCTGGCTTGAAGGAACGAACTTCAAGGAAAGTTAGGAGTTGCAAGAGAGGCAGCAGCATGAGGCTTAAACAATGAAGTCACCTAGGTGATTCACTATATAGAATACTGGGCTTCAAGTCAGGGAGATCTGAGTTCAAATCATACTCCAGACATTTACTAGGTGTGTGAAAATGAGCAGGTCATTTAAATTTTCTGAGTCTTGTAAAATGATGGAGCTAGAATCTGGTACCTCTTCAGTCACTTCCAGCTGATGGAATTCTAATAAAGCTACCCTCAGCCCCATTATTCCAACTTCATTATGGATCCAGCCCCATTGAACAGCAAACATTCTGTACCTACCTAGCCCACCCACCCAAACCCCGCCAATGTCCTAACTTCTATATATATATTTCACTGCTCACTGGAACAATACGTATGCCCCTGAACTCTTAGTTTCCATAGAAACAGTAGGTGTGTCCATGTGATGGGAACCCAGCTACTGCCTCTACCTAGCCACTGCCCCCTGACCCATTCTCACAGAAACAGGTGTGTTCTTGTATTCAATCACAATCATGTCATCTATCTAGCCTAAGACAGGACCACAACATCTAACTATCTATCTTGCCCTGACAGGACTACGATGGCTAGACAATTGGAGGGCAGCATGACTAGAATGTCTAACCACCAAAACATAGATGGGACCCCTCCTCCATTACATAATCCCTTAACAAACTCCTGCTTCCTGATTAATGTTAATAATATTCCCCTATTCAATATAAATTTTGAAAATGTACTTGCATCTTTAACCTATAAAAGTCCGTCTTGCTTTTTTTGACGCTGCTTGTTCCTCTGGGAACTTAGCCTGCTTCATGAGAGGCATCAATCTTAATAAATGCCTATATTTGGATTAGAGGTGATCTGACTCTGAATTCTTTGAGATGTTTCCACCATAACCCGTCATGAAAACCCAACAGTTTTTGGGTGGGCAGGACCCCTACCTCAACACAGCTCTAAATCGATTTTTCTATAAATCTATAAAACCTATCATACTCATAGAAATTTTCATGATTCAAATCCTCTTCTGAACAAAAACTCTTTGTAAAATAGTTGTGTTAATTATTTTACATGTATGCATATGTGTGTATGGATGTGTGTATATATGTATATGTATGTATGTATATATATACATATATATGATTGTGTGTATATGATTGTGTATATGATTGTGCATTCAATGCAGCCTCTAAAGTTGAGATACAACAAAGTATGGTTCAATTCTCTGCTGCTTATGCTAATTTTGGCCTAACAATTAACACCAAGAAAACACAGGTGCTCTGTCAGCTCCACTACACCATCTATATGTGGAACCATCAATTACAGCAAATGGAGAAGTTTAGGATGCTGTGGATAAGTTCACTTACCTTGGTAGTGTACTTTCCAGGGATGTAAACATAGATAATGAGGTTGATTGCCACAGCTAGCTCAATATCTGTAAGGCTTCAAAGGAAAGTATGGGAGAGAAGAGGTATTAAATGGACTACCAAGCTGAAGGTCTGCAGAGCCATTGTGCTGACCTCATTGTTGTATGCCTGTAAAACCTGGACAGCATGCTAGGTCTATGCCAGTAAACTGAATCACTTCCATTTGAATTTTCTTAGGAAGATTTTGAAGATCACCTGGAAGGATAAGGTACCAGACAATGAGTTCCTTTCTCTAACTAAATTGCCAAGCATTCAAACTCTGCTTCAGAGAACACAACTCCAATGGGTTGGCCATGTTGTTCAAATGCAAAATCTATGCTTTTCATAAAGAATATTTTATGGAGAACTCACACAGGGAAAGCATTCACATGGTGGTCAGAAGAAGTGATACAAGGACACTCTCAAGGTTTCTCTTAAGAACTTGAGATACTGGCACAGGACCACTCAGCATGGTGTGCCTGTATCAGAGAAGTTGTGGTGCTCTATGAACCAGCTTAAAGGATGTGGAATTTAGAGAATTAACCCTCAATGATTTGTCCCCAACCTGTGGTAGAGCTTTCTGAGCTCGTGTTGGTCTGATCAGTCACAGTCAGACACACTGAAACTTGACTCTAGCATAGTGATGTTTGATACTCTTTGAGAACAAAGGACAACAACCAACCAAATATGTATTTACATGCATGTGTACATGTATATTTGTGTGTATATTCATATACGTATACATACAGACATACAAAATTAGCACTGCAAGCATATATATATTTGTTGCTTTTCAATCATTTAGGTTGTTTCTGACTTTTTGTAACCTCACTTGGGGTTTTCTTGGCAAAGACATTGGAGTGGTTTACCATTTCCTTTTCTAGCTCATTTTACAGTGAGGAACTGAGGCTAACAGTGATTTGCTATTAAGTATCTGAGGCCAGATATCTATCTATCTATCTATCTATCTATCTATCTATCTATCTGTCTGTCTGTCTGTCTGTCTGTCTGTCTATCTATCTATTTATCATCTATCTATCTACCCATCTATCTGTCTATCTATAGATCTATCTACCCATATATAGTGTGTGTATATATATATACATATATGCATACATACACACACATACACACATATCTTTTAGTGGAATATTTACTTTCTCTCCTTCTAGGTCGTGATATTTTATGGACAGAGATCAAATCCTTTGCTGTCTCTCCAAGTACTTGGCATAGTGCTTTGGAAAGGAAAGCACAAAATAATTGTTTGTGGAATGTGTGAATGAATGGAAAGAGATCTACTTTAGGAGTCGAAGATACTACTGAAGTACTTTATTTGGAAAACTGTTAAATTGTAGTATAATTGACAGCAGGAGAGGAGCAAGGTGGTGAAATGTAAACAATTGTTCTGCTTATATTGAGATTAAATGGCTGAAAAGCCATCCACTTTGAAATAATTGAATAAGCACAAGTACATGCAAATAGTTTGATAAGGCAGTTCTGCACAGATGTAAGCTGAGCCCACAAAAGGTAGTGATCTTCAGGGACCCAGGTAGCTAAATCAAATAGTGGGTTCAAATAAGAGGTCAAATGCCCTTATGATTCCTTGCATTGGAGAGATTTTTGATTACATTTATTAATTTTCATAAATTTAGGCTGGTAAGATCGAAAAAGTTTTCAACCTTATTATATATCATAAAGAAGAAAAGAAGCAAACCTCATTAAGGATGAAAAGTGTACATAATTTACCAATAAGAGAAACTGCCTGGGCTGCTAAACAAGTGAAACTGAGTTTAGCCATCTCTCCCAATATCCTCTTTTCTCTAAGGAGTCCAGTTGGTCATTGGGTCAACCAAGAACTGCCACCACTTCACACAGTTTTCATCTTTTATTGAGGGGTCACCCACCTAGACCTGGATGAGTGAAGACAGAGTTAGTCTTTTCCTTTTTTCCTTGGCTGTGTCACGTACCTATTCAAGTGGAATCCCCAGTTAGAGTGATCCCTGAGACCAAGACTGTTCTATTAAACCACAGGTAGAATTGGTCAGATCTTTACTCCTGGGAAAATCTTACTACTGTGACTAATAAGCATTTCAGAAGAAATAAATGATCATGCCATTCATTCTATGATTACAGGATGCACTAGAAGTGACTTGCAGGGCAGCAGGACCTTTGCCCTAACCCTCGTAGTTCCCAAGCTGCTTTTCTAAATAATGCAAACTGTCCTATGACAGGATACTAAATTCTTCTCCTTCCAATATTACAGCCATTCTGATGAAGAATTAAAATACAGTGACAAAGAAGGTAATAATAGTGGTCATGGGAAAAAGAAAAGGAGGAAACTGCACACCCATGCCTGCCTGTATGTGTATTTGCCCAATGAGTCTTAAGTATTCTTTTCCAATGAGTATGTATATTTTTTTTTACTATTTGTCTAGCAGCCACAAATAATAAACAAGGATTCCAAAGAAGTACCTGTTTAAGTAGTTATAATTTTACTCAAATAATAATATCTTTATGAAACTGTTCTTTCATATTCACAAAATACCAGTTACTTTTTAAATCATATAATTAACCTTAGTGCACTGTGTTCTTATTATATAATATTTGACTAAAACTTTTAAAGTCTATACAAGATCATTAGCATCATCATGCAGAATTTAATTCAATTCAATTGAACCAGCACTGATGAAGTGCTTAGTACTGTGGCAAGCACTAACCTAGTTGATAGAGATATAAAGACAGTTTGTTTCTGCTTTTAATCAATCAATTAACAAGCATTTATTAAACTTTTATTATATTCTAGACACTCTGCTAAGCATTAGACTTTTTTTTAAGTCTCTGCCCTCAAGGATTTAATATTCTAAAGGAAGAATGCCATACATACCATATGGTACATACCATAAATTGGTATGTACAAGGTTAATACAGAGTAGATAGAAGGTCTAGAAAGAAACGTACTGACATCTTGGAGGACTCAAAAGACCACATAAAGAAGTTAGTGCTTGAACTGAGTTTTAAAGCAAAGCAGAGAATATAAGATGTACAGTAAGAATACTTGTTTGGCATTTTGCAAATTTAAACAAAAAAATCAAAGTAAAAAGGTAAAAGGACAACTGCCAACATAACAATTAGTTAAATATTATGGTCAGTAACTAAAATGTGTGAATAGGAATAAAGATGTCTAGAAATTGACAAGAAAACCAAAACCCAAAACAAAATGTATGCAATAATAATCCTTATGCCTCAGATACTGATACAGAAATGAACAAACTGCAAGAAACAGGAAAGATAAATTTGTGATCCTAACACTATTAGGTTGACTTGACCCCATAGGTGTTATTGAGCCTTAGTAGTAGGAGATCCTTTGACTGTACTATGGGTCTAAAAGGTTTTACTGAATATATAAGGAACAGGATAAGAAAAGGGGAGGAGACAGACTAGAATCATGTATCAAAACTATACAGTCACCTAAAGAACTTCAGGAACAAAAGAGAAGGGTCAGCTTGGAAGACAGTATTTGGGAGAAGATTAATAAAGATTAAAAAAAATGACAACATCCCCAGGGTAGAAAGAATGAACTGATGAGTAGTGGGAAAACAGAAGAGGCCATAATATTGAGATAAAGGTATGAAAAGGTAGAGAAAATGGGTGTGGGGGTGTGGCAAAGTGGAAACTACAGGTATCTATGCAGTAAATAGTTACACTGTAGTTATTCAAGAAAAAAAAATGGCAGGAAAACTAGATTGCTGGATCGCAAAACTATGTTGGGATCCACCCTCATATCATATACTATAACCAAAATTATATTAGCAATGAAGAGTGGTCTAAATAAACCCATGCACATGTCTTAAAAACTGAAAGGAAAAGGAATATTTATCTTATTTAAGGAGAAGAGAGGTATTTTGTCAACTTAGCAAATGGAAAAATAGTTTGACGCCAAGTAGTTTTGATGATATAACAAAATATACTTAAAATTAAAAGAAAAGGAACATATTGGAGGGAAAATGATCTAAAATGTAGGGTATACTCCATGCTTGGAAAATATTTGATACCTACCTACTTATACACACATGTGTGTATTACACACATATACACAGTTTACATATATATACATATATAATGAACATGCATATTTACTAGTGTGTATAATAGATGCCTATAAATGCATACAAAAACACACATGTATGATTGTTGGTGTGTGTCTATATGTGTATACACACACATATATCTTTTCTGTAATCTCCATATCCATTTTTTATGGACAAGTTTGCCAAAAACCACTGCATCCCCACACTGTAGCTTAACTAGTGCTTAAATAAAAGAATCTACTTTGTCTTCAGTTTTTACAATGTGTAAGAAATTGATGTCTTTGTAATGCTAATGATGTTTCCACAGGAAGCAATAGCAAAATAGTACTACTGATGATAAAAGGGATCTAGATAGTGCTTTAAGGTTTTGTAAAGTGATTTTATCCTTCCAAATACCACGGTAAGAAGGTGTTATCACTATACTAATTTTACAAATGAAGAAACTGAGACAGAAAGGAATAAAGTGATTTATCCGGGGTCACATAACTAGGGACTGAGGCTATTTTGACTTCAGTTTTTTCTTACTCTGAGTCTAGCCACTGTAGTGATGCTAAACTCCTCAATAATCAGAGGAATTAAAATTAACCTTAAGAATCCATCTCACAATCATAAAACTGGTAAATATTATGAATGCACACACACATAGTTATGTGTATATATGTAAAGTCCATTTTAAATGATTCCCCTGGGGAAACAAGCACTCTAATACATTAATGGTAGCATTACAGATAGTGCCAACACTTGGAAAGTGATATATGTCATCATACAATGAATCACAAAACCTATCAGACCATTTCACTAAATGATTTTATTGTCTGATCTCTACCTCCTCCCTTCAAAAGAGTCATGGTTGTTTTTGTCCTTCATTTTTGAAGAGGACCAAAATAATATCAGTATGTTGGGGTGAAAGGACAATATCTGACTGTGGCTGATCAGACCAGTAAGCTCAGAAGGCTCAATTAGAAGCTGGGTACAAATAGTCTATATGAACCTAAGTCATAAGAAGGAATGAAATACATAATTGTAAATAAAAAAATGTCAGTAGTTGCTCTGTAATAGAAAAAAACTTTAGAAAAACTCAAATGTCCAACAATTGGAAAAGTTGGATAAATTATATTACTATAGTAGAATATGATGTTACTGTAATAAACCATCATTCCCAAAAGGATGTAATGTACAATATGGAAAGATTTGCATAGAGTAAAATCAGCACAATCAGAACTACATACATACTAATTACAAATTTCTGTACACAAGTGACATACATTTGTAACAGGGATAGTATACATATTCTTTTTATTCTTTAAATAAAAAAACAAAGAAGAAAGTGTAAATAACATAAAAGCATGGAAGAATGTTGGGATTTCAGACAGCTTTGGAAAAGGATGCCCTAAATACATCCTATTTTTTTGTTTTTGCTATTTTTTTGTTTCCATCTTGTTTAAGAATAGGAAGTTTGGTTAAGATTTTGTACTTTGTTTATTCTTTTGCTTTTATTGGCCATTATTAGGTATAGAAGTAAAATAAAATAAAAAGCCAAAATGAAACCAAATAAGGATAAAATAAGTGGAAATACAAGGGCAGGGGCAGAGAAGGAGAGAAAAAAGGGAATTACAGAATGAGAGCTGTCAGGACTAAATTACTGATTGAATATGGAAGAGGAAGGGATTAAAAAAGTTACTAATAAGTAGACAATAAACTCATAAGAAGCTTCTGGTTGATCCCAAAGTTTGTCTTAGTAAAGGATTGACAGTCTTCTGGTTGCTAGGACATTGAATTCACTTCTCTTTTTGTTTTCCTGGACTCTTACACTGATGTTTTGCCCTGTCTACTGATGATTATTGATCCTTCGGCCACCTTGAACAGTCAGGCCTCTGCTCCCTGGCTTGACATATTTATTCTGTTATTCTTCCCCTCTATTTCAGTGTCAGGGGAATATACTCACAGAATTTTATAACTATAAGGACCCCTCTAGCACCATGTCTATATTTTTAGGTGAGAAAACTGACTAGAAGGTCAAGTATATGCTTGCTCAAGATCTCAGCCATAATCATTGGGAAACCCTAAACTAGAACCCCATTCCCTTCATTCTCTTCAGTGTTTCTACAACCTATCCTTGAAACCCAACTATCTGTTAAAGCCCCGTGCAAATAAAGTCTTCTCTGATCTCCCCAGCAGGAAGTGATAATTGCTGACAGTGAATTCTCAAAGTACCTTGTTCAAGCTCTTCCATGCATTTATCGCATTCCATTCTGCATTACATTTATGTACATGTCATTTTCCTACTAGATTGTTTACTTTGTAGGTTGTCTCAAGGATAGGGACTATGTTTTATTTAATCTGTATCTCTTATTTGTGTCTCTTAAATTCATGGCTTAAAAACTGAAAGAAAAAAGGGAAATCTAAATCTTATTTAAAGTGAGGAGGTATCCAACATCTCAATTCATACCTCATGCATAAGAAGGGATAAATATTTGTTGAACGAATGAATGTATTAGCCAATTAACGAAATCAGTTTCCCCATTCAAGATCATAACTTCTCTTTACTTCAGGTATCCATAGATCTTATGGAGATTTTTACACACACACACACACACACACACACACACACACACACACACCTACCAAAGCAATTACTGCTAATCCATCACTGTCCTAAGGGTATCCCTCATGGCTTGAGATGTTGCTTGTCTAATGTTATCAGCTCAAATCTCAATTTTGGTATGTTCCTCCCAGAGTTAAGTACCAGTGGTTTAAAAAAATGTTTGACTGATGTGTTTTATTTTAAATATTTACCCATCACTCCCACTTTGTGAGAGATCTCTTGTAAAACAGTTAAGTTAAACGAATAACACAGTGACTTCATCAGAAAGTGCAAAAAGAACATTTCACATTTGTAGTGCCCCTGTCACCTTTCTATTAACAATAATAAACAAACTCCAAACTAGAAAAATACTTTTCCTACCATTCCAAGCTATCTAGGGGAAAACCCCACAGATTTCTTATAATGAACAAGTATTCAAGCAAAACAAATTCCCTCAATCCTTAAACGTCTCATTCTGTACTGTAAATTAAATACCTCTTATTCCTCTGAAATCATGATAGGTCATTGTATTTATTGATCATAATCCCTACAAATTCCAAAGTTGTTTATCTTTACAGCAGTATTATTGTACAAAGTCTTCTAGTTCTAATAATTTCATTCTTCATAACCTTATAAAAATCCTCAAATTGTTCATTTTTTATAATATTGAAGCTATTATTCTTTTGGTTCTCCTCACTTCATGCTTGATCAGTTCATGTAAACCTTTCCATATCTCTGCAAAGCTGACTCCTCAGTTCTTAGAGCCAAATAGAACTCAATCACATTCACATACCACAAACTATCTAAGGCATTCTTCAATTGATAGGCACACCCTTAGTTTTCAGTTTTACATTGTTGTTGTTGCTTTGCCATTACAAAAAGAGCAGCTACACTTTGTGTGTGTGCATGCATGCGTGTGTGTGTGTGTGTGTGTGTGTGTAAAATGCTTTTTATAATCTCTCTTTAATCTCTTCTGGTTATAGGCTTATAGGTGGGTTGAAAGGCACATATTAATAACTTTTCATATATAATTCCAAGTTGTTCTTCAGAATGGTTATACACATTCCCACATTTCCCACAGCCTACCCAAAATTTCATTCCCTTCTTCTATCCTCTTTTCCACTCTGATGGGTATGAAGTTGAATCTCAGAATTGCTTTAATCTGCATACCTTTAAATGTAACTTGGAATATTTAAAAATATGATGATAGATAGCTTGGGGTTTTTTCCCTCAAAAACTTCTTTTAATATCCTTTAATCCTTTATTAATTGAAAAATGATGCTTTTTCAATCAGTACCTTAAACATTTTGGAAATGAGAACTTTATCAGAAAAAAATGCTATCAAGAGTTTGTTGTAGTAAAGTACGATCATTTTAATTTTAACTTTTTAGACTTGTGTAAAAGTTTTTTTTAAGTTCATATAATCTAAATTATTCCATTTATTTTCTGTGATCTATTTTTGTTTGATCATGATGTTTTTTTCATATCCATAAATTTTACAGCTATTAGTTGGTATTTTGAGTAGTGAAGGTGAGCCCTTTCTCCACAGTGATTGCTCCCCTTAAAGTTGACTCTAGGATGCAGTATGTAGGGGACAGAACACTGTTATTTACAAGTCTCTTTAGTTCAGGGTCCTGGTATGTATCCATTAGTATCTGAGAAGTGCTTGCTAAGTGTAATGGTAATGTAATTAGGAGATGCCCTTGAATTGACTCAGCTTTTGGGTTGAGTGTTAAGACCCAGAGCTTGTGAATCCCACTTGTGGGATGGACTTGTTGACGTGAAGAGAGAAGGTTGACCTGGGAGGAGCCATGAATGGAAAGGAAGACTCAAGCCCAGAGACAGCCAGAAGAAAAAGTACTTTTGGGAAGCATATATAGTGTTGTGGTGCCTGAGTTGCTGAGAGAGACTGCTAAGAGCCCATTGGAGCTGCCCAGGACTTTAGAGGACTGCCACCTGGAGCTACTGAGAACTGAGGAGGCATGGCTGTGGTGCCAGTATTTTGTCTGTTTTGATGTTGTTTTTCCAGATTCACCTGATGGTGGACAGTGCTGCTGTTGCAGAGGTCCTGGAACTTGGCTATTGGTGCAGAAGCCCTGAAGAAGGACTTTCTTGTTGTATGTTCACAGAAATCCTGGAAGGAGGCCTTGCTGATGCTTTCAGGGGTTCTGGAACTGTTCTACAGGCAGAGTGTGACTTGATGAGGACACTGGCTGTGGCTTTGTTGAGCCTTGTCTCCACAGGAACTAAGATTGTTGAGACTTGCCTGGAATGAAGATGAAAGAAGGGCCTTTCCTTTGCCTTTCAATGCTGAGATGTTATCTTGACCTTGTTATGGGCTTTCCTGCTCCCTTTTGAGAAAGTGCTTAGTATTAATGGATGGTATTGTAATTACTTTGAGTCCA